>WNWK01000322.1:157500-557575 GCA_009830355.1 Cherax destructor
GTCGCGTTCTGCTGGTAGCTCCTCTCTGCACCGACTTGTGTGTCACTGTTAAGGGATCACTCAGTTCCTCTATTCCTTCTCTAAATACCCAAGGTGATAGCTTCTTTACTCATAGTGTTTGTGTCACACTTAGATTCTTTAGGAGCTAGCTGTTGAAAACATTGTCAGTAGGTGAGTAGCAACAAGAAATAGCACAGCCTGGCAACCTGAGCGAAGAGCAACAACGACAACAACGCTGCCTCTGCCGCAGTTCAGTCTGACGTAAAAATGACTTGAGACAAGGACGTAGTGTTCCACCACCTCCCTGCTGCCCTTCCCACACACCCTCTCCCGTAGCCACCTCCGCCATGCTCCCTCTTACAAGGATCCGTCTCTCTCCGTCCATCCTTCACATATCTCTCGCACTCTCTGCCACATTCTGTCCTCTTACAAGTGTTTCTCTCTCTCTCTCTCTCTCTCTCTCTCTCTCTCTCATCTCATCTCTGTCTCTCATTCCTTCACAATAACATCTCTCAAGCACCTTGATGCTACATGGTAATGTAGTGCTAGCAGGTTCTACTCACTAGTGAGATCACCTAGCTTGACTACTGCGTGGGAAGGCACGGCTGGGTAAGTCTAACACCTGCTGCCATTGTTACCTAGCAGTAAACAGATGCCTGAGAGTTAGTCGACAACTGTAGATCGCATCCTGGGGCCCACCTCAAAATAATCCCAATGGCAATAACCCACAGTGGGTTTCCTGGGTTACTGATCCTCCGGTATTAATTCGGAAAAAAATCTTCGTCTATACTGTCGATGTCTGATCTGAGATCAGCCTGACCTGAGACCAGACTGACCTGAGACCAGACTGACCTGAGACCAAACCTGCCTTGTTCACTGCCTGGTCAGCCAGGCTGTTGCTGTTAGCGGCCGACAGTCTTAAACGTGTATCCGCTACAACTTGGCATCCACCTGAGATGGAGTTAGTGTGTGTAAGCTTCATAATGTGTATAGTGATTACCTCAATATGCTAATCTCTCAGTAGTTGGGCTAATAATGGGGCCCAGCTGCTTTTAAGTGCTAGTTTTATCACCTCAGGTATTAAGTATTGATGTAAGTGTTGGCTTTATCACCTCAGGTATTAAGTATTGATGTAAGTGTTGGCTTTATCACCTCAGGTATTAAGTATTGATGTAAGTGTTGGCTTTATCACCTCAGGTATTAAGTATTAATGTAAGTGTTGGCTTTATCACCTCAGGTATTAAGTATTGATGTAAGTGTTGGCTTTATCACCTCAGGTATTAAGTATTGATGTAAGTGTTGGCTTTATCACCTCAGGTATTAAGTATTGATGTAAGTGTTGGCTTTATCACCTCAGGTATTAAGTATTGATGTAAGTGTTGGCTTTATCACCTCAGGTATTAAATATTGATGTAAGTGTTGGCTTTATCACCTCAGGTATTAAGTATTGATGTAAGTGATGGCTTTATCACCTCAGGTATTAAGTATTGATGTAAGTGTTGGCTTTATCACCTCAGGTATTAAGTATTGATGTAAGTGTTGGCTTTATCACCTCAGGTATTAAGTATTAGATGTAAGTGTTGGCTTTATCACCTCAGGTATTAAGTATTGATGTAAGTGTTGGCTTTATCACCTCAGGTATTAAGTATTGATGTAAGTGTTGGCTTTATCACCTCAGGTATTAAGTATTGATGTAAGTGTTGGCTTTATCACCTCAGGTATTAAGTATTGATGTAAGTGTTGGCTTTATCACCTCAGGTATTAAGTATTGATGTAAGTGTTGGCTTTATCACCTCAGGTATTAAGTATTGATGTAAGTGTTGGCTTTATCACCTCAGGTATTAAGTATTGATGTAAGTGTTGGCTTTATCACCTCAGGTATTAAGTATTGATGTAAGTGTTGGCTTTATCACCTCAGGTATTAAGTATTGATGTAAGTGTTGGCTTTATCACCTCAGGTATTAAGTATTGATGTAAGTATTGGTTTTATCTCTTCCACTGTTAAGAAGAATTGACGTAGCTTTTATTACTCATCCCAAAGACAATCTTCTTGGACTAAAACTATGATGTATGTACAAGACACTCATGATAAGCTACATTTAGTAGGGGACAACAAGAAAGCTTTCAAAAAAGACGGGAATGGCAAGAGAAGAGGAGGCCGATGAGACAGCATCAAGAAACTGACAAGGGACTCTCCTAGGAGGGATGCAGCGGTGGCAAGACACCCAAGGAGAATATTGAGAGTCCAAACAACCCAGACACACTTCTTGGCATCTCTCCTCCCAGTAATATTGCCCCTTTTTTATACAGAGTTTCTGAAGTCATACATTTGATGAGTTTAGAGAGGTTTTTACTCCCGGAGCCCGGCCATGGGCCAGGCTCATCTGGTGCTTGCCTGGTCAACCACGCTCTTGCTACCGGTAGCCTACTGGCAGACATATCCATTACAGCTTACTCCCGGAGCCCGGCCATGGGCCAGGCTCATCTGGTGCTTACCTGGTCAACCACGCTCTTGCTACCGGTAGCCTACTGGCAGACATATCCATTACAGCTTACTCCCGGAGCCCGGCCATGGGCCAGGCTCATTTGGTGCTTGCCTGGTCAACCAGGCTCTTGCTACCGGTAGCCTGCTGGCAGACATATCAATTACAGCTAGGTTGATCTGACATCTGGCAAAGATACTTGTCCAGTTTCCTCTTGCTTCTGATATCTTCTGGTAACATGTTGAGTAGTCTGGGGCCACGGACGTTGATACAGTGTTCCCTTATTGTGCCCACGGTGCCTTTGTTTTTCAATAGGTTCATTTTACACTTTCTCCCATATCTCTCACTCCAGTATGTTGTTATGACAGTGTAGACTTGGGACAAAGCCCTTAAGAAATTTTCAGGTATATATTAACAAGTATCTCTCTTTCCTCCACTCCAATGAGTACATATTTAGGACTTTAAGGCGTTCCTAGTAATTTAAATACTTCATTGGTTCTATGTGGGCCATAAATGATCTTTGTATCTGTTTCAGTTCTGATATTTTTCCTGCCTTGAACAGGGCCGTCAACACCAAGCAATATTTCAAATGAGGGAGCACAGGCAACCATTTCGCTTGTTTTGAAAGTTCTCATTGTCCACCCTTTCATCTTCCTGGCTGTTGTGACATTTCCCTTATTGTGTTCTTTGAAAGGCCAGGTCTTTCACGTGTTTCTTTCGTTCTATTTAATGTCTTCTTGAGTTTTGTATACAGTGTCCCTTTTGAGTTTTTCATTCTTTGAATATCGAAGCAGTTCGAACGTATCAAAATTGAATGTTATGTTGTTCTCCACTTCCCAGTTGAAAACCCTGCATATATTTTCCTGCAAATTTTCAGTTTCTCCTACCAAAGTGACTTTCATGCTTATTTTAGTGTCATCTGCAAATGATGATACAAAACTGTGACGGGTGTTTTTATCTATGTCTGCTATGAGGATGAGAAACAGCAGAGGTGCCAGGACGGTGCCTTGGGGAACTGAGTTTTTTTACCTTGCTGATGCTGGATTTTGCTCTGTTTACTACTACTCTTTGTGTTCTGTGTGTCAGACACTTGAAAATCCATCTGCCTACCCTCCCCGTAATGCCTATGGTCCTCATTTTCTGTAAAATTACCCCATGATCGCATTTGTCAAACGCCTTTGCAAAATCTGTGTATATCACATCTGTGTTTTGGTTTAATTCCAATGCTTCCATAATTCTGTCAGTAATTTAGCATTTGTGACGAGCATGATCTTCCAGTCCTAAAGCCGTGCTGGTTTCGGTTGTTCAGACTGTAGTTCCACAACAAGAGCTAGTGTTGTACTACCTTCCTTATGGAAAGAAGCTATGTCTGCACTCTAAAAGGTCTTTGGTATTTCATGTAGATCTAAGCCTACTATTAATGGTCCAATTCTACAGGTAGTTCTTAGTGTAGTGTTTGCATATGTATAGAAATATTTGGTGTTTCTTGTAATATCCTGGATGGCTTTTTGTTCCTTTTGTGCTTCTTCTCTTTGGTACGACAACTTAAGTTTTTGTTCTATCTAAGTGATCTCTCGGCTAAGATTATCTTTCCTTCGTTGTGACATTCACGTTGTTAAGCAATTCAGTAACATTTTTTCTTCTTCTGTACAATCTTATATGCTCTCTTTCTATATCTGATCTAGGTTTCCTCAATGGTACAAATTGAATACGGACCTCATGCAGGTATATACCTTTGATATACCTTTGAAGAGTTTCGAGAGTATCTACTCTCTGAGCCCGGCCATGGGCCAGGCTCGTACATGAGGTAGTTACATTAACAAGTCTACAGCAGCAGCAGCAAGGCAGGTACCTTACCTTTGAAGAGTTTCGAGAGTTTAGCTACTCTCGGAGGCCAGGCCTGGAGCCAGGCTGCCCTAGTGCTAGCCTGGTCTGACAGGCTGTTGTGCTTGGAGCCCCTGCGCTCACATATCCATCACAGCCTGGTTGATCTGGCACCTGGTGAAGATACTTGTCAGTTTCCTCTTGAAGAGCTTCTACACTTGTTCCAAGCAGTGTTCTGATATCTTCTGGTAAGATGTTGAATAGTCTGGGACCCCAAATGTTGAACAGTGTTACCTAACAAGACTACAGAAGTAGTAAGGAAGGTACACTAACAAGACTACAGAAGTAGTAAGGAAGGTACATTAACAAGACTACATCAACAGTAAGACAGGTACACTAACAAGACTACATCAACAGTAAGACAGATACACTAACAAGACTACATCAACAGTAAGACAGATACACTAACAAGACTACATCAACAGTAAGACAGGTACACTAACAAGACTACATCAACAGTAAGACAGATACACTAACAAGACTACATCAACAGTAAGACAGATACACTAACAAGACTACATCAACAGTAAGACAGGTACACTAACAAGACTACATCAACAGTAAGACAGATACACTAACAAGACTACATCAACAGTAAGACAGGTACACTAACAAGACTACATCAACAGTAAGACTCGTACACTAACAAGACTACATCAACAGTAAGACAGATACACTAACAAGACTACATCAACAGTAAGACAGGTACACTAACAAGACTACATCAACAGTAAGACTCGTACACTAACAAGACTACATCAACAGTAAGACAGGTACACTAACAAGACTACATCAACAGTAAGACACGTACACTAACAAGACTACATCAACAGTAAGACAGATACACTAACAAAAACAGAGGTACTCACGTTCTCATGCTTGAAGAAACATAGCATGCGAAGCTCTCTGAACACTCTCTTGCTGGAGACCAAAGTTTGGAACACGTTGGGCATCTTCTTGAGAGCCACTCGACGCCCGTCTCTCGGGTCCGTCACCGCCCTGTAAAGGAGACAACACCTCAATAATCATTATATTCAACACACCTTCATTACTTATATCATCACCACTATTTTATAATATTTTACAAACTAACCCAACTTCAGACTTAATAAGTTTATCCTACTTCAGCTCATTTTAAAAGCCATTTCTATCTAAGGTATACTACCACACCGGTCACTTATTTAATGATGGGTGTGAGGGGCAGCAGGGGTAATAAAACTTGCATATACACTTCGCAAAGCCTGGAAAACGAACTCGAGTCCTCTTGGTTGTGAGCCGAACACTACAAATGAACTACAGGTGACCTTCAAAGCTACCTGGAATAACGCAATGTTAACTCACCTGCATACACGGTACCTTAATTAAGACACTTGTTAATTAATGAGCACTAACTTAACTGCCTGATTCCCCTTGCAACGCTTCCCAACTAGTACTCGCAGTTGTTTATTAACTTGCCGGTTCCTTTTGTGGGAGTCTCCCTTCCCTAGTGACTTATTCCAACAACTGCAAGATCAGCCAGGTTGTGATGGGCATGAATCCCTGCGGCCTACTGGTAGCAACAGCCCGACTGACCAGGCCTTGGGCTGATATAAAAATACCAGTGATCCGGGCTTGGAGAGCATCACTCTCGACAACGGTGACAGGTATGACACTCCTGGAAGGTACACTGATTCTTGCAACCACCTGCGCAACATTCTTCCCTCTCCTCACCTTAAACAATACTTTCCATACCCAGCAAAGGACTCATAACTTTTTTTTTAAATAACTGTGGGATGACTCCAATGTCCAAACGCCTTCTCTATAGGGCATTCAAATGAAGGACAGAGAGGAAGGGGAGGGAAGGGTAGGGGAGGGTATTGGAAGGGTGGGAAGGGAAAGGATGAAGGTAAGGGAGGGAAGGGAGGGATGGAAGAGAAGTTTTTAAAACTCCTGGAAGCACCAGCAGTGTGGTGCTACACTTACTCTACAGCACATAGTTACATTCTGTATCTTCGGGGACGGAAGTAAAGGAGGAAGAGACAGGACAGAGGGAAGGAGACGGAGGAGGAAAAGTGAAGAGAGAAGGAGGAAGAAGAAGGAGTCAAGACCAGGAAGAATACTGGTTTTAGACGACCTGGAGAAGAGCCAAGTGGGAATATAGGACTAAATCCCACCCACATGCATGGAAGTGGTGGTGGTGCTGGCGGAGGTGCTAGCGGTGGTGGTGGTGGTGACGGTGGTGGTGGTGGTAACGGTGGTGGTGACGGTGGTGGTGGTGACGGTAGTGGTGTGCTGGCGGTAGTGACGGTGGTGGTGGTGACGGTAGTGGTGGTGACGGTGGTGGTGACGGCGGTGGTGGTGGTGCTGCTGGCGGTGGTGCTAGTGGTGGTGGTGGTGCTGGCGGTGGTGGTGGTGACGGTTGTATACCTTTGATATACTTTTGAAGAGTTTCGAATTTCTCTACTCTCTGAGCCCGGCCATGGGCCAGGCTCGTCTGGTGCTTGCCTGGTCAACCAGGCTGTTGCTGCTGGAGGCCCGCTGCCCCACATATGTCACAGTCTGGTTGATCTGGCACCTGGTGAAGATACTTATCCAGTTTCTTCTTGAAGGCTTCTACACTTGTTCCAGCAGTGTTTCTGATATCTTCTGGTAAGATGTTGAATAGTCTGGGACCCCGGATGTTGATACAGTGTTCCCATATTGTCCCAACCGCACCCCTGCTCCTCACTGGGTTTATTTTACACTTCCTCCCATATCTCTCACTCCAGTATGTTGTTATGGCAGTGTGCAGATTTGGGACCAGGCCCTCGAGTACTTTCCAGGTATATATTATCATGTATCTCTCTCTCCTCCGCTCCAATGAGTACATATTCAAGACTTGAAGGCGTTCCCAATAATTTAGATGTTTCACTGGCTCAATGTGAGCCGTAAACGATTTGTTCCAGCTCTGATATTTCTCCTGCCCTGAACGGGGCCGTCAGCACAGAGCAGTATTCTAAGTGAGGGAGCACTAGCGATTTGAAGAGTGTCACCATCGGCATTATTTCCCTTGTTTTGAAAGTTCTCAATGGTGTTGGTAGTGGTGATGGCGGTGGTGGTGATGGTGGTGGTGACGGTGGTAGTGGTGATGGGCGTGGTGGTGGTGGTGACGGTGGTGGTTCTAACCCCACCCGTGGTAAGGTTTGTTTGCAATTGTGTCATTACGATTTCGTGAGTCATGTTGACGGCTTTGAGGGGACGTGAGCTAGAGTTCGTCACGGCCTTGCTAGCGGGAGATTCGTCTGTAAAAACTTGCATTTGTGGACACAGTGGTGACTATGCTAACCTTCCTATGGTGTAGAAATATACCTAGTTGGATGAATCTTATTGAAGCTAGCTGGCCCAGTGGCTTACGCGACGGTCTGGAGTTTTGAGACTCTGTGACCGCGGGTTCGAACCCCACCCGTGGTATGGTTTGTTTGGAATCGTGTCATTACGGTTTCGTGAGTCATGGTAGTGACGGTGGTGGTGGTAGAAGTAGTGGTATACCTTTGATAAGTTTCGAGTGTAACTATTCCTGCAAACCCAGCATGAGCCAAGTTTTTCTGTTGATTGTCTGTTCAACCAGACTATTGTTGTTGGCGACCTGCTGACTCACACAGGCATCAATACCAGCTTGACCTGGCACTTGACAGAGGTAATGAGCCAGTATTCTGCACTAGTTCTGATATCTCTATCACGTAATCTTATAAAATGAGATGTATTTCGGTCACTGCACGTAAATGGAATAGTGCAGAGTGCAGCATAGGTCGATAATGCACGACTCACGAAATCGTAATAACACGATTGTAAACAAACCACGGTACAGTGGGGTTCGAACCCATGGCCTAGAGTTTTACGACTCTCTTGCCGTGAGTTCGAGCCCCACCTGTACTGTGGTTTGATAATGCAGTTAGATATTAGCGATGAAGATCTGTAGGAACTGAGAAGAGACATTTACAAGTCGTCATAAATATGATAAATTAAGCTTACAAACCTAAATCTAATTCAAATCTTCCTAAGAGACCAAAAAGACAATATCCTAAAATACACATGCAAATTAAGCTTGAAGACGCTTAGAAGTTAAATTATTAAGTTATCAGCTTGGAGGTGTTGAAGCTAATCAGATGCGAAAATCAGTATTTCAATTTTCCAGTCCCCCTCCCTAAAAAATGGACCTACACAGGCCAAAATCAATCCAAACTTTTCCTCAAGTAAGACTGACCAGCTTTTAAGAAAGTAAGTTTCATGTAAGCTTAGTGTACATAACATGCAAATGGTTTAACTATGGTCTTGAGGGAACATAAATGTTATAGGGGAATACAAGAACGTTAAGCTAACTTAACAAATAAATAAAATCAAATAAATGAAGTCAAAAACTGTGATTATTTCTGATCGGAAAAAACATTCTGTATTATTTCAGAACTCAACTTGATTACTAAAACTGACACATGGTAACTTACACAAGCTAACATCAAGATATTGATTCCCTGGAGGAAAACATCAACAGTAAAAGTTTCAAGCTGATCAGAAGAGGCATTTTCCAATTATGGCAGCACAGAATCCAAAAAATTTGTGCCTACACAGCCTAAACCCACGACACCTTCCATCCATTACATACGATACATCAACCAGTGATGTATGCCTTAATGTTGCTAGAATTACCCACAATATATTAAGTAAAAGGACACAAGTGCAACTAATGTGAAATTTTATTGTAGCAACGTTTTGCTCTCCAAAGTTCGTGGAGAGCGAAACGTTGCTACAATAAAATGTCGCATTAGTTGCACTCGTGTCCTTTTATTTAAGACTGATGCCGTTCACAATAGTTAAAATTTAATCAGAGGAAAGCGCTGA
This sequence comes from Cherax destructor, assembly GCA_009830355.1. Classification (NCBI taxonomy): domain Eukaryota; kingdom Metazoa; phylum Arthropoda; class Malacostraca; order Decapoda; family Parastacidae; genus Cherax; species Cherax destructor. Next base: position 166,722 of record WNWK01000322.1, read on the forward strand.
ATCCGTATGGGTTATATAGTGCCTGTGTAATGGGAGGCTTTCAAATTCAATCCAAGAGAGGGGAAGATTAAACCCAGTTACTTGGATCAAGAGCCCCTCACCAGCAACAAGGCAAAATAATGAAAGATAAAATAATACTATACAATTTCGAAATTAAAAATGTGAAAATATCAAGAGACTCCATTATAGGTGTCAAGTTTCTTGTAGGAAGGACACCCCTGGCTGCCTTCAAGACGGTGCTGGACACCCCTGGCTGCCTTCAAGACGGTGCTGGACACCCCTGGCTGCCTTCAAGCCGGTGCTGGACACCCTGGCTGCCTTCAAGACGGTGCTGGACACCCTGGCTGCCTTCAAGACGGTGCTGGACACCCCTGGCTGCCTTCAAGACGGTGCTGGACACCCCTGGCTGCCTTCAAGCCGGTGCTGGACACCCTGGCTGCCTTCAAGACGGTGCTGGACACCCTGGCTGCCTTCAAGACGGTGCTGGACACCCCTGGCTGCCTTCAAGACGGTGCTGGACACCCCTGGCTGCCTTCAAGACGGTGCTGGACACCCCTGGCTGCCTTCAAGACGGTGCTGGACACCCCTGGCTGCCTTCAAGCCGGTGCTGGACACCCCTGGCTGCCTTCAAGACGGTGCTGGACACCCCTGGCTGCCTTCAAGACGGTGCTGCACACCCCTGGCTGCCTTCAAGACGGTGCTGCACACCCCTGGCTGCCTTCAAGACGGTGCTGGACACCCCTGGCTGCCTTCAAGACGGTGCTGGACACCCCTGGCTGCCTTCAAGAGGTGCTGGACACACCTGGCTGCCTTCAAGACGGTGCTGGACACACCTGGCTGCCTTCCAGACGGTGCTGGACACACCTGGCTGCCTTCAAGACGGTGCTGGACACACCTGGCTGCCTTCCAGACGGTGCTGGACACCCCTGGCTGCCTTCAAGACGGTGCTGGACACCCCTGGCTGCCTTCAAGACGGTGCTGGACACACCTGGCTGCCTTCAAGACGGTGCTGGACACACCTGGCTGCCTTCAAGACTTTGCTGGACACCCCTGGCTGCCTTCAAGAGGGTGCTGGACACCCATGGCTGCCTTCAAGACGGTGCTGGACACACCTGACTGCCTTCAAGACGGTGCTGGACACACCTGGCTGCCTTCAAGACGGTGCTGGACACACCTGCCTGCCTTCAAGACGCTGCTGGACACACCTGGCTGCCTTCAAGACGGTGCTGGACACACCTGGCTGCCTTCAAGACGGTGATGGACACACCTGGCTGTCTTCAAACGTGCTGGACACACCTGGCTGCCTTCAAGACGGTGCTGGACACACCTGGCTGCCTTCAAAACGGTGCTGGACACACCTGGCTGCCTTCCAGACGGTGCTGGACACCCCTGGCTGCCTTCAAGACGGTGCTGGACACCCTGGCTGCCTTCAAGACGGTGCTGGACACCCCTGGCTGCCTTCAAGACGGTGCTGGACACCCCTGGCTGCCTTCAAGAGGGAGCTGGACACCCCTGGCTGCCTTCAAGACGGTGCTGGACACCCCTGGCTGCCTTCAAGACGGTGCTGGACACACCTGGCTGCCTTCAAGACGGTGCTGGACACACCTGGCTGCCTTCAAGAGGTGCTCGACACGCCTGGCTGCCTTCAAGACGGTGCTGGACACACCTGGCTGCCTTCAAGACGGTGCTGGACACACCTGGCTGCCTTCAAGAGGTGCTCGACACGCCTGGCTGCCTTCAAGACGGTGCTGGACACACCTGGCTGCCTTCAAAACGGTGCTGGACACACCTGGCTGCCTTCCAGACGGTGCTGAACACACCTGGCTGCCTTCAAGACGGAGCTGGACAGATAATTAAAGTTGGTGCCGGATCAGCCTTGCTGTGGTTCGTACATTGGACTACGTGCGGCCAGCAGTAACAGTCTAGTTGATCAGGCCGTGGTCCACTGGGAGACCTGGTCGTTGGCCGGGCGGCGGGGGCGTTGATCCCCAGAATACCCTCCAGGTAGACCAATGTGGAAATATTGAAGACGATGAGAGGAGAGACCGTCTCGGCCTAGCGCACCCAAACACAAGTTAGGAATGGTAGTGTGTGAAGGACTGGTCACTGGTCAGCCACGTACCTTTGATATACCTTTGAAGAGTTTCGAGAGTATCTACTCTCTGAGCCCGGCCATGGGCCAGGCTCGTCTACAAACACTCCCACTAATCTTCCTTAAGACACATTACATAAGCTTTGAAAAATTTGAAGTTGATCGAATAAGGCACTTTTTCATGGGGAAACAATTTGCTTAATAAAACTGGCTAATTAAAATTTACACAGCACAAAATGAGTGAAAATTTTTATTTAATAAAGCTTACCAATGGTAAAAGTTTGAAGCCGACCAGAAAAGGCATTCTCCAGTAATCTGATTCCAACGATTCCAATTTTTTTTTTAACTATTTCAGCAAAATTTCAAATTTTCACCTATTCTGACTTAAGTGACGGGATCTCAGATTTCTTATAGAATGTATCGTCAATAACAGTTTGAAGGCAATCAGAAGAAGCGTTCTCTAGCATGGGGATGGATTCAACAACCTTGGCCGGCGCTGCAACATCCATATTCTTCCAAAAATTTGGTCCTCGTTACACAAGTGTTGAAAATTTGAAGCTGATCGGATGAGGCGTTCTCGAGTACTGAGCAAAAAAAAAAATGAAATATTGAAAAAAGAGGAAAAAGAAAGAAAATTCCAGGCAAGTTCTTCAAGGTGCCCCTTCAAGGACAAGCTAATAATAGCAATAAATGTTCCGAGGCAGTGAAAAAGTGAGTTCAATATTGAAAATAATATTCAATTTAGCAACGGCAACGACATTCGAATATATGTAGATACTTACTGTGTGAACAGTGTAAGAACACTCGTGTGTGTACTCACCTAGTTGTGGTTGCAGGGGTCGGTTCAAAGCTCCTGGCCCCGAAGTGTGTGTATATGTGTGTGTGTGTGTGTGTGTGTGTGTGAGTGTGTGTGTAGTGTGTGTGTTGTGTGTGTGTGTGTGTGTGTGTATGTGTGTGTGTGTGTGTGTGTGTGTGTGTGTGTGTGTGTGAATGTGTGTTAGTTACCATTTTGTCCTAGGCACATGTCAATTAGACACTAGGCCTGTTGTATATATGTGTGTGTGTATGTGTATGTAAGGAAACACTTCGAAATGTTTCTGCCCCACCGGGAATTGAACCCGGCCCCTCCGTGCGTGAAGCAAGAGCTTTACCCACTAGGCCAACGGGGGCTGTGTGTGTGTGTATGTGTGTGTATGTATGTATGTGTGTGTGTGTGTGTATGTGTGTGTGTGTGTGTGTATGTATGTGTGTGTGTATGTAGTGTGTGTGTGTGTGTGTGTGTGTGTGTGTGTGTGTGTGTGTGTGTGTGTGTGTGTGTATGTGTGTGTGTGTGTGTTGTGTGTGTGTGTGTGTGTGTGTGTGTGTGTGTGTGTGTGTGTGTGTGTGTGTGTGTGTGTGTGTGTGTGTGTGAGTGAGAGAGAGAGAGAGAGAGAGAGAGAGAGAGAGAGAGAGAGAGAGAGAGAGAGTGAGTGAGTGAGTAGAGAGAGAGAGAGTGAGAGAGAGAGAGAGAGAGAGAGAGAGAGAGAGAGAGAGAGAGAGAGAGAAGAGAATAGAAGAGAAGAGATTAGGATAAATGTAGTGTTAGGTATCGCAGGGTGGGTTCGTGCCTCAGGAGGGGAGGGGGTAAGAAGGCTAAGAGGTATGGAGGGAAGGGAAGGGGGTAATGGGTACGTTGGGTCTAGAAGCACCCTTTGTTGTCTGGTTACTGCTGCCTACCCACCTACTTCCCTTTCCCCATTTCTTTCCCTCCTGCCCATACCTCACCCTCACGTCTGAAGCTATAGTAGCTACTGAACCCACACTGGACACCTAATAGCGATCAGTGGAGGCGGGGCCAGGAGCTATGAATCGACCCCTGCAACCACAAATAGGTGAGTACATGACGCTATCACTCTACTGAAGTCTCTCAGCTAAGGTTCACACATTTCATAACTTCATGAGATAAACTAAGATAATATTTCTTCGGCTTTTTAACCCAGGAAGGGTCAGCCACCCAGGATAACCCGATAAAGTCAGTGCGTCATCGAGGACTGTCTGTCTTATTTCCATTGTGGTCCTTTAATCTTGTCCTCCCGGATGCTACCCATACCAGTCGGCTAACACCCAGGTACCTACTTACTGCTAGGCGAAAAGAGGTAGCAGATGTAAGGAAACATGGGCAACGTTTCCACCCGTACCTGGGAATGAACCACGGACACTCAGAATGTGAGCTGAGTGCGCTGCCAACCGAGCCACGCGACATCCTGATGATGTACACAACTCATCATGTGTGAGAGGAACATAACTAATTTTTGTTCCCACACTGTAGATATCATATGTAACAGAATACTAACACACTACAGGTGTTCCTCAGTATATCTATCATAAGTAATAGTAGCAACACTGACGTCGAATCCAAGCTTGTTAAATTAAAAAAGAAAAAGAAAATTTGCTATACCTGGTCCTATTACTCTCTGATATCCCCCTGGCCTTGCCTACTTTATATCCCTTTATATGGGTATTCATCACCCCTCTTCTTCAACTCCTCTCTATGTATTTCTAACAGCCCCTCCTCCCTTTGTGGTCTTGTTTGAAAAGTTGCACCAATACAGGTAAGTTTATATCAACAGAGTGTGGCACTAATGCCTTGATTGTGTACATCTTATCCTCACAGCCTACGGCTCCATCCTTCCCACAACAAGCAACAATCCTTCACTATATATAACAATGCTCAATAATAATTCACATGGAAACAGAAACTCAGGAGATTTATTGATCTGTATATATCGACCCCCTTTTGGGGTCCTCTTCAGCAGGGGTTGAAATATACAGATCAATTAATCTCCTGAGTTTCCGTATCCATGTGGGTTACTGTTGAGCACTGACAAGTGTTCATTACACTTTAGTTATTTCTATACAGCAATCTTATTTCCTCAAGATCCAGAGTGCACAAAGGTTTAAACAAGCAGCTAAATCTTCCATACACTGCAGTTACACATACTATCTCTGTCATCACGGAGGTTAATAACACAAAAGCTGTATTGCTTATTTCAATGGGTCCTTGGGTCACCCCTCAGGATGCAACCCGCAACTGTCGACTAAAACCTTTGTATCTCTGTATGGTTGTCAGCAGGGGCAACAAGTGTTGAGAGACTCCCATACGAACCGCCTCGCCCACGATTGAATCTGGTTCCTTCGGTAGTTAGTCGAACCCCTTACTATTGAGCTAGCTCAACTGTGAGAGTAAATATAAGTAAATGTGCGTTAAGGTACTGAAATTTTTATTTTGCTAAGATCTGATTTTGTTTTGTTTACTACCACTCTGTGATTAATACATTAGAAATTTGTATATCGAGTTTCCTGCTTATTCTTTTATACTCGTTGAGTTCATTTCACGAGGTGTCCGTCACTTCACAAAGCACTTACATGTACCCAGCAAACTTTAGACGACGTTCTCAGCATCCTCTTAAATGTATTAATAATGTGACTTGCTGCATTAGTGTAAATGGCCGGAAATATTTTAGCATAATTCTGCTGCCCGAGTTTTCTAGTGGCAATGTCCACCAGTTTTAGTGTTACTCTATATTAACCCTAGAGAAAGTGCTGCGTATATTCTAGGTTGTGCTAGAGTACCGTGTGGGGCCCCAACAACATATAACAAATACTGGATAGACCCCCGGTGTAGGAACAAGTGGAGTTCAAGAACAGGGTATGGTTGAGTCCGCTCCACCTCTACCCACACCTGCCCCTGGTCAAGGTCACTTCCTCGACCTGCCAGAGGACTTAAGTTGTCCCCTCAACCCTTACTCTCTCTCTCTCTCTCTCTCTCCACACAGTTTTACAGGCTTAGGGTAAGAATTTCTAAATTTATTTACAAGCAAAGAGCTGTTACCTACGTCAGCTCATTTGAAAGCCTTTTTATTGTTACAAACATATAAATATGGAACAAGATGAAGTTGGAGCCATCTGTGGGCCAGCAGTTTCCTTTAATCAACTGACTATTTCGTTGATATCATTATGTTGTACGAACATGTTCCAGACACGAGTCATCCTAGGAATAAATGATCGCGCTCTCTCTCTCTCTCAATATAATTGCCTGTTTTCAGAACCCATTTTAGATCTATGTGTATTTACTTCTAGACATTTAGTAAGGTTTGTAGTGACCTACACGAACTGAGTCACTGTAGGGGGTTCGCGGGTATCACATACCCGCAAACCTCTACCAAAAAGATCCTCACTAGTAATTCGTTTCTTAAATCACTTGTATAGATAACTGCTCAAGAATATTTTTGTTCACTTAACTATTAGTAATAATTTATCACAAGTTATATACAGTGATAGATCTAAGAAGGAGTTTAGTGTCAGGACTGCATCTGTTCTTGTTGTCACCTCCCTACTTAAGAACGACAGCAACTTTGAGATATGCATAATTAACAAATGAATTGTTTTCCATGCTAACACCGCTAAAGCTAACTTATGACACTGAGCTTGACTCTATGATTATTACTGATTATATGATCACTGAAGACTCTTGATTCACATAATGACTCTATCGACATTCTCATTGCACAAACCAGATCTACTCAAATACAGTGGAACCTCTGGTTACGAACGCTTCCGAACACGAACAATTCGGTTCACGACCCAAAAAATCGCCAATTTTTTGCATCTGATCACAACCACATAATCGGGTGCCGAACAAACACAGCCTCGCCAATTTTCACATGCCGCGCCATTCTTTTCGCAAGCGCCAATTTTCCCCACTTGCTGTTGTTTGTATACACCTAACAAAGAGCCTCGCCTTGTAGTCGTCTGGGTCAGACGTGTGTTCATTCATTATATTTCGTGGGCTTTTGAATTCATTTTGTTTTCTTGGTTGTTTGTGGTATTTTTTTTCTGTGTTATTTAAGTTTTTTCTCTATTAAACTGTGCATTATTTTGTATAATTAAGGATTTTTCAAACTTTGATTATTTGTTCTGTGCTTAAGGGGCGGCTAAGGGCGGTTAAGTAATAAGTAACTTTGTCTGGCTTTTTTGGCTTATCCTGGGTTCTCTACACAAATGCTGCTATGTATGATGTAATTATATTTGTGTATACCTGAATAATCTTACTGAGGCGCGCGGCGCGCGAATTAAAACAAAACAACAGCTTCTGGCAGTGCCAGTACCCGGCTAGGGCTTGCCATATATCAGTTTTGGTCAATATTTTTTTTATCAGTTGTTTGTTGGGCTATCTTATTGAAACTTGGGCAATGTAAGATGGAAAGATGCTTCTTAACGTACACCAAAAATGAAGGAAATCGGACGATAAATAACGGAGTTCACTTCTCAGCCGTTAGACGTCCCCCTAAAACTAAAAAAAAAATGCTTACAGCGAGCGGTTCGTAAGGGTCTAGAACGGACTCGTGCAATGTTAGTTTTCTCTGCTCAAGGTTTTCTCAGTGTTATTCAAGGTTTTTACATTTAGTTTACTATTACACTGTGCATTCTATGGTATAATTTACTATTTTTTTTTGCTTAAAAATCTTTAAAAAAAAAAATAATATTTACATACAGTTCATAGGGGTCGGGAACGGATTAACTGTATTCACATACAATCCAATGGAGAAATTAGGTTCGGGTCACAACCAAATCGGGTCGCGACCAGAGTTATGGAACGAATTATGGTCGTGACCAGAGGTTCCACTGTATCCGGGAAAAGGAATTAATGTATAATTGTTGTGGATTCCATCACACACTGGATTACTCCTTCAAGATAATGTTGATGAGTTAGCCAAAAAAAATAGGTACTTTTAATTAAAATGCAGATAACTTTGGTGTGTCCGTGTCTAGCATTAGGAGTAATATTAAGAGAGAAGTAAATAATGACACTGAATGTTATAGGAAGGTATTTAGAAGTCTGAGTAGATATATAAATCCACTATGATAACATAAATGTAGATTTGTACGTTTATGGAGCGACTTGCAATGTGAACAGACTGACTAATGTTGTAGTGGCCAGGCTTAGGCTTGGCTACAAGTACTTCTGGCAGTTTGGGAGACACACATGATCAAGCCAACCCTATGGTCACTATATTGAACACTATGTACTTAATTATCCATTTACTGGGGAATATAGAGAAAGACAGTATGACCTATGTGATATGTCAAGATATATTTTTAATGAAAATAAGATACCAGACATATTAAGCAAATTTCTTAAATTTGCTTGCAACAGATAAGTGAACTGTAGATATAAATCCAGATGAACTCCTGCTAACCCTTTTGGGGCCTAGTTCCTAGGCCTTTTGTATATCAATATGGTCTTGCGCTACCCTCCACAAGATGGATATATAGTGCACAATAAAGTAGCCAGCTTCGGAGGCAGAATCTAAATCTAATCTAATCTAACTCTCTCTCTCTCTCTCTCTCTCTCTCTCTCTCTCTCTCTCTCTCTCTCCACCCCCATACTAACTAATCCTCATTTAACTACGTTACTTTTCTTACTTAATTCCCCACGTCAATTTCTTAACGCTCCCTGGAAACTTACAAATAGTGTACTATTTTCTTTAAGCTAGCTAGCTAGGTAAAGTTAAAAACACCTATAATGCCGCATATTTTCATACAGGCAAATTAAATTAAATGCAGCAACACGTCTGGCAACGGGGTGGCTAAGCAGCACCAGGAAAACATTAAATGTGTACGTGTGTGATCCGTGGTGCGAGAATGTACTGTCTCCCCAATTCTACCCTTCTCTCACACCTCTATGTGACACTTGTCTGAGATATATAAACTACTTACTGACTTGACTGACTGTTAAGAGTGTCAGTCTTCCAAGCAAGAGGGTGTCAGCCGCCCCACACTCTGAAACATATGGTTGACACATCTTCCACAGGAGAGGGGGCAGCAAATCTTAAATACTACTCGACACTGTTACACTTCTCAGGATGAGTCCTTGAGGACACCTTCAGTCCTGGGCCCATACTAAATAAATGATGCAGTGCACCTGATCACTGGATGAGTGGAACTTGATACGAGGGTTGAGTACGTCACCTTGAATAAGACACCGTGACAGACTCCACAGTTAAATGCCTCCCCACTGCCCTCACACCAACACCGCTATACTTTAATCAAGTCCCGCCCACCACCTGCCTTCCACAAATTATGAACTGCAATCTATTTAATGAACATGGTGAGCCAAGAAGACATTACCTGACCCCAGATGTATTGGGCGTCAGGACATGACTTCAGTCAGTCCTTACTGATAAGCACTCTAGTAGTGTTCGGATGCACTCTAGTAGTGTTCGGATGCACTCTAGTAGTGTTGGGATGTCATCATTACCGCTGAAACTCATTACATTATACAACATATACAACGATCGAGTGAAAGTCCACGTTTAGCGTGTGCCTTCTGTCTTAGGCCCAGAAAATCGCCTATTAAGAATCTTCTATCTACTTAACTTAAAGACCCAGGCCAACTATTAAAACTGAACGATAAAGATGGCTTGATGTCTTCTCTGCACAAAAGGCTGCTAACAATTAATCAGGTTCTCTGAGAAATCACGATACACAGCCATGTTGTGCCCTCTCTGGATGCTCACACAAGACTGCCATCAGGGCATTCATAATCACTACCCGGCTTACACAGGGCAGATCAACACACGCCACTATTGCTAGACTGCTGCCAATAGTGAATGTTAATTAATCACTCTCAATGTCAGAACGCCAGTCACTATGACATTCATAATACTCAACAACGCTTGACCCGTATTCTTTGGAACGCAGGCGAGAAAGATACATAATTTACTCCTGGAAAATCCTAGAGGGACTGGTCCCGAATCTGCACACAGAAATCACTCCCCACGAAAGCAAAGAACTCAGCAGACGGTGCAACATACCGCCAATGGAAAGCAGAAGCGTCATGAGTACAAAGACAAAACAATAATTGTCAGGGACCCAAGACCAACTAGATGAATCTTATTGTAGCCAAGTGGCCCAGTGGCTTACTCACTGGCCTGGAGTTTTACCACTCATTTGCCATGAGTTCGAGCCCCACCCGTACCCTGGTTCGCCTCCAGTGTCTGAAAAGTACTATTATCTCTCTCTTACCCACATTCGGGAGTGAAGGCAACAGTGGTTACCCAGGCAGCCTCTTACACACCAGTGAAAATCCGTTACTCTCTACAATATTTTGATATTCAATTCAAATTTTCACAACACTGGAAGAATCAGGTTGAGGCGCCTTCATCTGTGTCAGATCAATCAAACTACCACAGGTAAGCCTCTCAATTCTGCTCTTCGCCATTACTGTGTGCAGTGTATGTGTGTGTATGTGTGTGTGTGTGTGTGTGTGTGTGTGTGTGTGTTAGTGTGTGTGTGTGTATGTGTATGTATGTGTGTGTATGTGTATGTATGTGTATGTGTGTATGTGTGTGTGTATGTGTGTGTGTGTGTTAGTGTGTGTGTTAGTGTGTGTGTGTGTGTGTGTGTGTGTGTGTGTGTGTGTGTGTGTGTGTGTGTGTGTGTGTGTGTTTTTTTTTGTGTGTGTGTGTGTTTGTGTATGTATGTGTATGTGTGTGTATGTGTGTGTGTATGTGTGTACGTGTGTACATGTGTATGTACTTATGTATGTATGTATGTATGTATGTGTAGTAGTGCGTGTGTGTGTGTACTCACCTAGTTGTGGTTGCAGGGGTCGATTCATAGCTCCCGGCCCCGCCTCTTCACTGGCCGCTACTGGGTCACTCTCCCTGCTCCATGTGCTTTATCATACCTCCATGTGCTTTATCATACTATGTGCTTTATCATATCTCCATGTGCTTTATCATACTATGTGCTTTATCATGCCTCCACTACATCGCTTCCCAAACTATTCCACTTCCCGACCACTCTGTGACTGAAGAAATATTTCCTAACATCCCTGTGATTCATCTGAGTCTTCAACTTTCAACTATGTCCCCTTGTTGCTGTGTCCCATCTCTGGAATATTCTGTCTCTGTCCACCTTGTCAATTCCTCTCAGTATTTTATATGTCGTTATCATGTCTCCCCTATCTCTCCTGTCCTCCAATGTCATCAGGTCGATTTCACTTAACCTCTCCTCGTAGGACATACCCCTTAACTCCGGGACTAGTACTGTTGCAAATCTTTGCACTTTCTCTATCTTCTTTACGTGCTTGGTTAGGTGTGGGTTCCAAACTGGTGCTGCATACTCCAATATGGGCCTGACGTACACAGTGTAAAGGGTCCTGAACGATTCTTTATTAAGATGTCGGAACGCTATTCTTAGGTTTGCTAGGCGCCCATATGCTGCAGCAGTTATTTGGTTGATGTGCGCCTCAGGAGATGTGCCTGGTGTTATACTCACCCCAAGATCTTTTTCCTTGACTGAGGTTTGTAGTCTCTGTCCCCCTAGACTGTATTCCGTCTGCGGTCTTCTTTGCCCTTCCCCAATCTTCATGACTTTGCACTTGGTAGGGTTGAACTCCAGGAGCCAATTGCTGGACCAGTCTTGCAGCCTGTCCAGATCCCTTTGTAGTTCTGCCTGGTCCTCGTCCGATTGAATTGTTCTCATCAACTTCACATCATCTGCAAACAGGGACACTTCGGAGTCTATTCCTTCCGTCATGTCGTTCACAAATACCAGAAACAGCACCGGTCCTAGGACTGACCCCTGTGGAACCCCACTCGTCACTGGCGCCCACTCTGACACCTCGCCACGTACCATGACTCGCTGCTGTCTTCCTGACAGGTATTCCCTGATCCATTGAAGTGCCTTCTCTGTTATCCCTTTGATATACCTTTGATATACCTTTGAAGAGTTTCGAGAGTATCTACTATCTGAGCCCGGCCATGGGCCAGGCTCGTCTGGTGCTTGCCTGGTCAACCAGGCTGTTGCTGCTGGAGGCCCGCTGCCCCACATATCCATCACAGCCTGGTTGATCTGGCACCTGGTGAAGATATTTGTCCAGTTTCCTCTTGAAGGCTTCTACACTGGTTCCAGCCGTGTTTCGGATATCTTCTGGTAAGATGTTGAATAGTCTGGGACCCCGGATGTTAATACAGTGCTCCCGTATTGTCCCCACCGCACCCCTGCTCCTCACTGGGTTTATTTTACACTTTCTCCCATATCTCTCACTCCAGTATGTTGTTATGGCAGTGTGCAGATTTGGGACCAGGCCCTCAAGTACTTTCCATGTATATATTATCATGTATCTCTCTCTCCTCCGCTCCAATGAGTACATGTTCGAGACTTGAAGGCGTTCCCAAAAATTTAGATGTTTCAATGGCTCAATGTGAGCCGTAAACGATCTCTGGATTTGTTCCAGCTCTGCTATTTCTCCTGCCCTGAACGGGGCCGTCAGCACTGAGCAGTATTCTAAGTGGGGGAGCACTAGCGATTTGAATAGTGTCACCATCGGCATTATTTCCCTTGTTTTGAAAGTTCTCAATACCCACCCCGTCATCTTCCTGGCTGTTGTGATCTTTGTCTTGTTATGGTCTTTAAACGACAGATCAGCAGACATAATTATTCCCAAGTCCTTTACGTGTTCCTTTCGTTCTATGTGGTGACCTTCTTGCGTTTTGTATATAGTGTTCCTTTTGAGTTCTTTATTTTTTCCATACCTCCAGCTTCTGCACTAATCTCTTGTGTGGAACTGTGTCAAACGCCTTCTTACAGTCCAAGAATATGCAATCTACCCACCCCTCTCTCTCTTGTCTTACTGCGTGTGTCTTACTGTGTGTGTGTGTGTGTGTGTGTGTGTGTGTGTATGTGTTTATGTGTTTATGTGTGTGTGTGTGTGTGTGTGTGTGTGTGTGTGTGTGTGTGTGTGTGTGTACTCACCTAATTGTACTCACCTAGTTGTGGTTGCAGGGGTCAAGTCATAGCTCCTGGCCCCGCCTCTTCACTGGCCGCTATGTATGGAACCTGCCTCCACTACATCGCTTCCCAAGCTATTCCACTTCCCGACCACTCTATGACTGAAGAAATACTTCCTAACATCCCTGTGATTCATTTGAGTCTTCATCTTCCAACTGTGTCCCCTTGTTGCTGTGTCCCATCTCTGGAACATTCTTTCTGTCCACCTTGTCTATTCCTCTCAGTATCTTTATTGTCGTTATCATGGGTTCCCTATCTCTCCTGTCCTTCAGTGTCGTTCAGGGCGATTCTCTTAACCTCTCCTCGTGGCTACCTTTTTAGCTTCGAGACTAGTCTTGTTTGAAACCTTTGCTTTTCTAGCTTCTTGTATGTGCTTGGCTAGATGTGGGTTAACTGTGTGTGTGTGTGTTTGTGTGTGTGTGTGTGTGTACTAGTTGTGCTAGTTGTGTGTTGGGTGGTCGGTGTACTCCTATTGCCCCCTGTTACTGGCCGCTACTGGGTCATCTCTCCTGCGCCATAACTTTTCATACCTCTCTTAAAGCTATGTATAGAGCCTGCCTCCACTACATCGCTTCCTAAGCTATTCCACTTCCCGACAACTCTGTGACTGAAGAAATACTTCCTAACATCCCTGTGATTCATTGAGTCTTCAACTTCCATCTGTGTCCCCTTGATGTTGTGTCCCATCTCTGGAACATTCTGTCTCTGTCCACTTTGTCAATTCCTCTCAGTATCTTATATGTTGTTATCATGTCTCCCTATCTCTCCTGTCCTCCAGTGTCGTCAGGTTCATTTCCCTTAACCTCCCTCGTAGGACATACCCCTTAGCTCGGACTAGTCTTGTTGCAAACCTTTGCACTTTCTCGAGCTTCTTCACATGCTTGGCTAGTGTGGGTTCCAAACTGGTGTGTGTCAATATGGTGTGTGTGTGTGTGTGTGTGTGTGTGTGCTTACCTATTTGTGGTTGCAGGAGTCGATTCACAGCTCCTGACCCCGCCTCTTAGCTGGTTGCTACTAGGTCCACTTTCTCCCTGCTCCATGAGCTTTATTGTACCTCGTCTTAAAGCTATGTATGGATCCTGCCTACACTACACACACTTCACCTGAGTTTTCAACTTCCAGTTGTGACCCCTAGTTGCTGTGTCCCATCTCTGAAACACTGTCCCTATCCACCATGTCAATTCCTCTCAGCATTTTATAAGTCATTATCATGTTCTCCCTATCCCTCCTGTCCTCCCGTGTCGTCAGGTTGATTTCGCTTAACCTCTCCTCGTAGGACATACCCCTTAGCTCCTGGAATAGTCTCGCACATTCTCTAATTTCTTGACATGCTTGACCAGATATGGGCCTGACGTACACGGTGTACAGTGTCTTCAATGACTCTTAACTCAGGTGTCGAAATGCTATTCTTAGGTTTGCAAGGCGCCCAAATGTTGCAGTAGTTATTTGGTTAATGTACGCCTCAGGAGATGTGCTCGGTATGATACTCACCCAAGATCCTTTTTTCTTGATTGAGGCTCGCAGCCTTTGGCAAGGCCTGTACTCCGTCTGCCCTTCCCCGATCTTCATGACTTTGCATTTGATGGGGTTAAACTCTAGGTGCCAGTTGTTGGACCAGGCTTGCAGCGTGTCCAGATACCTTTGTAGTCCTACCTGATCTTTATCTGTTTGAATTCTCCGCATTAGCTTCACATCGTTTGCAAACAGGGACACCTCTGAATCTATTCCTTCCGTCATGTCATTCACATATACCAGAAACAGCACCGGCGATAAGACTGACCCTTGAGGAACCCCGCTCGTCACATGCGCCCACTCTGACACCTCGTCACGTACGATCACTCGTTGTTTCCTTCCTGTTAGGAATTCTCTGATCCACTGCAGTGCCCTTCCTGTTATTCCTGCCTACTCCTCTAGCTCTTGCACTAATCTCTTGTGCGGAACTATGTCGAAAACCTTCTTGCAGTCCAAGAAAATGCAATCTACCCACCCTTCTCTCTCTCCTGCCTTACTTCTGTCACCTTGTGTAAAACTCCAGTAGATTTGTGACACAGAATTTCCCTTTCCTGAAACCGTGCTGGTTATCGTGTATAAGCTCATTCCTGTCTAGGTGTGTGTGTGTGAGTGTGTGTGTGTGTACTCACCTAATTGTACTCACCTAATTGTGGTTGCAGGGGTCGAGACTCAGCTCCTGGCCCCGCCTCTTCGCTGTCCGCTACTGGGTCTCTGCTCTCCCTGCTCCATGAGCTTTATCATACCTTGTCTTAAAACTATGTATGGTTCCTGCCTCCACTATATCTTTCTCTAGACTATTCCACTTCCTGACTACTCTGTGGCTGAAGAAATGCTTCCTAACATCCCTTTGACTCATCTGAGTCTTCAGCTTCCAGTTGTGTCCCCTTGTTTCTGTGTTCCCTCTCTGGAACATCCTGTCACTGTCTACCTTGTCGATTCCCTGCAGTATTTTGTATGTCGTTATCATGTCTCCTCTGACCCTTCTTTCCTCCAGTGTTGTTAGTCCTATTTCCCTCAACCATTCTTCATAGGACAGACCCCTGAGTTGTGGAACTAACCTTGTCGCAAACCTTTGCACTTTCTCTAGTTTCTTTACGTGCTTGACCAGGTGTGGGTTCCAGACTAGTGCTGCATATTCTAGTATGGGCCTGACGTACACGGTGTACAGTGTCTTGAACGATTCCTTGTTAAGGTAACGGAACGCTAATCTTAGGTTTGCCAGTCGTCCATATGCTGCCGCAGTTATCTGGTTGATGTGTGCCTCCGGAGACGTGCTTGGCGTTATACTCACCCCAAGGTCTTTCTCCTTTGCCGAGGTTTGTAGGCTTTGTCCACCTACCCTGTACTCTGTCAGCGGTCTTCTTTGCCCTTCTCCGATCTTCATGACTTTGCATTTGGTGGGATTGAATTCGAGAAGCCAGTTGCTAGACCAGATGTCAAGCTTGTCCAGGTCTGTTTGAAGTCCTGCTTGGTCCTCTTCCGATGTGATTCTCCTCATTAATTTCACATCATCTGCGAACAGAGACACTTCTGAGTCTATCCCGTCCGTCATGTGTGTGTGTGTGTGTGTGTGTGTGTGTGTGTGTGTGTGTGTGTGTGTGTGTGTGTGTGTGTTGGTGAGTAGGTGTGTGGGTGAGGGAGTGTGGGGTGTGGGAGCAACATGCAGGTGGGAGGTTCACAGCTAATCATCACCTACTCACTTACGTGGCAATGATGAGTAGGTTTGAGTGTGGGTAGGAGGCAAAATGCAGGTGGAAGGCTCACAGCTAACCATCACCCACATGCGTGGTATTGATCAACAGGAGTGTGTGTGTGAGTATGAGTGTGGTGTGAGGGTGAGTGTAGTGTGGTTGTTGGTGTGAGTGTGATTGCTGGTGTGGGGGTAGCATGCAGGTGGGAGGCTCAAAGCTAACCATCACCCACATACGAAGTATTGATCAGTGAGGGGTCAGGCCAGAACGCTGCTGCAATACATTAAACACAAGGTTCTGAACAGAGACCTTGGTTACTGCTGTTCTACATTCTTAAAAATACATTGTAACTTCCACTGATGCCATGCCAATGTACTCTGCCCCAGGCGCAGACTTGTGAAACTCCATGTTCGTCATCCCAAAGTCGTTAAAAACAAGAGGTATAGCTATATTCCACTAAGGTGGCAGCAAAGAATTATAGACCGATAGCACTAACGTTGTACATAAAAATCTTTGAAAGGGGTTCTAAGAAGCAAGACTGCTGACCACATAGATCCCAACAATTGTCCAATCCAAGGCAACATGGGTTTCAAGCAGGTCGCTTCTGCCTCTCGTAACTACTGAACCCACTCTGACATGGTCTTGGATGCACTGGAAGACAAACAAAATGCAGATGTAGTATACACAGACTGCAAAAACTTTTGATAAGTGTGTCATGGAGCAAGAAAGCAAAAAATCGTGCAGAAGAAATAACTGGAAAGCTAGGCAGATGGATAAATAACTTTGTAACCAACAGTAAACAGAGTTAAGTTAGAGGCTGCCACAGTGAAAAGTTCTGTTCCCCAAGGCATAGTACTTGCTCCATCATTTTCCTCATCCTCATAGCTGACATAAAAGAATTTGTATGAATGTCATCCATTGAGGATACTGTAAATCTTCAAGCAGATATAAAGCAAATCTTCAGCGAGCCGCACAAAACAATATGATGTTCAATGTAGACAAATTTCAGTTATTCCGTTATGGAAAATTCTAAGAAATAAAAGCCAGAACGGAGTATAAAATAATTTCGAAACACACAATAGAGCGAAAAATTGATGTGAAGGATTTAAGAGTGATAATATCAGAGGATCTTACCTTCAAGAATCACAACAGTGTCATTATCAGAACTGTGAGGAAAATGATAGTATAGATAATGAGAACCTTCGAAACAAGGAATGCCAAGACAATGATGATCCTCTTAAAGTCACTTGTTCTTTTTAGGTTGGAATACTGTTGTACACTAATAACCTTATTTAAGGCAAGCGAAATTGCAGATCTAGAGAATGTACCAAGCACCTTCACTACACGTTGAAGTTCAGTCAAGCAACTTAATTAATAGGAACGTTTAAAGTCCCTTAATTTGTACTTCTTGGAATGCAGGCGACAAAGATGTATTATAATTTACATCTGGAAAGTCCTAGAGGGGCTGATCCCCAATCCGCACACAGAAGAAAGCAAACGGCTCGGCAGACGGTGCAATATACCACCAATTAAAAACAGGGGTACTGTGTGTACAATGAAAGGGGGCCACGACTATTCAACAGCATCCCATCAAATATAAGGGGCGTTCGTAAATTATACACATGTGCAACACTTGGATATCTTTGTTGAGGAAACGTTTCGCCACACAGTGGCTTCATCAGTCCAATACAAAGAAGAATAGTGAAGTTCAGAAGGAGTTTGAGGTATACCTTTGATATACCTTTGAAGAGTTTCGAGAGTATCTACTCTCTGAGCCCGGCCATGGGCCAGGCTCGTCTGGTGCTTGCCTGGTCAACCAGGCTGTTGCTGCTGGAGGCCCGCTGCCCCACATATCCATCACAGCCTGGTTGATCTGGCACCTGGTGAAGATATTTGTCCAGTTTCCTCTTGAAGGCTTCTACACTGGTTCCAGCCGTGTTTCGGATATCTTCTGGTAAGATGTTGAATAGTCTGGGACCCCGGATGTTAATACAGTGCTCCCGTATTGTCCCCACCGCACCCCTGCTCCTCACTGGGTTTATTTTACACTTTCTCCCATATCTCTCACTCCAGTATGTTGTTATGGCCGTGTGCAGATTTGGGACCAGGCCCTCAAGTACTTTCCATGTATATATTATCATGTATCTCTCTCTCCTCCGCTCCAATGAGTACATGTTCAAGACTTTAAGGCGTTCCCAATAATTTAGATGTTTCAATGGCTCAATGTGAGCCGTAAACGATCTCTGGATTTGTTCCAGCTCTGCTATTTCTCCTGCCCTGAACGGGGCCGTCAGCACTGAGCAGTATTCTAAGTGAGGGAGCACTAGCGATTTGAATAGTGTCACCATCGGCATTATTTCCCTTGTTTTGAAAGTTCTCAATACCCACCCCGTCATCTTCCTGGCTGTTGTGATCTTTGTCTTGTTATGGTCTTTAAACGACAGATCAGGAGACATAATTATTCCCAAGTCCTTTACGTGTTCCTTTCGTTCTATGTGGTGACCCTCTTGCGTTTTGCATATAGTGTTCCTTTTGAGTTCTTAATTTTTTCCATACCTAAGCAGCTGAAACTTATCACCATTGAACGTCATGTTGTTCTCCACTGCCCATTGGAAGACCCTGCTTATGTCCTCCTGTAATTTTTCAGTGTCCTCTACCGTAGTGACTTTCATGCTTATTTAAGTGTCATCTGCAAATGATGATACAAAAGTGTGCTGGGTGTTTTTATCTATGTCTGTTGTGTGCTGGGTGTTTTTATCTATGTCTGCTATGAGGATGAGAAACAGCAGAGGTGCCAGGACAGTGCCTTGGGGCACTGAGCTTTTGACCTCGCTGATGCTGGATCTTGCCCTGTTCACTACTACTTTTTGTGTTCTTTGTGTTAGGAACTCAAAAATCCATCTGCCTACCTTCCCCGTAATGCCTATGGCCCTCATTTTGTGCGCTATCACTTCATGATCGCATTTGTCAAACGCCTTTGCAAAATCTGTGTAAATCACATCTGCGTTTTGGTCGTCCTCCAATGCCTCCGTAATTCTGTCATAATGGTTCAGCAGCTGTGACAGGCATGATCGACCCGCTCTAAAGCCATGATGGTTCGGGTTATGTTGGTTGTGCTGGTCCATGAACTTTGTAATCTGCCGTCTCATCACTCTTTCAAAGATTTTTATGATGTGAGAAATGAATGCTACTGGTCTGTAATTTTTAGCTAGTGCTCTACCACCTCCCTTATGCAAAGGAGCTATGTCTGCACTCTTTAAGGCCTCTGGAATTTCACCTAGATCTAAGCTCTTTCTCCACAGAATACTAAGGGCTCTTGCTAATGGTACTTTGCACTGCTTTATAAATAAAGCATTCTGCTTTTAATAAAGGTCATCAGTCCCTCTTCCTGGAGTCGATATAATCAGTCCATCAATCTGATTGATGGACTGATTACATCGACTCCAGGCTAAGGGACTGATTACCTCAAACTCCTTCTGATCTTCACTATTCTTCTTTGTATTGGACTGATGAAGCCACTGTGTGGCGAAACGTTTCCTCAGTAAAGATACCCAAGTGTTGCACATGTGTCTAATTTATCTACCTGTCGGTTCTCTGAATCATTTATCTACATAAGGGGGACTACCAATAGGTCGCTAGCTCTCTTCAAGAGGGAACTTTATAGGTTCCTAAAGTCAGTTCCTGACCAGTTTGGCTGTGGTTCGAGCGCTGGATTGCATGCTGCCAGTAGTAATAGCTTGCTTGATCAAGCTCTGATTCACCAAGGAGGCCTGGTCATGATCCAGGCCTCATGGGTACTGAGCCCTGGAACACTCTCCAGGTAGACTCCAACATAACAAATTTAGCGTGCACCCTCAGATCATGCTGTGACGTGCTTACAACTTTACATTTACCTGTGACCAGTTCCGAGGACTCGCACTCATCCTTGCTGACTGCCTGGTCAACCAGGCTGTTGCTACAAGAGACCGGCAGGCCTACACTGTTAAAAGAAACTGGATGAATTGCCACTTGCTTCGTCAAGTTGTCCAGTTTCCTCTTGAAGAAAATTAAGACATGTGCAACATCTGGGTATCTTTATTGCAGACGTCTACAATAAAGATACCCAGATGTTGCACATGTGTCTTAATTTTCATCTTGTCGGTATTGTATACCATTCTTGTACAACTACTCTAACCTGAAGGTGTACTTGTCGAGTAAGCTTTTAAAGAACGTTCCTTGGTGTTGGTGCAACCTCCCCGGTACTCCTCCCTCCCACGTATATCCTGTAGGATACCTAACTTACTCCTCTAGTTTACACTTGCATCTTTTCCACTCACACAGACGTGTGCTTGACGCAGCGTTGCCTCCACTTAGCTTGCGCTCATGCACAAAACTTCACGAGACGATTATTGTAATTATTATTATTTTTTAATATTGACTATGTCGTTTGTTGTTGTTAAGTGAAGCACTAAACCCGATTTTGTAATTCAGCGGAAGGAGTGGCGTGGTAATCTCTATAGAGAATGTTAGTGTGGCAGCCAGACTTCCCAGACGAGGAGAGGGCATCAACCTGTGTTAGTGATCACAAGGCTTCACTACCACACACTCTCCTACTTCACTACACCTCTCACCACACCTCTATCACCACACCTGTGCTCTACCACACCTGTTTCTCTCACTACACTTGTTTCTCTCACTATATATGCCCTCTACATATCATAAATGCATCTATAATACATATTTTGAACTCCACTCAAGCCAGTACATTAATGGACACACCTGCTAAATTAAATTGAGCTTGTTACAGCATGCATATAATATATATATATTATATATATATATATATATATATATATATATATATATATATATATATATATATATATATATATATATATATATATATATATATATATATATAGGGAGGTACCACCTCAGGAACTGGACCGGGGACCCTCATCCTCGGAGAAAAGAATAAATTTACTTCACGGAAAACTCGAGATTCTTCCCGGAGCGTTTGAATATATTCTATATATTCTATGTGGACTTTATTTGAAAACAAAATACATTAACAAAAATACAATGGGAAGTAGAACAACATAAGTAACATCTCAAATACTTCATCCAGCTCCCCGTCGGTGGGCCACGTGCCCAGAATGATGCAGGCATTTTCCCTCTAGATCGCAACACTGAGTCTCTGAAAGAGGAAACTGGCCGCTCTGTGATCCTTGGTTTCTGTTATGAGTTTTTCACCCAGCACTTACCCTACACTCCAAGGGTCTCCGACCCTACTGTGATGAAGTCGTAGTAAGGGAAAGGTCTTCGTGTTTGTGTTAGCAATTATTATCAGGTATATTTCTCTCTTCTTCGCTCCAAGTACTCTCAAGCTTTCCCAGAAGTGTAAATGCTTACTGGCTCTATTATGAGTGTATTGAAATTCTCTGACCCTTTACGCTTACTGAGTTGTCTCAGTATACTCACTACACCAATTCTTTTTGAATGGAGTAATTTTGAACCGACTGCCAACTCTCTTTCACAGGGAGTGATTTTGGTATACATATTTGGAAGCAATCCCTCCAGAATTTCTCTGGTATAAAATGTAATGTATCTTTCTCGTCTACATTCTAAAGAATACAGTTCGAGGGACTTCAAGCGTTCCCAGAGATTTTGCTTGACTGAATTTATAAAGGCAGTGAAGGTTCTATGTACAAGGTTCTATGTAAAATCTCCAGATTTGTAATTTCGCCTGTTAGTATACAGTTTTGTTCAGGGTAGGGTAGATATCAGAACGGAAACAGATACAAAGATTATTTAGAGTCCATATAGAGCCAATAAAGCATTTAAATTAGTATATATAGAGCCAATAAAACATTTAAATATGTACTCGGTGAAGCAGACACATGATAATATATACCTTGGAAAGTACTTGAGGGTCTGGTTCCAAATCTGCACACTGCCATAATAACATATTGGAGTAAGAGATATGGAAGGAAGTGTAACATAAACCTAGTGAAAAGCAGGGGCGCCGTGGATATAAAAAGAGAACATTGCATCAATATTCGTGGTCCTAGACTTTTCAACATCTTTATTAAAAGATATCAGAAACACTGCTGGGACAAATGTAAAGGTCTTAAAGTAGAAACTGTACAAGTGCTTCAGCCAAGTGTCAGATCAACCAGGCTGTAATGGATATGTGGCCCAGCGGGCCACCACTAGCAACAGCCTGTTTGGCCAGGGAAGCACCAGACAAGCCTGGCCCAGGGCTAGGCTCCGGGAGTAGAAAAGTTCTTTGAAACTCATCAAAGGTCAAAAAGCCAAAAATATTTCAGTCTACAAAAAAAAAACAAGTGACTTGATCATCATCATCACTGGCTTGACATATTTTGTTTTGAATGTTCTAGTAATCCAGTTTATCATTTTCCTTGTGGTTGTAATAATAACAGTGTTGTGATCTGACAATATAACTCCGCTTGACATCATCTCTCACATTAAACTTCCGCTCTATTAAGTGATTTAAGTTTGTTCTATACTTCATTTACTCCCAGAATTTACATTTGAGTAACTGGAATTTATCCTCATTGAGCATGATGCTGTTGCCAGTGGCTGCTGGAAGACTTGGTGTATATCAGCCTGGAAGTATGCTGTGTCCTCAGTGGATGTCACTATCATATATTCTGGTATCGTTTGCAAAGTATATATTGTTAGGTGCTACGATTTATGCATCTGTATCGTATATGAGAATGTGAAAGCAATATTAGCGTCTATTGTACCATGGAGAACATAACTGTTCACCGTGACACCTTCTAATTTCACTCTATTCACTATTACCTATGGGTTCCGATTGCTTCAGGAAGTTAAATATTTATTTGCCCACTTTACACCATGGTCACACTTGTCGAAAGCTTTTGCTAAATCTGCATTTTGCTTGTCTTCCAGTGCATCCTGTACCATACCATTCAGCCGCAGCAATTGCAAGAAGCAGGAGTGACCTGTTCTAAACCCATGGTGCCTCCGTATTACAACCTCAGGTTCAATGGCCTGTTAACCTGAGTGTAAAAGGGAGCTTGGAGCAAAGAAACACAGTAGAAGATGTATTGAAATTGTATTTCCTTCAAAAATCAGTTAGATTAATTCCAGACTTTTGTCTTTTCCTTCACCAAGTAATTGTGATTATATAAGACTTTTGTCTTTTCCTTCACCAAGTATTACAACAGGGCATTTTACACATATGTACACTATATACAAAGGAGTAGTATTTAGTGCACGCCACTACAACTTTCCACAACCAGCTCTATGCAGGAATTCCAATGACAAACCGCGAGTGGTATCCACGTCACCTTTGTCATTGTTAAACTCGCATTTTAATTGGCTGAACCGAGTCGTTGATTTGATGATGGGGCCCCATCACCAAACCCTTAACGATGGTTCGCTGGTTGGAGGGGAGCCTATGTGGGTGTGTTTAACATGCTCCGAATAAAGGTTACATACTCTTTGCATGCAACACCCCGTCTGTGCAACTGTCGTGAATCCATGAGCTTAGTAATCTTGCTTTTTAAAACCCCTTCATTGTGAAATCTAGTACTATCGAGTTGTTAATGCCTTTACGACGATTCCAGTTTTCAGACTTTTTCTTCCTCAAACATTTCTTGATGTATATGCAACTCCACGTCTGGGCTAAGGCAGAGTGCATTCTCATGCTAACAATAGTTTCTTTAAGCCAATTAAGATTATATCAGAAGTTATGGAGATTGTAGCAGCTTTTTGAGTCTCCCTTGATATATCTTTGAAGGGTTTCGAGAGTTTTCTTACTCCCACAGCCCGGCCCTAGAACAGGCTTGTCAGGTGCTTGCCTAATCAACCATGCTGTTGCTGCTGGAGGCTTACTGGCCCACATATCACAGTCTCGTGAGTCTCCCACTTGACGGAGGTACATGTCTAATTTCTTTCTGATATCTTGTGGTAGAATGTTAAACAGTCTGCGCCCATTGATGCCGATGTGTCCATGGCGCCTCTGCTTTTCACTGGGTTTATTTTACACATTCTCCTATATCTCTCACTCCAGTATATTGTTATGGCAGTGTGCGGATTTTATTCAAGGCCCTTCTGTTCAACTGCCTCCCAGCATACTTATATAAGAGGGATTACCAATAGACCCTTGGCTGCCTTCAAGAAGGTGCTGGACAGGCACCAAAAGTCAGTACCTGATCTGCCGGGCTGTGGTTCGTACGTCGGTCTGCGTTGGGCCAGCAGTAGCAGCCTAATTGATCAGACCCTGATCCAAAAGTCTTGGTCACAGACCGGTCTGTGGGGGCGTTGATCCCCGAAACTCTTTCCAGGTATACTCCTCTCTCTCTCTCTTTATTCTCTCTCTCTCTCTCTCTCTCTCTCTCTCTCTCTCTCTCTCTGCTCCTCCTGCTGCTCTCCATGAGAAAGTTATTTGGGATGCCAATCTTTGTACTGAGTAATGGCTCACTGAAAACAAACATGTACTGTGACTTCACTATTTCCCTCATTTCTTTGTTGTCATCAGTACAAGTTCCATCTCTCTTAAGTAACACCCTTATATTACTTGTGGGTTTTGTCCTGGATTTGTATAAGACAATAAAGTCGGTATAATGCATTCACTTCGAGCTCAATGTTTTCAATTTCTCTACCTGGAGTATACCTGGAGAGGGTTTCGGGGGTCAACACCCCCGCGGCCCGGTCTGTGACCAGGCCTCATGGTGGGATCAGGGCCTGATCAACCAGGCTGTTACTGTTAGCCGCATGCATCCCGACGTACGAACCACAGCCCGGCTTGTCAGGTACTGACTTTAGGAATCTGTCCAGAGCCTTCTTGAAGACAGCCAGGGGTCTATTGGTAATCTCCCTTATGTATGCTGGGAGGAAGATAAACAGTCTTGCGTTGTCTCTTATCGTGCTAGTGGCGCCCCTGCTTTTCATTGGGGGGGGGGATGTTGCATCGTCTTTTGCTTTCATAGGAAGTAATTTTCGTGTGCAAGTTTGGTACTAATCCCTCTTGGATTTTTCAAGTGTAAATAATCATGTATTTCTCCCGCCTGCGTTCTAGGGAATACACGTTTAGGAACTTCAAGCGTTCCCAGTAACTGAGGTGTTTTATCGCAGTTATGTGTGCCGTGAAGGTTCTCTGTACATTTTCTAAGTTACAATTTCACCTGCCTTGAAAGGTGCTGTTCGTGTGCAGCAATATTCTAACCTTGATAGAACAAGGGACCTGAAAAGTGTCATCATGCGCTTGGCATCCCTAGTTTTGAAAGTTCTCATTATTCATCCTGTAATTTTTTTTAACAGATGCTATAGATACAATGTTGTGGTTTTTGAAAGTGAGATCCTCTGACATTATCACTCCCAGGTCTTTTGCATTAGTTTTTCGCTCTATTGTGTGGTTGGAATTTGTTTTATACTTCGATATAGTTTTAATTTCCGCACGTTTTCCATTTCGGAGTAATTGAAATTTCTCATCACTGAACTTCATATTGTTTTCTGCGGCCCATTAAAAGATTTGGTTAATGTCCACCTGGAGTCTTGCAGTGTCTTCAATGGAGGACACTGTCATGCAAATTCGGGTGTCATCTGCAAAGGAAGACACGGTGCTGTGGATTACATCCCTGTCTATGTCAGATATGAGGATGAGGAACAGGATGGGAGCGAGTACAGTGCCTTGTGGAACAGAGCTTTTCACAGTAGCCGCCTCAGACTTTACTCTGTTTACTACTACTACTCTTTGTGTTCTATTTGTTAGGAAATTATAGATCCTTTGATATACCTTTGAAGAGTTTCGAGAGTTAATCTACTCTCTGAGCCCGGCCATGGGCCAGGTTCGTCTGGTGCTTGCCTGGTCAACTTTTCCTGTTATTCCTTCATCATGCATTTTGTGCGCTATTACACCATAGTCACACTTGTCAAAGGCTTTTGCAAAGTCTGTGTATACTACAACTTCGTTTTGTTTGTCTTCTAGAGCATCCAGGACCTTGTCATAGTGGTCCAGTAGTTGGGACAGGCAGGAGCGACCTGCTCTAAACCCATGTTGTCCTGGGTTGTGTAACTGATGGGTATCTAGATGAGTGGCGATTTTGCTTCTTAGAACCCTTTCAAAGATTTTTATGATATGATATCAGTCTGTAGTTCTTTGCTATTGCTTTACTGCCCCCTTTGTGGAGTGGGGCTGTCTGTTGTTTTTAACAGCTGTGGGACGACCCTTGTGTCCATGCTCCCTCTCTCCTGGGCCTGGGGCAGAATGCATGGCATGTCATTTATCACCTTTTCGAAGTCATTTGGCGTCAAGATAATATCAGATCGGTTTGAGTCTACCAAATTCTGTCTCGCTCATAAAAAAATCATTTAGGTCTTCGACTCTCAATCTGGTTAGCGGTTCGCTAAAAACTGGGACTTGAGTAACTCACATATGTCCTTGCTGTCATCTGTGTAAGACCCATCTCGTCTAAGTAAGGGCCCAATACTGGATGTTGTTCTCGACTTAGATTTGGCATAAGAAATGAAATGTTTTGGGTTTCTAACCAGTGTTTCGATCTTCAGAAAGTCAACAGCCTTTGGGAAGTCCTGTGATTCATCGTTTACGCCTCTGCCGTGGAGCACCTCTTGCATCTTCTCTTTTGTCTGAATGGTATGTGTCTGGAGTATACTTCTAGTGACAATGAGCTCCTTCTCTCTCCACACTGATTCAATTCCTGCATATTTCAGTAAGGTAAGGGTATATTTGATCCCTGCAGGCAGGCAGGCAGGCAGGCAGGCAGGCAGGCAGGCAGGCAGGCAGGCAGGCAGGCAGGCAGGTATGCAGAGCAATGATGCCAGTGAGGTGAGGAGGACATACCTACCACAACACCTGGCGGACGGGAGGAAGGTGGAGGTCACGTCAGTACCTCCAGTCATTTCCTCGGTGTTGTACAGCAGGAACCTGGAGTCTTTTCCCACGGGTCTTCTCTCACCACCGGAAATACCCGCCAGATCTCACCCAGCATCGCCCTAACATCCTCTTCCCTCCCTAACATACAACGTTTCCACTGATAATCTACGTCAGTATTCACTCAAGGTACCATTCTCTGACATCTTTGTCGAGGCTGCTGCTGCAGGCGGCGCATCCCATGGTACCACCCACAGTAATGCACTAACAACTAGGTACATATTTACTGCTAGGTGAGCAGGGGTAACCGGTTTGGGGGAACTGCCCATAGGTCCCGCTGAGAATTGAAGCCAGGCAGTAGGCTGCCCCACCTTGAAACGTGCCCTTACACCATGGTCTTGCCACGGCCTGCCATAGTGGTGGTATTAATAAACCCCCCAACATAATGCTGGTACCGCTGAACGCCCCTTTCATAACGCTGGTACCAGTGAACCCCGCTGATACCAATGAACGCCCCTACCATAGTGCTGGTACCACTGAACCCCCTATCATAGTGCTGGTACCACTGAACGTCCCTACCATAGAGGTGGTACCACTGAACGTCCCTACCATAGAGGTGGTACCACTGAACGTCCCTACCATAGAGGTGGTACCACTGAACGTCCCTAATTTAGTGCTGGTACCACTGAACGTCCCTACCATAGTGCTGGTACCACTGAACGTCCCTACCATAGTGCTGGTACAACTGAACGTCCCTACCATAGTCCTGGTACCACTGAACGTTCCTACCATAGTCCTGGTACCACTGAACGTCCCTACCATAGTGCTAGTACCACTGAACGTCCCTATCATAGTCCTGGTACCACTGAACGTCCCTACCATAGACCTGGTACCACTGAACGTCCCTACCTTAGTGCTGGTACCACTGAACGTCCCTATTATAGTGTTGGTACCACTGAACGTCCCTACCATAGTGCTGGTACCACTGAACGTCCCTACCATAGTGCTGGTATCACTGAACGTCCCTACCATAGTGCTGGTATCACTGAACGTCCCTACCATAGTGCTGGTACCACTGAACGTCCCTACCATAGTGCTGGTACCACTGAACGTCCCTACCATAGTGCTGGTACCACTGAACGTCCCTACCATAGTGCTGGTACCACTGAACGTCCCTACCATAGTGCTGGTACCACTGAACGTCCCTACCATAGTGCTGGTACCACTGAACGTCCCTACCATAGAGCTGGTACCACTGAACGTCCCTACCATAGTGCTGGTACCACTGAACGTCCCTACCATAGTGCTGGTACCACTGAACGTCCCTACCATAGTGCTGGTACCACTGAACGTCCCTACCATAGTGCTGGTATCACTGAACGTCCCTACCATAGTGCTGGTATCACAACGTCCCTACCATAATGATGGTACCACTGAACGTCCCTACCATAGTGCTGGTATCACTGAACGTCCCTACCATGTGCTGGTACCACTGAACGTCCCTACCATAGTGCTGGTACCACTGAACGTCCCTACCATAGTGCTGGTGCCACTGAACGTCCCTACCATAGTGCTGAAGTACCACTGAACGTCCCTACCATGATGCTGGTACCACTGAACGTCCTACCATATGCTGGTACCACTGAACGTCCTACCATAGAGCTGGTACCACTGAACGTCCTACCATAGGCTGGTACCACTGAACGTCCTACCATAGTGCTGGTACCACTGAACGTCCCTACCATGATGCTGGTACCACTGAACGTCCTACCATAGTGCTGGTACCACTGAACGTCCTACCATAGTGCTGGTACCACTGAACGCCCTACCAGGTCGACCAGAATACCAGTGCTGGTACACTGAACGTCCCTACCATAGTGCCTGAGTACCACTAACGTCCCTACCATATGCTGGTACCACTGAACGTCACCTAGTGAACAAGTACCATGACAGCGTCCCTACACAACGTACCAACGAACATCCCTACCAAAACATCTAGACACACTGACCACATCCTACCAGTGACAAAACAACTAACGTCCCATACACAAGTACTAGACCAGCATCCTCCCGTGACAACTACACAACGAACGTCCTAGCCAGCATCATCAGTGAAACAACAACAACAGTCCTGACCAGCATCACTAGTGACACACAACGTCCCTAGACCAGCATCACTCAGTGACAACAACAAACAGTACCTAGACCAGCATCACTCAGTGCACCAACAACAACGAGACAGACCAGCATCACTCAGTGACAACCAACAACAAAGTACCTAGACCAGCATACTCAGGACAAAATAAACAGTACCTAACCAGATACTAGTGACACACTCAGACCAGCATCACCAGTGCAAACCAACAACAGTACCTAGACCAGCATCACTCAGTGACAACAACAACACAACAGTACCTAGACCAGCATCACCAGTGACAACAACAACAACCAGTACCTAGACCAGCATCACTCAGTGACAACAACAACAACGTACCTAGACCAGCATCACTCAGTGACAACAACAAACAGTACCTAGACCAGCATCACTCAGTGAAAAACAACAACAGTACCTAGACCAGCATCACCAGTGACAACAACAGTATAGACCAGCATCACTCAGTGCAACAACAACAACAGTACCTAGACCAGCATCACAGTGACAACAACAACAGTCCTAGACCAGCATCACTCAGTGACAACAACCAACAGCGTACCTAGACCAGCATCACTCAGTGACAACAACAACAACAGTACCTAGACCAGCATCACTCAGTGACAACAACAACAACAGTACCTAGACCAGCATCACTCAGTGACAACAACAACAACAGTACCTAGACCAGCATCACTCAGTGACAACAACAACAACAGTACCTAGACCAGCATCACTCAGTGACAACAACAACAACAACAACAGTACCTAGACCAGCATCACTCAGTGACAACAACAACAACAACAGTACCTAGACCAGCATCACTCAGTGACAAACACAGCACCTAGACCAGCATCACCAGTACAACAACAGCAGCACCTAGACCAGCATCACCAGTGACAACAACAACAACAGACCTAGACCAGCATCACCAGTGACAACAACACAGACCTAGACCAGCATCACCAGTGACAACAACAACAGCGATCCTAGACCAGCATCACTCAGTGACACAACAACAACAGTATCTAGACCAGCATCACTCAGTGACAACAACAGCAGTACCTAGACCAGCATCACTCAGTGACAACAACAACAACAGTACCTAGACCAGCATCACTCAGTGACAACAACAACAGTACCTAGACCAGCATCACTCAGTGACAACAACAACAACAGTATCTAGACCAGCATCACTCAGTGACAACAACAACAACAGTACCTAGACCAGCATCACTCAGTGACAACAACAACAACAGTATCTAGACCAGCATCACTCAGTGACAACAACAACAGTATCTAGACCAGCATCACTCAGTGACAACAACAACAGTATCTAGACCAGCATCACTCAGTGACAACAACAACAGTACTCAAAAACCAGCATCACCAGTGACAACAACAACAGACTAGACCAGCATCACTCAGTGACAACAACAACAACAACAACAGTACCTAGACCAGCATCACTCAGTGACAACAACAACAGTACCTAGACCAGCATCACTCAGTGACAACAACAACAACAGTACCTAGACCAGCATCACTCAGTGACAACAACAACACAGCACCTAGACCAGCATCACTCAGTGACAACAACAACACACACGTACCCTAGACCAGCATCACTCAGTGACAACAACAACAACTAGACCGTCACGGAACCAGCATCACCGAGTCACAAACAACAACAACAGACCTAGACCAGCATCACCAGTGACAACAACAACAACAGTACCTAGACCAGCATCACCAGTGACAACAACAACAACAGCACCTAGACCAGCATCACCAGTGACAACAACAACACACAGCCTAGACCAGCATCACCAGTGACAACAACAACAACAGACCTAGACCAGCATCACCAGTGACAACAACAGCAGCACCTAGACCAGCATCACCAGTGACAACAACAGCAGCACCTAGACCAGCATCACCAGTGACAACAACAACAGCAGCACCTAGACCAGCATCACCAGTGACAACAACAGCAGCAGACCTAGACCAGCATCACCAGTGACAACAACAACAGCAGCACCTAGACCAGCATCACCAGTGACAACAACAACAGCAGCACCTAGACCAGCATCACCAGTGACAACAACAACAGCAGCACCTAGACCAGCATCAC
The DNA here is from genome assembly GCA_009830355.1 of Cherax destructor. NCBI lineage: Eukaryota > Metazoa > Arthropoda > Malacostraca > Decapoda > Parastacidae > Cherax > Cherax destructor. Next base: position 198,004 of record WNWK01000322.1, read on the forward strand.
TCAGTGACAACAACAACAGCAGCACCTAGACCAGCATCACCAGTGACAACAACAACAGCAGCACCTAGACCAGCATCACCAGTGACAACAACAACAGCAGCACCTAGACCAGCATCACCAGTGACAACAACAACAGCAGCACCTAGACCAGCATCACCAGTGACAACAACAACAGCAGCACCTAGACCAGCATCACTCAGTGACAACAACAACAGCAGCACCTAGACCAGCATCACCAGTGACAACAACAACAGCAGCACCTAGACCAGCATCACCAGTACAACAACAACAGCAGCACCTAGACCAGCATCACCAGTACAACAACAACAGCAGCACCTAGACCAGCATCACCAGTACGACAACAACAGCAGCACCTAGACCAGCATCACCAGTAACAACAACAGCAGCACCTAGACCAGCATCACCAGTGACAACAACAACAGCAGCACCTAGACCAGCATCACCAGTGACAACAACAGCAGCACCTAGACCAGCATCACCAGTGACAACAACAACAGCAGCACCTAGACCAGCATCACCAGTGACAACAACAACAGCAGCACCTAGACCAGCATCACCAGTAACAACAACAACAGCAGCACCTAGACCAGCATCACCAGTGACAACAACAACAGCAGCACCTAGACCAGCATCACCAGTGACAACAACAACAGCAGCACCTAGACCAGCATCACCAGTGACAACAACAAACAGCACCTAGACCAGCATCACCAGTGACAACAACAACAGCAGCACCTAGACCAGCATCACTCAGTGACAACAACAACAGCAGCACCTAGACCAGCATCACTCAGTGACAACAACAACAGCAGCACCTAGACCAGCATCACTCAGTGACAACAACAACAGCAGCACCTAGACCAGCATCACCAGTGACAACAACAACAGCAGCACCTAGACCAGCATCACCAGTACAACAACAACAGCAGCACCTAGACCAGCATCACCAGTGACAACAACAACAGCAGCACCTAGACCAGCATCACCAGTGACAACAACAACAGCAGCACCTAGACCAGCATCACCAGTGACAACAACAACAGCAGCACCTAGACCAGCATCACCAGTGACAACAACAACAGCAGCACCTAGACCAGCATCACCAGTGACAACAACAACAGCAGCACCTAGACCAGCATCACCAGTGACAACAACAAAAGCAGCACCTAGACCAGCATCACCAGTGACAACAACAACAGCAGCACCTAGACCAGCATCACTCAGTGACAACAACAACAGCAGCACCTAGACCAGCATCACTCAGTGACAACAACAACAGGCACCTGCCGCATCACTCAGGTGACAACAACAACAGCAGCACCTAGACCAGCATCACCAGTGACAACAACAACAGCAGCACCTAGACCAGCATCACCGTGACAACAACAAAGCAGTACCTAGTAAGCATCACTCAGTGAAACACTACATACTAGTGCACCTGGTGCAGTCTAGCTGTTTTGGTGTGCAGTTCATCCTGTGAGTGGTAATGCAGTTCATCCTGTGAGTGGTAATGCAGTTCATCCTGTGAGTGGTAATGCAGTTCATCCTGTGAGTGGTAATGCACTTCATCCTGTGAGTGGTAATGCAGTTCATCCTGTGAGTGGTAATGCAGTTCATCCTGTGAGTGGTAATGCAGTTCATCCTGTGAGTGGTAATGCACTTCATCCTGTGAGTGGTAATGCATTCATCCTGTGAGTGGTAATGCAGTTCATCCTGTGAGTGGTAATGCAGTTCATCCTGTGAGTGGTAATGCACTTCATCCTGTGAGTGGTAATGCAGTTCATCCTGTGAGTGGTAATGCAGTTCATCCTGTGAGTGGTAATGCAGTTCATCCTGTGAGTGGTAATGCAAGGATTATAAAAATCACAATGAGTCCTTATCAGACCTTAGTGGGTAGAGTTGACACTTAAAAATAATATTACAATCATTTCATGTACATAGAAAAGACAGGTAACAAAGAACTGTGAATACCACGCCGAGAACTGAAGATAACTACGTATTTTATCTAGATTAAAGACTGCCATGTGTTAGGTAATTAAGTGTATCAGTCAAAGATAGAAAAGCAGAATGCTAGTCTACACAATACAATACGGAGATACAATCTCAAAATTTTCATGCATCTAAAAATAATGGCCATCATTGGGTTACAATATCATCCAAGTAACGCCGTCACCATCCTGTTCTCACGGCTGCTTATCACGTCAATGTACCTCCCTAACCACGCCCGCACCCACACCTAAACCTATGTTACTGCACCACCATCCCGCTCATCCTACCCCCCACCAGCCCCGCCCCATGTACTCACCGACTCAAACACTGGCTCACCCACCCAACACCACCTCCTTGTTTTTACCTTCCATACACAAATACCCTCACATAGGAGAAAGAAACATCGTCATAAGTTTCTCTCTGCTATGTGCGAGCATTTGCGTATTGTTCCAGTCACGTTATGGTATCTTTTTATTCTTGTTTTTATCTTCCACTCTGCATAAGCCATTCCTGCCAGTGGAACTAGCAACACTAGTAACTACTTACAAGAGACAAGACAACCACCACCAAATAATAACTACCAGAGGTGGATATCACATACCATCAATAACTGACATAATCTGCAACAATAGTGCCCCTGACAACCCGTACTCCCATGGAGGTCCCAATATCACCTGGAAACCATCACCTAGGACTCCAGGGCATAGGTCAACGTGTTGCATCTGGACGTCCAAGTGGGACCCTGGGGTAAACTTCAAGGTCCCCTTGACAATAGCAAGGTCTCCATGGGACTCAATTTTCTGGGTAAGACACTGTATATATCACAGCTATCTGGAGACTCCACAGTCTATATCACAGCTATCTGGAGACCCCAAAGTCTATATCACAGCTATCTGGAGACCCCACAGTCTATATCACAGCTATCTGGAGACCCCACAGTCTATATTACAGCTATCTGGAGACTCCACAGTCTATATCACAGCTATCTGGAGAGCCCACAGTCTATATCACAGCTATCTGGAGACCCTCACAGTCTATATCACAGCTATCTGGAGACCCTCACAGTCTATATCACAGCTATCTGGAGACCCCCACAGTCTATATCACAGCTATCTGGAGACCCTCACAGTCTATATCACAGCTATCTGGAGACCCCCACAGTCTATATCACAGCTATCTGGAGACCCTCACAGTCTATATCACAGCTATCTGGAGACCCTCACAGTCTATATCACAGCTATCTGGAGACTCCACAGTCTATATCACAGCTATCTGGAGACCCTCACAGTCTATATCACAGCTATCTGGAGACCCTCACAGTCTATATCACAGCTATCTGGAGACCCTCACAGTCTATATTCACAGCTATCTGGAGACCCCCACAGTCTATATCACAGCTATCTGGAGACCCTCACAGTCTATATCACAGCTATCTGGAGACCCTCACAGTCTATATCACAGCTATCTGGAGACCCTCACAGTCTATATTCACAGCTATCTGGAGACCCCCACAGTCTATATCACAGCTATATGGAGACCCCCACAGTCTATATCACAGCTATCTGGAGACCCTCACAGTCTATATCACAGCTATCTGGAGACCCCCACAGTCTATATCACAGCTATCTGGAGACCCCCACAGTCTATATCACAGCTATCTGGAGACCCTCACAGTCTATATCACAGCTATCTGGAGACCTCCACAGTCTATATCACAGCTATCTGGCGACCCTTACAGTCTACATCACAGCTATCTGGAGACCCCAAAGTCTATATTCACAGCTATCTGGAGACCCCCACAGTCTATAGCACAGCTATCTGGAGACCCCCACAGTCTATATCACAGCTATCTGGAGACCCCCACAGTCTATATCACAGCTATCTGGAGACCCCCCACAGTCTACATCACAGCTATCTGGAGACCCCACAGTCTATATCACAGCTATCTGGAGACCTCCACAGTCTATATCACAGCTATCTGGAGACCCCCACAGTCTACATCACAGCTATCTCCTAAAAAAATACAGGTACATTCTAGCCACCAATTTATGTTGACAGTTAAGATAGCTTGATTTCTACTGCTGATTTTGTACAACTATCACTGCCACCATTACTTTTAGCCTACTACGTTACGCCATACGTTGCTCATTACCAACAGAATAAATGCACTTTGTCAACCAAGTGTTTGATCAGCTAGTTTTCCCATGACTGAGCTTGTTGCACTGAAGCTTCAGTAAGGAATCTATTCCAGTAATTTATAGCTGAAAAAATCCTCACCCATTCTATCGGATCAACTCACCTTGCACTCAAATATTCTGTCGTATTTGAGTCTTTTTTTTTCATATGGGAGAGTGAGGAATAGGAAGAGGATATTTGTCATCAAACCTGTGACCCGTTTTTAGAGTTTTCCTACTCCCACGACCCGTCCCGGGGCCAGGCCTCTTAGTTGACTGACTGGTAAACCAGGAGGATGCATCTGGCGGCCCACCGTCTGGCCCATCACAGTCTGGTTGATCTGGCACACCACCAAAGTAGAGATTTAATTTCCTACTGAATACCTTTACATTGGTTCCAGCAATATTTGTAATACCTGCTGGTAGCAGAGTGAAGTGTAGGCCGCGGATGTTGAAACACTGCTTTCACATTGTGCCCATGGAACTCCTGCTTTTCACTCGGTCTATTTTACACTTCCTCTTATATCTCTCAACTCCAATATACTGTTAAGGTAGTGTGTATATTTGAGACTAGGCCCTCCAGTATCCTCCATGTGTATATTATCTCTTGCTTTCTTTCCAAAGACTACGTTTCCAGTTCTTTGAGGTGTTCCAAGTAATTTAAATGCTTTATTGGTTATGTGCAGGCAGCAAATGCTCTCTACATTTGTTTTTCCAGCTGGGCTGTCTAGCCCACTCAGGAGAGTGCTGTCAGCACTGAGCAGTACTCCAAGTGATTTGAATAGTGTTACCGTTGGCATCGTTTCTCTCATTTTGAAAGTTCTCATTATCCACCCTATAATTTTCCTGTCCTTTGCAGCATTTGCTTTATTGTATTCTTTACAAGACATCATCTGACATTATTATATCTAGGTTTTTTTACATATTCTTTTCGTGCTATGAACCGACCCTCTTTTTTTTTGTATACCAGTCCCCTCCTGAATTCTTCAGTTTTTTCCATATCCGAGCAACTGGAATTTGTCCCCACTGACCATCATGTTATTTTGTACAGCCTACTGAAAGACTTTGTTTATATCCTCTTGTAGTTTTTCCGTGTCCTTCACAGACGTGACTTTCATGCTAATTTTTGTGTTATCCACAAAGGATGATACAAATCTGTGGTTTGTGTTTTTATCTGTCTGCTATGAGACCGAGGAAGAGGAGTGGTGCCAGGACTGTCTTGTGGTACTGTGCTTTTTACATTGATAAAACTAGATTTTTGCATTATTTACTAATATTTGGTGTCGTTTATTCGTTAGGAAATTGTAAATCCATTTGCCTACTTTTCTTGGTATAATTACTGATCTTATTTTATGATTGCATCTGTCAAATACTTAGCGAAGTTCGTGTACACCAGGTCAGCATTTTGGAAGTCTTGCCATAATGATTTAATAGTTTTGGCAAGCATGCTCTCCCTGCTCTAAATGCATACTGACCTATGTTATACAGGTCATGATTTCCATAAAAAAATTTAATTTAGCATCTCACCACCTTTTCAAAGATTTATATTATGTATGATGTTAGCGCCACTGGCTTGCAGTTTCTGCCAGAGCTCTGCTGCCTCCTTTGTGCAGAGGAACTATATCCACACTTTCTTAGGACCAGTGGGATTTCACCTAGTAAGCTGAATGCTCGTGACAGTGGCAGTTTGCATTTCTTTAGAGTTTCATGTGTTTGCTCCCTGTACTGCATGTGTGGGCACGTTTTCTACTTCCATCTAGAATTCTAGAGGACTTGTGCTCACGTCAGATAAACAATTTGTCGGGTGGGCAGAGGAAATGAAAAAAAAACTATGTAAATCATCCACTCTCTTGTTTAGTGTATCACTTAACAGTGATTCGTACTAGTCTCTTAAAGTTTCGCTCGTTTTTTTTTCGTCGTCGGTGTAGAAACGTCTTGTTAGGAGTGCGATAATTCGACGGACAGCTCTTAATCTGCATTTCGCGTATGTGTAGAAATATTTCGTTTTTTTTTCTATTTCTTGAACAGCTTTTTTGCCCTTATGCTCTTCTTCCGTCGGCAGAATAATTTTACTTTCTGTTCTATATCGGTAATCTCTCTTTGTCCTTCTGTGTGATATATTATCATTTTTAAGCAGTTCTGTAACTCATTTCCTTCTTTTGTACATTCTTCCCTGGTTCTTTCAGTGGCACAACTATTGTTTGTGGCTTCCTCGGGGGAACATATTTTATACAGAGGATTGTGAAGAGGGAGGAATACGAGACAGAGTATAAGGATAAGAACGACACAAAGAAAAGAGGAAGAGGAGAAGGGGGAGGAGGAGGCGGATGGGAGGGAGGGCTTGAGTGGAGGGGAGGAGAGGGAAGGGGAGGAAAGGGAGGGAAGGGAAGGGGAGGAAAGGGAAGGAAGAGAAAGGAAAGGAAGGGGAGGGGTGGGAATGGAAGGGAAGGGAGGGAAGGTGCTATACATTGGATCTCCTCACTCACGTGAGCTTCAACACAAGTCATACTGGTTCACTCACTGACACAGATTGTGTGGCAGTGTCTCGGCGTCTGCATGACTGAAAGCTAATCAGTCAGCTGGTACAGGACGCTGGGCCATGCACTTCCCCTCACCTTCCATTACATGTCTTTATTAGTAACTACGCCATTATTACACACACAACTTGATGAGGGGGACGAGGATGGTAGTTTTGTCCCCAGGACACAGTAAAGTCTTTCTTGGCAAGGATTCTCTTTTGATAATAAATAATTTACACAAATAAACCAGTAAAAATTTATTCATGTAATAAAAAAAATATAAACTTGCTCCGGAAAAAAAGTTTCTTTTTCCTCCCGAGTTACCACAGAGCTCACGAAAAATTATCTGATGAAGAAACAGTGTTTAGCTGTTGCAGAGTGCAACAGCTAAACACTGTCACTGAAGCCGTGTGTTCAATGGCTTCTTTAAAGTCGAGCGTGGTTAGTGTTGTCAGAATTGTTGGTGATGTTGGCAGTCTCTCGTAGTGTCTCGGTCATGGAAAGTTTACTTGGATTATCAGTCTTTTGTCTGATAAACAGAGCCATGTTGTGATTTCAGCATTTCACTTATTTATTTCTTGTCAGCTGTGTAAACCTCATTTGTTGTAAGCAAAAACACAATATTAAATGTGGTTTTTGCACTGGATTTAGCATATGAGAAAATATTTTGCATTTTTCCAAATGTATTTTTGCTCTCGGACTCTGTATGTCATTCAAGTTATCTCAATATTTGCCATCTCACTAACTGGTATTTCTTTTCTCCCTTGAGTAAGTATGAGAACTTACAAAGTAAAAGGCTCGGTACCCCAAGGCACGGTCCTGGCGCCTTTATTGTTTCTGAGTCTCACAGTGAAGATAGATAAAAAACACCTACCACAGTTTCGTATCATCATTTGCATATAATACCAAAATAAGCATGAAAATCAACTCGGTAGAAGAGACGAAAATATTGCAAGTCTTTCAGTGGGCAGTGGTGACAAGTTCCAAATGTTTAGATATGAAAAGAATAAAGAACTCAACAGGTACACTGTATATAAAACAAAAGTGGAGAACCAAATAAAACGAAAGGAACACATGAAGGATCTGGGGATATTAATATCAACCGATCTAAGAACAAAATAAAGCAAATATCAGGACGGCCAAGAAAATGACGGGGTGGATAGTGAGAACTATCAAAACAAGAGACAATACTATTGGTGACACTTTTAAAATCGTTCGTGCTCTCTCGCTTGGAGCACCATTCGGTGTTGATGGCTCCATTCAGGGCAGCAAAAATATTAGAGCTGGAACAGATTCAAAGATCATTTGCGGCCGCATAGATCCGGTAAAGCATTTAAATTACTGGAAACACTTCAAAGTTCCGAATATGTACTCACTTCAGTAGAGAGAGAGAGAGCGAATAATAATGTACGGATGTGTGGAAAGTACCTGAGAGCCTAGTCCCAAATCTACATACAACCATAACAAAATATTGGAGTGAGATATATGTCAGAATGTAGAATAAACCCAGTGAAAAGCAGGGAAGCTGTGGGCACAATAAAAGAACACTGTATGAACATAAGTAGTCCCAGACTTTATAACATCTTGCCCGAAGATATCAACAACAAACAATGCTGAAACAAGAAGAAACTAAATTTCCTCCGCCTCTTCAGGCGGATATAAATCAAGTCTTCCAGTGGGCCTCAGACAACAATATGTTTAACAACGACAAGTTTCAATTGCTCCTCTATGCAAGAATGGAGGAAATAAAGACTAGCGGAGTACAAGACAAACTAATCTCAAATCATTAAATACATTGAAAGCTCCATATGCCCGGTCCCAGTCCAGGCCTCCCGCTTGCTGGTCTGATCGACCAGGCGACCTTTACCTTTGATAAGTTCAGAGATTTTTTCTACTCCCAGAGCCCGGCCTTGGGCCAGGCATGTCTGGTGCTTCCCTGGTCAACCAGGCTGTTGCTCCTGGCAGCCCACTGGCCCACATATTCATCACAGCCTGGTTGATCTAGCATCTGATGAAGATACCTTGTCCAGTTTCCTCTTGAAGACGTCTACATTTATTCCAGCAGTGCTTCTGATATCTGCTGTTAAGATGTTGAATAGTCTGGGGCCACGAACGTTGATGCTGTTTCCTTATTGTGCCCTCTGCATCTCTCCTTTTCATTGGGTTTATTTTGCTCTTCCTCCCATATCTCTCACTCTAGTATGTTGTTATGGCAGTGTGCAGATTTGGGACCAGGACCTCTAGTACTTTCCAAGTGTATATTATCATTTATCTCTCTCCTTCGCTCCCGTGAGTACATATTAAAGACTTTAAGGCATTCCCAGTAATTTAAATATTTTATTGGCTCTATGTGGGCCGTAAACGATCTCTGTATTTGTTCAAGCTCTGACATTTCTCCTGCCCTGAACGGGGACGTCACCAAAGTGTCACCATTGGCATTATTTCCCTTGTTTTGAAAGTTCTGATTATCCACCCCGTCACCTTTCTGGCTGTCGTGACATTTGCCCTTTTGTGTTCTTTGAAAGAAAGGTTAGCCAACATAATTACTCACAATTACAGGAAGATATAAGCAGTGTTTTCCAGTGGGCAGAGGAGAACAACATATCATCTAATGATGATAAGTTCCAACTGCTTAGATATGCGAAGAATAAAGAACTCAAAAGGGACACTATAAAAAAACTCAAAACGTCTTTTACCTTTGATATACCTTTGAAGAGTTTCGAGAGTTTATCTACTCTCTGAGCCCGGCCATGGGCCAGGCTCGTCTGGTGCTTGCCTGGTCAACCAGGCTGTTGCTGCTGGAGGCCCGCTGTCCCACATATCCATCACAGCCTGGTTGATCTGGCACCCGGTGAAGATACTTATCCAGTTTCCTCTTGAAGGCTTCTACACTGGTTCCAGCCGTGTTTCGGATATCTTCTGGTAAGATGTTGAATAGTCTGGGACCCCGGATGTTAATACAGTGCTCTCGTATTGTCCCCACCGCACCCCTGCTCCTCACTGGGTTTATTTTACACTTCCTCCCATATCTCTCACTCCAGTATGTTGTTATGGCAGTGTGCAGATTTGGGACCAGGCCCTCAAGTACTTTCCATGTATATATTATCATGTATCTCTCTCTCCTCCTCTCCAATGAGTACATGTTCAAGACTTGAAGGCGTTCCCAATAATTTAGATATTTCAATGGCTCAATGTGAGCCCAGTTGATCAAGAAATTACCTAAGGAACTTATGAAGTTCTTTTTTGAAGACAACTAGAGGTTTGTTCGTAGTTCCTTTATGTCCGAAGGGAGGGTGCTGACAAGTCGAGGTCACCTTACATTTACTGAGTTCTCTGCTTTTCAATGAAGACATTTTTCACAGTATGCAAACTACTTTGTGGGATTTCATCTGATATTACAGCATACGCTATACTTCCATTTTAAATATCTTAAATTAATATAACCAAGAAATAGAATGTTTTGGAGCGGGTTTGAAAGATTTTCAAGACATTATCAATTTTCAATAACTGATTTTTGAACTGCTGGGAAGTTGTAACTGGTTGTTTATAAACAAGTACAATAACCAGTCTGATTTTCAATTCTTACCACAAAAACTTCGACTACATCATTTGTTGTGTTGAGTAACTCAGTACAAATGAGTGACTATAGTACAGACCAATGCCTTACGCGACGGTCTGGAGTTTTGAGATTCTCTGACCGCGGGTTCGAACCCCACCCGTGGTATGGTTTGTTTGCAATCGTGTCATTACGATTTCGTGAGTCAGTGCCTCCTTGTTGACTGTTGTTTTTGTTTTTTTGGTAACACCCAGGTACGCTGTACCCAGGTATCCTATTTCTTTGTCAAAGTACAACAGTCTTTTATAAGGGTCTCCGTGGGTCAACTCCCTCTGTCCGGTCCATGACCAGTTTTCCGGGTGGATCAGGGCCTAATCAACCAGGCTGTTATTGCTGGCCGCAGGCAGTCCAACATACGAATCACAGCCCGGCTGGGCCAAGACTATTCAAGAGCCTCCCATCATACATAAGGTGGAATAGCAATATACCCCTAGATATCTTCAAGAGGGAACTTTAGAGGTTCCTAAAGTCAGTTCGTGACCAGTCTCACTGTGGTCTTAACAATGGACTGCGTGCGGCCAGCAGTAACAGCCTGGTAGATCAGGCCTTTATCCACCGGAAGGCCTGGCCAAGAACCATTCCTTGGAGGCGTTGACCCCTGGAACACCCTCTAGGTACATTACAGGAAGGTTAGGTTAGGTTAAGAGGTAAAAAAATTTGAAGCTTGAGCAGAAAATACAGAGTCAGAAATCACTGTTTAAGGCTCGCAAACATTCACCTATTTGACAGTCTTAGGATAAGTGAGATACTGACTGTTGTTAAGATGGTGAACTTCGGAAGCAGTCACAACAGCCAGGACAACACTAGTGTCAAGTACACACCATTCCTCTTGATAGGTGTCACAAACAGCACAATATCAAAAACGCTTTTGTTCACTGGAATACACAATAGCACATTATATCATGGCTATTCAAATAGCCAAGTCTAGAAGCGGCTGTAATTAGTACACAATATACCACACAGCTTAGCTTAACAATTTACACACATATTACAGGGACAGTTTTGGCAACATAGTTGTACAGGGATGAAGCAAACATGGTGGCCACAACCCAGGCACTTCAACACAAGTAACACCAGTGTAACTGGTGAGTAACAACACCCACCCACCCATCACCCGTCACACTCCAACGATTTCATTCACCTCATCCCTACAGGTAGGTAGGTGTGTGTGTATGTACTCACCTAGTTGTGGTTGCAGGGGTCGATTCAAAGCTGACCCCGCCTCTTCACTGGTTGCTACTAGGTCACTCTCCCTGCTCTATGAGCTTTATCATACTTCTTCTTAAAGCTATGTATGGATCATGCTTCCGCTGCATCACTTTCCGGACTATTCCACTTCCTGACAGTTCTATGACTGAAGAAATACTTCCTAACATCCCTGTGACTCATTTGAGTCTTCATCTTCCAATTGCGACCCCTTGTTGCTGTGTCCCATCTCTGGAACATCCTGTCTCTGTCCACCTTGTCGATTCTTCTCAGTATTTTATATGTCGTTATCGTATTCCCCCTATTTCTCCTGTCCTCCAGTGTCGTCAGGTCGATTTTCCTTAGCCTCTCCTCGTAGGACTTGCCCCTTAGCTCCGGGACTAGTCTTGTTGCAAACCTTTGCACTTTCTCTAATTTCCTTACGTGCTTGGCTAGGTGTGGGTTCCAAACTGGTGCTGCATACTCCAATGTGTGTGTATGTGTGTGTGTGTGTGTGTGTGTGTGTGTGTGTGTGTGTGTGTGTGTGTGTGTGTTGTGCGCGCGTTCATCTATATGTGGTTGCAGGGGTCGATTCACAGCAGCTTGTTGTTCAATGTGTCTTTCGTTCACAAGCGCTGGCTTACCGCTGCTCTATACTAGTGGTTACGTATCTGCAACTTAGCCCAGCTAAGTCAACAGTGGCACTAATCTCAAATGACAATAATGGTTCTAATGACGTACAACTAAAAATAATTAAGCATAAGACATGAAGCTTAATTAAGTTAATAATGTCAGTAATGATCCGAAACCTTGTTGCCTAGTGAGACAGCAACACTGCGCTCACAGGCTTGCAACACCACCGCCATGCTTGAGTGAAGGTCGCTGACCTGAGATGGCAGAGAGGATGGGGTCGCTCAGGGTACGTTTTGGGTGTGTAAGGGCGGGGAGGAGGGAGGTGTGGTAGTGGGAGAAGAGCTCTCTAAGCCTCCAGTGCTGAGAGGCAGTGGCGTACACATATAACCCGCACATAAGAACATAAGAAAGAAGGAACACTGCAGCAGGCCTACTGGCCCATGCGAGGCAAGTCCAATTCTCCCGACTTAAGCCAATGCCTTGACCTGTCAGGTCAGTCACATTCACTTAAGGGAGAAGCACGGCATCTGAACTAGTAGCACAAGCCTATACATATAGGCCAGTTGGCTACCCTTCCCATTTCATAAACTGCCTTCTCACATGCTAAACGGACTTTCTTCTTTCCAAAACTCTCTACTCCTGTTTAATCTCGTGTTATCTGCCTTCCCTATATTTCCAGTCTTTCTAATCTCAACAACTCTCTCCGTTCCTTAGACATCAAACTTACTTTTCGTCAGACTAACACCCTACACAGTAATCTTGTTCGTACCTCTCCTCCCGCTACACATGACCATGGTGTCTATTCTATTTCATGTTCCTCTTGTCCTCTTCAGTACTTAGGAGAAACTGGCCGTTCTTTTTCTGACAGACTCAAGGAGCACAAAAGTAGTGTTAGTCTTGCCGACACCAATAATGTTTTTTTTCTGTAATGTTAGAGATCACAGTCATCCTACTGACTGGTCATCTACTAAAACTGTCTACCCTACTTCTAACTTTCACAGTCGCTGTCTTGTTGAATCATCGCTTATACACAACTTTCCTTGTATAAATCTTAGTCGTGGCTTTGTCTCTGTAGATATCTTCCTTTCCCATTACGCTGTTAAATGCTCCAAACTTCAGAATACACGTGACTTTACCTGAATCTTTTTTCTCCTCTCTCTACCTCTTCTCCTTTCCTATTTTTCCTTTACTTATTTTGGGTTTCCTTTCTTCTGCCTTAGGTGTTCTGTCCTTACATCCTCCCCTTCCCCCTGTGTTTTTGGTCTTGCCCCTTGTAGGGCCTTAGCTCTCCTGCAGTGCTCCTCTTTCATGGGCTTTGACTGTCTTCACTTCTACTACTGCTACTACTACTTCCTTTCCTACTACCTTTAGCTCCTTCCTTCTCTTTTGCCTTCTTTCGCTCCCCCATTCTATTCTTGTCCCACTACCACTCTCTTTCCTTTACACTACTACTTCCACTACCTGCCTTACCCTTACCACTACTACTACTACTTCCACTACCTGCCTTACCCTTACCACTACTACTACTCCCACCTCTCGTCCCTGCCAGCTGGCCTATGTATACCTGTTCCTCTCTTTTATGTTAGTGTGACTGTAAATGGTCCAAGTGGGATCGAAACGTCATCGTAAGCTCCTCTCTATGTGCTGGTTATTTGTGCATTGTTCCAGTCACGATATTGTGCCTTTTTGTTCTTTACAGTGGCGTAAGAGGGGTCGGTGGAGATGAATAAGTGAAGGTCACGTCATGACAGGGTCAGTGAAGGTCACATAATGACAGGGTCAGTGAAGGTCACATAATGACAGGGTCAGTGAAGGTCACGTCATGACAGGGTCAGTGAAGGTCACATCATGACAGGGTCAGTGAAGGTCACATCATGACAGGGTCACTGTACAACCCGTCCTCACTCCGTAATAAAGGTCGCATATTTTCCAACTATTTAAACAACGACGATAAATTTCCCGCAGCAAGACGTTGCCTTCCCGTTTATTATTTGGTTATTATCATTTGGTTATCGATAGTTGTCAATACTTAAATGTAGGTTAATTAGGATAAAATAACGTAACCTAAACTAAAATAACTAATATTTAATTTTGGTCTCGGTTTAGATAGTGCTGAAAATTGACGTAATGTAACAAATTGGAAAAATAAAGAGTGTCTGTGAAGGATGGGTTTCAGAGGGAAGGTTCATGGAAGGCAGGGGACACAAAACCAGACTTAAAGACATGCGATATCACCATATCTAGTGGAACACGACTGCAGAGATGGGAAGAGAACAGCTGTTAGCGTATGTAAAAAAGAGAGGTAGAGGGAGAAGGGAGCACTCAGCCCCATGAAATTTCTCTAGGTCCTGCCATTGCTTCGGGGAGATCCATGGAAGTAAGGTCTCCACATAATGGCCTAGAGCTATCATTCAACTCCCTCCGTGGTTGTTTTGCACGCGAGTATATATATAGCGACGTGAAGGTTCAGGTGACTAATGTTGAAGTTGATAACTGAGAAGAATGGATGTTAGTCGGAACTGAAGGGACGAAGCTGAAGAAGGTCCAGGAAACTGTGAAAACCAGCAACTCTTTTTTCCTTGTTATCAGACGAATGTAAATCGACCATCCATGATCTTCCAACGAAGACAGTACCAACAAGGACAACTGTTAACGACACAGTGAAGCCAGCCAGTGAAGACATCCCAGCGAAGACCATCTCTACTAAGACGGTCGAGAACGTCACGCACAAAGCCAGTCGTGGTAAAAACATTGTTTTAGTTGGGGACAGTCAGATTAAGTTTATGGATATAGCTTTTTGTCTTAGAGATAGGAAGAGGAGGCAGAGGGTGCTTTACTGGGGCTGGGATGAAGGATATTGTTAGCAGTCTGGACAACATCGTGAGAGGTAATGGGAGGCAACGATGCTGGCAGAAGTAGGAGTGAGAACCTGATTAGCAGGTACATATAGGTCAGCAATAGAGATAATTAGGAAGAAGGGGATGAAACCCTGTGGTATGTGGTATTTTGCCCAGGAGAGGAATTGGAAATGAATGGTTGTCCAGGGCAATTGGTGTCAATTGCTGGCTGGACAAACACTGTAAGGAAAATGCAGTAACATTCACTGACAACTGAGACCTCTTCTATGGCAGAAATGACATGTATGCCAGGGATGGGGTTTACTTATCTAGGTCTGGGGTGGGGGCACTGGCCAATGCAGTGGAGGTAGCTGTTAGGGCTTTAAACTAGAAATAGTGGTATAAGTTTTGGGGAAAAACAGTGAAGTCCCAGGGTCGTAATACTGTGAGTTTTAGGGATACCTTTGAAGAGTTTCGAGAGTTTCACAACTCTCGGAGCCCGGCCATGGGCCACGCTCGTCTGGTGCTTGCCTGGTCAACCAGGCTGTTGCTGCTGGAGGCCCGCTGCCCCACATATCCATCACAGCCTGGTTGATCTGGCACCTGGTGAAGATACTTGTCCAGTTTCCTCTTGAAGGCTTCTACACTTGTTCCAGCAGTGTTTCTGATATCTTCTGGTAAGATGTTGAATAGTCTGGGACCCCGGATGTTGATACAGTGCTCCCTTATTGTCCCCACCGCACCCCTGCTCCTCACTGGGTTTATTTTACACTTCCTCCCATATCTCTCACTCCAGTATGTTGTTATGGCAGTGTGCAGATTTGGGACCAGGCCCTCGAGTACTTTCCAGGTTCCAGGTTCAAGACTTAAAGGCGTTCCCGGTTATTTAGGTGCTTTACTGGCTCAACGTGAGCCGTAAACGATCTCTGTATTTGTTCCAGCTCTGATATTTCTCCTGCCTTGAACGGGGCCGTCAGCACTGAGCAATATTCTAAGTGAGGGAGCACTAGCGATTTGAAGAGTGTCACCATCGACATTATTCCCATTGTTTTGAAAGTTCTCAATACCCACCCCGTCATCTTCCTGGCTGTCGTGATCTTTGTCTTGTTATGGTCTTTAAAAGAAAGGTCAGCTGACATAATTATTCCCAGGTCGGGAAACAACAAAAATAAAATGTCTCACTAGCTGAACATATGTCCCTGTACCTGACAGCTTTCCTCTTAAAAACGTCTGCATTTGTCCCAGCAATGTTTCTGATATCTTCTGGTAAGAATTTAAGAAGTCTGGGACCATGACTATTGTTCCAGTCATGATACGATGTTGATACGATGTTCTCTTATTGTGCCCACAGCGCCCCTGCTTTTCTCTGAGTTTATTTTACATTTTCTCCCTTATCTCTTGCTTCAGTACGTCCAGTACTCGCACGTTAACTACCACTTGGTGTACACTGCTTACTCAGGTTGTTTTGAACGCCTCATCCTGCCTCTCTTCCTTCCTCCCTCTCACTTCCTAACCTGCCATAAAAAATGTGATACTTTACTTTCAATTGGAATATAAAACCCACTATCATATCTTGTGACGTGATGGTTTTTTTTTTCGCAAGGCGGGCCGTCAGCCAGCTGAAGGCTCGGTCAAGTGATCAAAAGCAGCACAGAGCAGTTCATCACATGACTAAAACCCATGTCAGTACGAACATTCCCCTTATCATTTCTCATGAAGAACAAAACACCATTTTCATCTCCCTTTCCCCTACCATTATTCCTTACCTACACTCTTCCCATTCCTTCTCTTCATTTTCCCCTTGCTACTCTTCTCTCCTTCCCGCCTTAACTTTGTTCCCATAATATAATTATCACAGAGTAAGGTCGATCACCAGTCATCATATACTCAATTTTATTAAAAAAAAATTGCCTTAAGTGGCTTAAGCCGGTAGGTGAGTTGAACCTGCCTCCCATGGGCCAGTAGGCCTGCTGCAGTCTTCTTTCTTTATGTTCTTATGCTCCACCCCCCCCCTTCCCCTGTATGAGTCACCTCAGGACACATAATGATGACTTCAAGACACAGTTATCACAGACACAGTTAGTAATGTGTGGCTCCAAGGTGTGAATCATCCCACTTAACGGTATAATACGCGCACTTGAGAGTTTGAGTCACCCTGGTAAGTGTTTAATCTCTGCCACTTAAGGGGCTGATTTATCGATATCAGGGGTTAATCCGTGAGGCTTAAACGACTCGGTCACTGTTTAAAGGGTTTAACGTGGGGTAATTAAGGGATTGCTTCACCGTTTACAGGGTTTAATCCGGTGTAATTAGTAAACCGAGTCTTTAAGAAACTGCACCACCGAGTTTAATGACTCACTATTTTAAGGATAAACAATCAGGTGCGAAGAAAAGTCCTGTTCGAAGTTGTATCGAACTCTATGCACGTTCTCCTTCCATCTTCTCAATGAATGTTCGGTTTCTACAATAATTGAAGACTGGAAAAAGCAACGTTGGCGGTCATGGATATGGATCTCTATGCGTCTTTACAGATCCTCGTTTTCTGTTCCAGCCAGATAACACAACACATTGTAAGTCACTTTTCCATTTGTGTTAAGCCATGTTATAATTCATTAATTTTGACTAATTTAAGTTAAACTAACCTAAAACATCGTACACAGAGAATAATTGTTGGTGCCAGACGGGGGGGGGGGATGGGGGTACAAGCATCTCAGAATCTGTTGATCTCCTGGGATTTTAATGCACAACAGTGTCTAGAGTTTACAGAGAATGGTATAAAAAACACAAAACAAGCACTGAACAGAATTTCTGTAGAGGAAAACACCTTGTTAATGAGAGGGGTCAAGACTGGTTCAAGTTGACAGGAAGGCGACAGTAACTCAAATAACCATGTGTTACATGTAACAGTGGTATGCAGATCATCTCTGAACGTACAACACGTCAAATCTTGTAGTGGACGGGCTACAGCAGCAGACCACACAGATAAAAACAAGAAACTGAGGCTAAAGTGGGCACAGGCTCACCAAAACTAAACAGGTGAAGACTGGAAAAACATCGCTCGGTTTGATGAATCACGATTTATGCTGCGACATGCAGATGGTTGGGTCAGATTTCGGTGCAAACCTATGAGATGTAGTGGAACGGATGATTCGTAGCACAAATGTGCAACCAACAAATCTGCACCAACTGCATGATGCTATCATGTCAACATGGACCAGGATCTCTAACGAATGTTACCAGCACCTTGTTGAATCAATGTCACGAAGAATTCAGGCCGTTATGGGGCATAGGAAGTCCCTACCCATATATATATATATATATATATATATATATATGTATATATATATATAATGTATATATATATATATACATGTATATATATATATATATATATATATATATATATATATATATATACATGTATATATATATATATATATATATATATATATATATATATATATATATATATATATATATATATATATATGTGTGTGAACAAGTATACCTGGAAAGGGTTTCGGGGGTCAACGCCCCTGCGGCCCGGTCTGGGACCAAGCATCTTGTATCTCTTGTTCACAATTCTTGCATATATATATATATATATATATATATCTACCCAACATGAAACATGTTGGGTAGATATCTTAAACCACATGGACCCTAACCAGTGCCTTGAAAATATCAACTTCCTGGTATGTTCAAGGCATATTCCCCTAAGAAAAAAGAGGAGAAGAAGTAAACTGGAGAGAGAGAGACGCTCCCTCTACAGGAGAAGGCGAAGAATCACTGAGCTCCTCAAGAACGCTAGCTTATCTGAAACACGGAAGAAAGCGCTAACCAGAGAAGCGGAAAATATTGAAAGGACTCATATAGGATACAGGAGGAGCTAAAAGCAATTAATGAAATCGAAAGAAATTCGAAATATTTCTTTTCATATGCCAAAAACAAGGCAAAAACCACATCTGGTATCGGATCCCTGCTCAGACAAGATGGAACTCACACAAATGATAAAGAAATAAGTGAGATACTGAAATCTCAATACGACTCTGTCGTTTAGCAGCCACTAATCAGTCTAAAGATCGACAATCCATACATTTTTTTCATGAGTGAGCCTCAAAACCCTGTCAATGTATGCCAAATTTATGACATAACTCCAACTCCACTAGACTTTGAGAAAGCCATTGACAACATGCCCACGCACTCAGCCTCAGGCCCAGACTCGTGGAATCTTGTTTTCAATAAGAACTGCAAGAAACCCCTTTCGTGGGTCCTAAGTATGCTATGAAGAAGGAGCACAGACACACGTGAGATTCCAGTCACTAGAAACAACGGATATAGCCCCACTCCATAAAGGTGGCAGTAAAGCAATAACTAAGAACTATAGACCAATAGCTCTAACGTCCCATATCATAAAAATCTTTGAAAGAATTCTAAGAAGCAGGATTGCAAACCACTTGGATTCCCAACAAATGCATAATCCAGGGCAACATGGGTTCAGAGCAGGTCGCTCCTGCCTCTCGCAACTAGTGGATCACTATGATGCACTGGATGCACTGGAAAACAAATAGAATGCAGATGTAGTATACACAGATTTTGCAAAAGCCTTTTCACAAGTGCGATCATGATGCAATAGCACACAAAATGCGTGCTAAAGGGATAACTGGCAAAGTGAGCAGATGGATCTTCAACTAGTAGTAGAAAACAGTTAAATCGGAAGAGCTCTGTTTCACAAGGCACAGTACTCGCCCCCATCTTGTTCCTCATCCTCATATCAGACATAGACTGAGATGTAAACCATAGTACCGTATCATCCTTTGCAGACGATACTAGGATCTACATGAGAGTGTCAGGACACGGTAAATTTCCAAGAAAATATAAACCAAGTTTTCCAATGGGCAACGGAGAACAATATGATGTTCAATGAAGACAAATTCCAACTACTCAGTTATGGAAAACTGGAGGAAATAATAGCTAGAACTGAGTATACTACAAACTCTAATCACACAATAGAGCGGAAAAGTAATGTGAAGGATCTGGGAGTGGTAATGTCTGAGGATCTCACCTTCAAGGACCACAATGCCACTATCACATCTGCGAGGAAAATGATAGGATGGATAATGAGAACATTCAAAACAAGAGATGGCAAGCCAATCACGATCCTGTTTAAATCACTTGTTCTCTTTAGGCTGGAATACTGCTGTACATTAACATCTCCATCCAAAGCAGGTGAAATTGCAGATCTAGAGAATGTAGAGAGGACCTCTACTGCACATATAAGTTCCGTCAAACACCTTAACTACAGGGAACGCCTGGAAGCACTTGACTTGAACTTAATGGAGCGCAGGCGAGAGAGAGATACATCATAATCTACACCTGGAAAATCCTGGAGGGACTGGTCCCTAATCTGCACACAAGTCACTCCCAACGAAAGCAAAAGACTTGGCAGGCGATGCAACATACCCTCAATGAAAAGTAGAGGTGCCATTAGTACACTAAGAGAAAATACAATAAGTGTCCGGGGCCCAAGACTTTTCAACAGCCTCTCACCAGGCATAAGGGAAATTACCAACAAGACCCCTGGCTGCCTTCAAGATGGAGCTGGACAGATACCTAAAGTCACTGCCAGATAGACTCCAAGTATACATAACTACATACTGTACTCCTTGGAACGCGGGCAAGAGAGATGCATAATTTACACCTGGAAAATCTTAGAGGGACTGGTCGTAAATCAGCGCACAGAAATCACGAAAATAAAAGATTCGGCAGATAGTGCAACATACCACCAATGAAAGCAGCGGTGCCATTAGTACACTGAGAGATAACACAATATGAGTAAGGGGCCCCAAGGCTCTTCAACAGCCTCACATCATACATAAGGGGGATTACCAACATACCCCTGACTACCTTCAAGAGGGAACTGGATAGATTCCTAAAGTCAGAACCTGATCGGCTGGGCTGTGGTTCGTATGTTGGAATGCCTGCAACCAGTAGTAACAGCTTGGTTGATGGGCCCTGATCCACCGGGAAGCTTGGGCATGGATCGCGCCGCGGTGGCGTTGACCCCCGGTATACCCTCCATGTAGACATGCAAGATAGTGTCCATCTTCATCTGTAATATACTTATGAGCTTCTTCGTAAGTTTTCTTATTCCCGCGACCTGGCACTGACCGGCACCTTCCTGTTGATACCCTCATCAACTCAGACACTTGTTGTTAGTTCAGGGGTAACCTTGTGTTGTACACTTCGTGTTTATCATCACAGTAATGGTATACAATATTGACAAGTTGAGAATAACATACTTGTGCTACACCTGTCTACCTGTAATACGAAGACGTTTCGTCAGTGATATTTTAGTTCAATACAGTGATTACATACTGGAAAGAGAGTGCAACATGAGGAATTCAGTCCCTCACCTTTGACAGGTGCTCAGCCCCTTAGCCTTAATTAATCAGTACTTCGGATTGATTAAGACTAAGGGACTGATCATCTTTTATCAAGACTGAGGGACTGATTTCCTCATGTTCCATAGTCTCCAGAATATAATCTCTTTACTGAGTTAAACAAATTACTGACTGGTGAAAGGTCTTCATAATAAAGATACCGAGGTGTTGCACAATGTTATCTTATTCATTAATTCAAGTGTTGAGAACAACTAGGACCCCGGCTGGTTGCTTGTCTACTTGCAGTCTACCAAGAGTCGCTCAGGAGGTCACCGCCCCCGCGGTCCAGTCCCAGCCCAGGCCTTCTGGTTGTCCTGATCGATAAAGCTGTTAGTGTCCGCCTCCCGCATTCCAACGTATGCACCATATCCCGGCTGATCAGGAACTAATCTGTCAAATTCCCTCTTGAAGACGGCTAGCGGTTTGTTGGTAATCCACCTTAAGCAAGAAGGGAGCGTGTGCAAGAGTCGTGGTCCCATAACATTTATTGAGTTTTCTCTCAGTGTACTCACCGCTCTCCTGCTTTTCACTGGAAGTATCCTGCAACGTCTGTCAAGCCTCTTGTGTTCATAAGCAGTAATTTCGGTGTGAAGGTTTTGGACCAATCCCTCCTGCATCTGCCAGATGTAGATTATGATGTAACTTTCTCGCCTACGTTCTAAGGAGTACAGTTCTAGGGATTTCAAGCACTCCCAGTAATTTAGATGTTTGGTTGAGTTCATACGAGCTGTGAAGGTTCTCCATATATTTTCCAAGTCAGCAGTTTCGCCTGTCTCGATGAAGCCCATTAGTACACAGCAACACTCCAGCCTACAGAGAACGACTGACCTGAAGAACATCACCGGTTTGGCATCTCTTGTTCTCATGACATGTCACTACATATAGCACTGAAAGTTTACTTTAATTTGTATTTTGGGTATTAAGGTAGTCTTGACGGTTGTGTAGTCTGTAAGTTTACAATCTAACAAAGCAACAGTTGACTTACAGACAGTAATTGATTTACAAATAAGTGGGATACATAATAATGCTGGTGTGGAGAGAGAGGGGGGGGGAGGTACATAGGAAAGACAGCAGAAGACTTTCAAGCTCATGCCTTGGCTCTCTGCCGAGAACTATCTACTTGTATCTATATTAAGGACTATTATATATTATCTAGACCCCTGAGGCAAGGATAGTAAACCAGAAGGCTCTCTACATCCTTTACTCCCTCCAGTCACTTCCGGGGTCGAAACAGGGAAAATGCAGAATATAGGAAGTATGACATGGAATATGTCTAAGATGGAAGTGGATGGAAGGCGTGGGCTACAACCTCATAGTAATATTCCTGTCGTAACTACATTACTCCACTGGCACTCACAGAGATGTGTATCAGTGGTTCTCCTTCTAGTTACCACTAGTTCTGAATACTGTGGTGCAGGTGGATGCACACCACCACTATCACCCCCACCGTTGTCTCAACCTCTACAACTACTATTATTGACTTGGCCCACTGTCAACTGATCGACCTAATGTTGCTGAACAAACATCAGAAATCCATTGATTTCAGTTTGCCCCAACATTTGCTAAGAGCTTGTTCATGTGGCTCTTAAATGACAGTGTTGTCCAAGAAATCAGCTTCACCGATTACCTTCTTCCATTTTGTTATAATTCTATTTGCAAAAAAAAAAAAAAAAACATAAGTTCGCGTTGCAGCTCCTGCTTTGAAGTTTCATTTCATAATTTTGAGTTATCGACCTATTCTGCACTTCACATAGTTCCTCCTGTTTAAGGTTATTAAAGCCATTCAATATCTTAAGGTTTGAATAAGAACTCCTAATAGTCTCTGTTTTCCAAGGTATTTTAGCTTATTATTCTGTGTCTTCACAAGTTGGTTTCATACTTTAGTAGTTCTCTTTATGTAATTTGGAGTCCAAAACTGAATATATTCAAAATGTATCTGGCGTTATATACCTTATTTTCCGGCATATAAGGCGCACGACAGAAGTATCATAAGTAAATCAGTTAGTTATCATATTCAAGGGTTAATTACCCTCTTACTTTACGCTAAAGAGTCAACCAGAACCTACCCTTACCTTTGATATACCTTTGAAGAGTTTCGAGAGTATCTACTCTCTAAGCCCGGCCATGGGCCAGGCTCGTCTGGTGCTTGCCTGGTCAACCAGGCTGTTGCTGCTGGAGGCCCGCTGCCCTACATATCCATCACAGCCTGGTTGATCTGGCACCCGATGAAGATACTTGTCCAGTTTCCTCTTGAAGGCTTCTACACTGGTTCCAGCCATGTTTCTGATATCTTCTGGTAAGATGTTGAATAGTCTGGGACCCCGGATGTTAATACAGTGCTCCCGTATTGTCCCCACCGCACCCCTGCTCCTCACTGGGTTTATTTTACACTTTCTCCCATATCTCTCACTCCAGTATGTTGTTATGGCAGTGTGCAGATTTGGGACCAGGCCCTCAAGTACTTTCCAAGTATATATTATCATGTATCTCTCTCCCTTGACTCTGACCATCAGCATATAAGGCGGAGGCTGTTTTTCCAGAACTTTTTTGTGGAAAAAAGAGGAGCGCCTTATATGCCAGAAAATACGGTGCTCAAAATTTGTAGGTATGCGAC
The DNA here is from genome assembly GCA_009830355.1 of Cherax destructor. Taxonomy (NCBI): domain Eukaryota; kingdom Metazoa; phylum Arthropoda; class Malacostraca; order Decapoda; family Parastacidae; genus Cherax; species Cherax destructor. Next base: position 222,035 of record WNWK01000322.1, read on the forward strand.
GTAGCAGCTTGTTAGGTTCGCTGTTCGCAGGAAGGCACGGCCCTGGCTCATGTTTACTCTACGGTCCATTTATGTTCTTGTTTTAGTTAGTTTGTTGTCAGAAATATTACATTCGTGAATAAGATTTGTTATTTTCAAAATGTATTATTCTTCACTTGTCTACGTTCAAACATCTGACGCAGCGACGACCACAGCGACGACCACAGCGACGACCACAGCGACGACCTTGTACATGTACTTATAGTAAATTAAGATATTATTATCTCTCAATACTCAAACAATCTGCTTAGGATGCTCCACTCTTCACAAATTTTGTGTTAGCAAATTTTGTTATCTTAGATTTTAGTTATATCTCAAGTATCATTCATATACACGGGGAGGGAGAGAGAGAGAGAGAGAGAGAGAGAGAGAGAGAGAGAGAGAGAGAGAGAGAGAGAGAGAGAGAGAGAGAGAGAGAGAGTGTGTGTGTGTGTGTGTGTGTGTGTGTGTGTGTGTGTGTGTGTGTGTGTGTGTGTGTGTGTGTGTGTGTGTGTGTGTGTGTGTGTGTGTGTGTATGTAGGCTGAAGTATCGATCTGGTGGTCCGCTCTGTGAATGGTCTACACCTTACCCTCACGTACACCACAACCACCATCACCTCCCCTATTCTCTTCCCCTCCCCCCACTATACCTCCTCCTCCTCCTCTCCCTCTTCCCACTTTTCTTCCCCCTTTTCGCACTTTTCCTCCTCCCCCTCTTCCCACTATTTCTAGTCCCCCTCTTCCCACTTTTCCTCCTCCACCTCTTCCCACTATTTCTCATTCTCCCCTTATTCTTCCTCCTTCCCTTATTCATTTTCCTATATTCCCACTCTTCTCTCTTCCTCCTTCCCTACTCCTCGGCTTCCTTCTCCTTTTATTCCTCCTTGTCCTTACATTCTTCCTTCAGCCACCCACTAACACCATTCATCTTTACCTATGACCTGTCTCTAGAGTTTTCTTACTCCCGCGGCCCGGCCCGAGGCTAGGCATCCCTGCTGGTTGCCTGGTCGACCAGGCTGTTGCTGTTAGCGACCTGCCTGCCCACAGCCTGGCTATTCTTGGTACACCACCGAGGTAATGATCAGTTTCCTCTTGAAGCTTCCACACTGATTCTAGCAACATTTCTGAGTCTGATACCTGATGGTATGAGAACCTTCAAAACAAGAGATGCCATGCTAATGATGATCCTCTTTAAGTCATTTCTCTCTAGGCTGGGATACTGCTGTACACTAACAGCCCCATTCAAGCAGATGAAATTGCAAATATGGAGAATATACAGAGAATCGTCACTGCATTTATTATTTCAGTCAAACACCTTAATTACTGATCCCAAATATGCACACAGAAGTCATTCTCTATAAAAGCAAAAAACTAGTCAGACTGTGCAACATACCCCTAATGAAAAGCAGGGGTACCATGAATACACTGAGAGAAAACAATACATACAGTAGTGTGCAAACTAATTGGGACATGAGTAAATTTTGTGATTATCTCATGTCTTAGTCTCGGGCTCATTTAATGTAGTTTGGGTTCTTTTCTTTTCAGAAGAGTTTGTTACTGACTTCTGGCAACCATCCAGGTGTGTTGTTACCATGCAACTCTCATCGGTGCTACAACAGCTGTTGTCCTGCAAGCGTGCTCCATGAGTCTACCTACCTACCTGGAGGGCATTCCGGGGATCAACGCCCCCGCTGCCCGGTCTATGACCAGGCCTCCCGGTGGATCAGGGCCTGATCAACGAGGCTGTTACTGCTGGCTGCACGTAGTCCAACGTACGAACCACAGCCCGGCTGATCTGGTACTGACTTTAGGTATCTGTCCAGCTCCCTCTTGAAGACAACCAGGGGTCTACTGGTAATGCCCCTTATGGCCGATGGGAGGATGTTGAACAGTCTTGGGCCCCGGACACTTATTGTGTTTTCTCTTAGTGTACCAGTGGCACCCCTACTTTTCACTGGGGGTACGTTGCACCGTCTGCCAAGTCTTTTGCTTTCGTATGGAGTGATTTCTGTGTGCATATTAGGGACGAGTCCCTCCAGAATCTTCCAGGTGTAGATTATGATATATTTTTCTCGCCTGCGCTCCAGTGAATATAAGTCTAGTGCTTCCAGGCGTTCCCAGTAGTTAAGGTGTTTGATGGAACTTATACGTGCAGTAAAGGTTCTCTGTACATTCTCTAGATCTGTAATTTCACCTGCCTTGAATGGGGATGTAAATGTACAGCAGTATTCCAGCCTAGAGAGAACAAGTGATTTAAAAAGGATCATCATTGGCTTAGCATCTCTTGTCTTGAATGTTCTCATTATCCATCCTATCAGTTTCCTCGCAGATGTGATAGTGGCATTGTTGTGGTCCTTGAAGGTGAGGTCTTCGGACATTACCACACCCAGGTCCTTCACATTAATTTTCCGCTTTATTGTGTGATTAGAATTTGTAATATACTCAGTCCTAGCTATTATTTCCTCCAGTTTTCCATAACGGAGTAGTTGGAATTTGTCTTCATTGAACATCATATTGTTCTCTGTTGCCCATTGGAAAACTTGGTTTATATCTTCTTGGAGATTTGCCGTGTCCTCAATATATGACACTTTCATGCAGATCCTAGTATCATCTGCAAAGGATGATACAGTGCTGTGGTTTACATCTCTGTCTATGTCTGATATAAGAATGAGGAACAAGATAGGTGCGAGTACTGTGCCTTGTGGGACAGAGCTCTTCACTATGACAGCATCCAATTTAACTCTGTTTACCACTATATATATATTAGCCGAAGAGCCAGAAACGAATATGCAAAGATAAGAAGGGAGGCCCAGAGACAATACGAAAATGACAGCATCGAAAGTCAAGTCTGACCCGAAGCTGTTGAATAGCCACATCAGGAGGAAAACAAATGTCAAGTACCAGGTAATCCGGCTGAGGAAGGAAGGTGGGGAGTTCACAAGAAACGACTAAAAAGTATGTGAGGAGCTCAACCCTAGATTGAAAGAAGCTCTTTGTGTTCGATTGGTTAGAAAGTTGAAGATCCATCTGCCTACTTTGCCAGTTATCTCTTTAGCACGCATTTTGTGTGCATCTAAGACCATATCATAGTGGTCTAGCAGTTGCGAGAGGCAGGAGCGACCTGCTCTGAAACCATGTTGCCCTGGGTTGTGCAATTTTTGGGAGTCCAGGTGGTTTGCTATCCTGCTTCTTAGAACTCTTTCAAAGATTTTTATGATATGGGACGTTAAAGCTATTGGTCTATAGTGAATGTGAATGTGGTTTAGCCAAATTCTCCCCTTTAATTCATGACCACTGCTGAATCTCATGGATTTTACACCTAGGAAGTGTGCAAGTATTGTAGCGCTTAGAAAACATGCTATTTTGAGTATTAGACAGTTCGCCAAAAAATTGAGCCTAGCAAAGTCAACTGTTGGTCGGATTCTGAAGAGAGCTGACGACACTGGTGATTGTAGAATGGTGCGTCGGAGAAGAGGTGGAAGAACACGCAAGACAGCACCTCACGATGACAAGGTTATCATAAGAAATAGCATGGATCTCAAGAAAACCAGCAAAGATCTGCAGAGAGATTTGGCTTTAGCTGGTGCAAATGTTGATTCTTCAACAGTTCGACGAAGGCTCCTCAAAGTTGGCAAAACTGCCAGAAAACCAGTAAAGAAATAATAATTGACTGCTGCTATGAAGAAAAAACGGCTGCGGTGGGCACTCGATCACAAAGGAAGGGCGACAGATGAATGGAGAAAAGTTATATTTTCAGATGAGGCGCATTTTGAAGAACATGGGTACAGATCAGTGGTAGTGAGACGGAGCAAAGGCGAACCTCTTCGGAATGGACACATTCAACAAGCGACAAAACACCCACCTAAGATGTTTTGAGGTAGTTTTTAAAGACCCTGGACGGCTTGTTATTGTTGAGGGAACGATGAACAGTGACAAATACAAGGCAATCCTGGCAACTCATTTGCTTCCCAAGGTGGATAGAGACTTTCTTGATGAAGAAAGGATTTTCTAGCAGGATGTTGCTCCATGCCACGCTCCCAGAAAAATGCTGATAGTCTTCGAATGGAGTGGGCTAAGCGTTCTAAATTGGCCTGGAAACTCTCCTGACCTCAACCCAATTGAGAATCTACAGACAATAAGCAAATGTAGGACAGCGAAACAGAACTGTTCATCTAGGGAGAAGCTAATAGCTGCTGTTATTAGGACCTGGTACCACAAAGAGGAACTTGTCAAAATGTGTTCAATATTGGTTGATTCTACTGCAAAGCATGTAGCAATGTTTATAAAAACAAAGGGTAGTCATTTATCTTATTAAATTAATTATCTGTCATATTACTGCCCTGTATTTTTCAAATAAACATTAATTTTCCAAATAAACGTCTCATTTCACCACTGTCCCAATTAATATGTACACTACCGTAAGTGTCTGGGGCCCAAGGCTGTTCAAGAACTTCCCATCATACATAAGGGGAAGGGGGTTACCAACAGACCTCTGGTTGTCTTCAAGAGGGAACTGGACAAATACAAAGTCAGTGCCCGATCAGCCGGGTTGTGGTTTGTACGTTGGATTGAATGCGGCCAGCAGTAACAGACTGGTTGATCAAGCCCTGATCCACCGGAAGACCTGGTCGAGGACCGGGCCGCAAGGGGCGGTGATAAGTTCCAGTGATAAGTTCCAGCTGCTTAGGTATGGAAAGAATGAAGAACTCAAAAGGGACACTGTATATAAAACTCAAGAGGATCGTCAAACAGAACGAAAAGAACACGTGCAAGACTTGGGAATAATTATATCAGCTAAGGTTTTCTTCAAAGAACATAATAAGACAAAGGTCACGACAGTCTGGAGGATGACGGGGTGAGTATTGAAAATCTTCAAAACAAGGGAAATAATACCAATAAAATATTTAAATTACTGGGAACGCCTTAAAGTCTTTAATATGTACTCACTTTAGTGGAGGAGAGAGACATGATAATATATACCTGGAAAATACTTGAGGGCCTGGTTCCAAATTTGCACACTGCCGTAACAACATACTGGAGTGAGAGATATGGGAGGAAGTGCAAAATAAACCCAGTGAAAAGCAGGGGTGCAGTGAGCACAATAAGGAAACACTGTAGCTATATCTGAGGCCCCAGATTATTCAATGTCTTAACACCAGATATTAGAAACACTGCTGGGACAAATGTAGAAGTCTTCAAGAGGTAATTGGACAAGTATCTTCACCAGGTGCCAGATCAACCAGGCTTTGATTGGATATGTGGGTCGGTGGGCCACCAGCAGCAACAGCCTGATTAACCAGGCAAGCACTAGGCAAGCCTGGCCCATGGCCGGGCTCCGGGAGTAGAAAAACTCTTGGAACTTATCTAAGATATATAGGTAACCTCCAAATAAGTAGGTAGCGGATTTCAGGTTGAAAAGTCTAGGTCCACAGATGCCCATTTCCTTCCATGTGTCCGTGGCCCATGGAAGGAAATGTAAAATACTCCTGAATTTTATTTTGAGTCGCTTCCGGAGGTCACCGCCCCTGCGGCCCGGTCTCAGACCAGGACTCCTCCAGGTAGACTCCTTGAGGAGGAAATTATGAGCTGCAACGGCACCATACGAGAACATAGTATCAACTCCGTGGGTCTAGACTTTTCAACCTGCTACCAGCAGATATCAGTTCGTAAACTTCAAGAGGAAACTGGATCACTACCTCCACGTGTGCCACATCAGCCAGGCTGTTATGGATATATGGGCGGGCGGGCTGCTAACAGCAACAGTCTGGTCGAGCAGGTAATGAACATGGATGCCTGATACCGGGTCATGTCCAGGGAGTAAGAAAATTCTCGAAACAGGTCACATGTAAATCACAGGCACAGGTATGGTATCCCTGCTTTTGAGTGTGTCTGTCTGACACTTCCTTCCATATCTCAAACTGCATCCAGTATCTTGCTCTGATGCTGACGACAAAAGAAACCAAGTGTCCCACGTCGTTTCTACAGCAGCAGAATTCAGAGATAATCTTTCTATGCTAATCTATGCTAATCTTGGTCCACCCAATCCCGACACGTTACCTGAAAATGGTAAACTAAAGTCCGAGACTATGGTGAAAGACAACTACCTGTGAAGGTGTCTTCACCAAATACAACTTCAACAAGAACATCACCTGGGATCAGGTGAACCATGTGTTAAATGAAACATGTTGGGAAGATATCTTAAATAACATGGATCCAAACCAGTGCCTTGAAAGGATCAGTTTCTTGGCTGCTGAAGTATGTTCAAGGCATATTCCCTAAGAAAGAAGAAGAGAAGTAAACTGGAGAGAGAAAGACGCTCCCTCTACAGAAGACGACGACGAATCACTGAGCTCCTCAAGAACGCTAGATTATCTGATACACGGAAGGAAGAGCTGACCAGGGAAGTGGAAAATATAGAACTTAAGTTAAAGGACCCATGCAGGATCCAGGAGATACAGGAGCTAAAAGTGATTAGTGAAATTTAAGGAAATTCGAAATATTTCTTTTCATATGCCAAAAACAAGGCAAATACCACATCTTGTATCGGGCCCCTGCTCAGACAAGATGGGACTTACACAGATGACAACAAAGAAATGAGTGAGATACTAAAATCCCAATACGACTATGTATTTAGCGAGCCACTAATCAGTCTAAAGATCGACAATCCAAATTATTTTTTTCATGAGTGAGCCTCAAAACTCCATCAATGTATGCCAAATTTCCGACATTACCCTAACTTCAATAGACTTTGAGAAAGCCACTGACAATATGCCCATGCATTCAGCCCCAGGCCCAGACTTGAGGAACTCTGTGTTCATTAAGAACTGCAAGAAACCCCTTTTGCGTGCCCTAAGTACACTATGGAGAAGGAGCTAAGACATGGGTGAAATTCCAGTCACTAAAAACAACGGATATAGCCCCACTCCATACAGGTGGCAGCAAAGCATTAGCTAAGAACTATAGACCAATAGCTCTAATGTCCCAAATCACAAAAATCTTTGAAAGAGTGCTAAGAAGCATGATGACAAACTACTTGGATTCCCCAAAACTGCACAATTCAGGGCAACATGGGTTCAGAGCAGGTCGCTCCTGCCTTTCGCAACTACTGGATCACTATGATATGGTCTTGGATGCACTGGAAGAAAAACAGAATGCAGATATAATATACACAGACTTTGCAAAAGCCTGTGAAGAACTTGACTTGTACTCGCTGGAAAGCAGGCGAGATAGATATATCATAATCTACACTTGAAAAATCCTAGAAGGAATTGGTCCCGAATCTGCACACAGAACTCACTCCCTACGAAAGTAAAAGACTGGTCAGGCGGTGCAAAATACCCCCAATGAAAATTAGGGGCGCCATTGGTACACTAAGAGAAAACACAATAAGTGTTCGCGGTCCCAGACTGTTCAACAGCCTCCCACCATGCATAAGGGGAATTACCAATAGGCCCCTGGCTGCCTTCAAGAGGGAGCTGGACAGATACTTAAAGTTGGTGCCGGATCAGCCGGGCTGTGGTTCGTACGTTGGACTACGTGCGGCCAGTAGTAACAGCCTGGTTGATCAGGCCCTGATCCACCAGGAGGCCTGGTCGTGGACCGGACCGCGGGGGCGTTGATCCCCAGAATACCCTCCAGGTAGACTCCAGTTAGACTAATACAACCCACCACCACCACCCACCTTTACCACCAAACCTACCATCACAACAGACACGACCCATCACTACGTCCCACCTGGTCCCAAATCTGCACACTGCCATAACAACATACTGGAGTGAGAGATATGGTAGGAAGTGTAAAATAAACCCAGTGAGGAGCAGGGGTGGGGTGGGGACAATACAGGAGCACTGTATTAACATCCGGGGTCCCAGACTATTCAACATCATACCAGAAGATATCCGAAACACGGCTGGAACCAGTGTAGAAGCCTTCAAGAGGAAACTGGACAAGTATCTTCACCAGGTGCCAGATCAACCAGGCTGTGACGGATATGTGGGGCAGCGGGCCTCCAGCAGCAACAGCCTGATTGACCGGGCAAGCACCAGACGAGCCTGACCCATGGCCGGGCTCAGAGAGTAGAGAAACTCTCGAAACTCTTTAAAGGTATATCAAAGGTAAAGGTACCTCCCACAACACATTCGACTCTCCCCATCACCTTGAATACCCATTAAGCCCACCATGTGATGTGTAAAGACTGCTGAAACTGCCCTCTCATGTTACTTGGTTGTAAACATTCTCATGTTTCATGTGTGGGGTCAGAAGTTTAGTGTCTGAGTCCTAAGTGTTAATCTCGTTTCTAATATCCTGTTGGCCGTCGGCAGAAAGAGTTTTGGCGAGCGTTATATAGTAGGAGCCCACCCAGTTATAGACTCGTCCCATAAGAATGAATTTCCACCAGATAGATAAGTCTGGATAAGAGGTAGAGAGAGAGAGAGAATAATATACCTTAGGCTATCACAGCCCGGCCTTGGGCCAGGCTTGTATGATGCTTGCCTGATCAACCAGGCGATTACTGCTGGCGGCCCGATGAACCACATATCCATCACAACCCAGCTGATCTGGCACTTGACGGAGGTACATGTCCAATTTCCTTTTGAATATTTCTACATTTGTTCCGGCATTTTTTCTGAAATCTGGTGATCGTGTTAAACAATCTGGGACCACAAATGTTGATAAAATGTCTTATTGTGCCCACGGCACTAGAGGCAGTAGAGAGCTAAACCTGTTTATTCATTTACATTCGTTTATTATGACTTAATCTGAGTTCATATACTATATGGCTTTGTGGAAGGTATGAATAGATTTACTGCTAAAGCTCCTGGGCTGAAGGGAAGAGTAAGTTGGGTTAGAGATGATACCTCTGACAGAATACAAGTACAGAAGTAATGTTTCCGAATCTTTCCTATTAGAAGCCTGGTAGCTCAGGCGGTAGAACGTTGGACATGCTAATCTTGGGACCTCGGTTCAACCTTCCTCTCCATCTTCTATTTAACTTACAATCGTTTATTACGACTTAACCCAAGTATATATATATATACATACATATATACACACACATATATATATATATATATATATATATATATATATATATATATATATATATATATATATGTGTGTGTATATATGTGTGTGTATATATATATATATATATATATATATATATATATATATATATATATATATATATATTCGGCACGACATAAGTAAAACTGGTCAATTAGCAATAACTCATTTAAAGTCCTTTCTAAAATTTTATCTTATACGTTTAAAAAAAATTCATTTATGGTAATGTAAAAATTAATAATTTTGTACCATAAGAACCTTAGAAAACTTACCTAACCTTATTATAACCAGCGCAATTTAATTTAGCCTAATCCAACTAAATATATTTTAGATAAGTTTACAATAATTTAATAAACAAACACAATTAAATATTTTTTTTAGGTTAGGTTCAGAATGATTTTTGCGAAATTATTGCATTCACAAATTTTCGCTTGCCTTATTCGGCAAGAAGAGCGTTGCTATTTAAGCCAAAATCGCAAGTTTTACCTATTCGGCATGACACACACACACACACACACACACACACACACACACACACACACACACATATATATATACGGCTAGTCGCAGTGCTACCTTTACCTTTGATGTACCTTTGAAGAGTTTCGAGAGTTTATGTGGTGACCCTCTTGCGTTTTGTATATAGTGTTCCTTTTGAGTTCTTCATTTTTTCCATACCTAAGCAGCTGAAACTTATCACCATTGAACGTCATGTTGTTCTCCACTGCCCACTGGAAGACCCTGCTTATGTCCTCCTGTAATTTTTCAGTGTCCTCTACCGTAGTGACTTTCATGCTTATTTTAGTGTCATCTGCAAATGATGATACAAAAATGTGCTGGGTGTTTTTATCTATGTCTGCTATGAGGATGAGAAACAGCAGAGGTGCCAAGACAGTGCCTTGGGGCACTGAGCTTTTGACCTCGCTGATGCTGGATCTTGCCCTGTTCTTTCAAAGATTTTTATGATGTGAGAAGTTAGGGCTACTGGTCTGTAATTTTTAGCTAGTGCTCTACTACCTCCCTTATGCAAAAGAGCTATGTCTGCACTCTTTAAGGCCTCCGGTATTTCACCTAGATCTAAGCTCTTTCTCCAAAGAACAATAAGGGCTATTGCTAATGGTACTTTGCACTTCTTTATAAATAAACCATTCCATGAATCTGGTCCAGGTGCTGAGTGAGTGTTCATGTTGTCCATTTCTTTTTCCAAATCTATGGGATTTGTACTAATGTCGGTTAGGTGGTCTGCGCAGCCTTCTGCTGGAGTGAAAAATATTTCTGCATTTTCTACCTTGCTGTCATTTAGTGGGTTGCTGAACACTGACTCATACTGCTCTTTTAGGATTTCACTCATTTCCTGTTCATCGTCAGTATACGAATCTCCTCTCAATAATGGTCCAATTCTACAGGTAGTTCTTAGCTTGGATTTTGCATAGGAATAGAAATATTTTGGGTTTCTTGCAATATCCTGAATGGCTCTTTGTTTCCTTTGTACTTCTTCTGTTAGGTATGACATCTTAAGTTTTTGCTCTAATTCAGTGATCTCTCGGTTAAGGCTATCTCTCCTCTGTTGCAACATATTTGTGTTTTTCAGCAATTCAGTAATCCGTTTTCTTCTCCTGTACCATCTCCTACGCTCTCTCTCTATATCTGATCTTCTTCTGGGTTTCCTCAATGGTACGTGTTTCATACATACCTTGTATGCTTCTGTATTCAGCTTCTCTAGGCACTGGTGGGGATTTAGGGTGCTGCATACTGCAATATAGGCCTAGCATACACGGTGTACAGGGTCCTGAACGATTCCTTATTGAGATGTCGAAATGCTGTTCTTAGGTTTGCTAGGCGCCCGTATGCTGCAGCAGTTATTTGGTTGATGTGCGCCTCAGGAGATGTGACCGGTGTTATACTCACCCCAAGATCCTTTTCCTTGAGTGAGGTTTGTAGTCTCTGGCCTTCTAGACTGTACTCTGTCTGTGGTCTTCTTTGCCCTTCCTCAATCTTCATGACTTTGCACTTGGTGGGGGTTGAACTCCAGGAGCCAGTTTCCGGACCAGGCCTGCAACCTGTCCAGATCCCTTTGTGTATTAGTTACTATTCTGTCTTAGGCACATGTCAATTAGACACTAGGACTGTTGTATATGCGTGCATGTGTTTGTGTGTATGTGTACGTGTGTGTGTGTGTGTGTCTGAGAGAGAGAGAGAGAGAGAGAGAGAGAGAGAGAGAGAGAGAGAGAGAGAGAGAGAGAGAGAGAGAGAGAGAGAGAGAGGAGGGAGACCATAATATGTGCGTGCGCACATTATGCATTTTATAGCCGATAGAAAGTGGGGCTACTGTGGTGAAAGGAACGGTGAAGAGCGCAAGTATTATGGTGTGTTGCAACTATGGCAGAGTATATATTGTTGCACGCAAGTGCAGCTTCCCATCACCATACTTTATACCTTTATTATACTATACTATACTTCTTTACTATATTATACTACTATACCATACTGTACTACACTAAGCTACTCTATACTACTATACTATGTAATGCTATAGTATGCTACTATACTATGTAATGCTATAGTATGCTACTATACTATGTAATGCTATAGTATGCTACTATACTATGTAATGCTATAGTATGCTACTATACTATGTAATGCTATAGTATGCTACTATACTATGTAATGCTATAGTATGCTACTATACTATGTAATGATATAGTATGCTACTATACTATGTAATGATATAGTATGCTACTATACTATGTAATGCTATAGTATGCTGCTATACTATGTAATGCTATAGTATGCTACTATACTATGTAATGCTATAGTATGCTGCTATACTATGTAATGCTATAGTATGCTACTATACTATGTAATGCTATAGTATGCTACTATACTATGTAATGCTATAGTATGCTACTATACTATGTAATGCTATAGTATGCTACTATACTATGTAATGCTATAGTATGCTACTATACTATGTAATGATATAGTATGCTGCTATAGTATGCTTCTATACTATGCTATACTATACTACTATACTATGTAATGCTATAGTATGCTACTATACTATGTAATGATATAGTATGCTGCTATACTATGTAATGATATAGTATCCTGCTATAGTATGCTACTATACTATGCTATACTATACTACTATACTATGTAATGCTATAGTATGCTACTATACTATGTAATGCTATAGTATGCTACTATACTATGTAATGATATAGTATGCTGCTATAGTATGCTACTATACTATGCTATACTATACTACTATACTATGTAATGCTATAGTATGCTACTATACTATGTAATGCTATAGTATGCTACTATACTATGTAATGCTATAGTATCCCGCTATAGTATGCTACTATACTATGCTATACTATACTACTATACTACCATACTATACTATACTACTATGCTATGCTACTATACTATACAATGCTATGCTGCTATACTATACTATGCTATGCTACTATACTATGCTATTCTAGTATACTATTCTATGCTATACTATATGCTACTATACTATGCTATACTAGTATACTATACTATGCCATACTACTATACTATGCTATACTACTATACTATGCTATACTACTATACTATGCTATACTACTATATGCTAAGCTACTATACTATACTATACTAGTACACTATGCTATGCTACTATACTATAAATCGACTATACTATATGTGAATATACCACCTTTGCTACGATTAAGTTTAACTCTTTATAAGATAACTGTCGCAAGCTTATCGTAAACACGTCCATTCACACGTACCTTTAAGACACAAAGTAGCAGAGTAGTTACAACCACCACTGATATACATCTTTGAAGAGTTTCAAGAGCTTTCCTACTCCCTGAGCCCGGTCCTGGGCCAGTCTTGTCTGGTGCTTGCCTGCTCAACTAGACTGTTGCTGTTGACAGCCCGCTGGCCCACATATCCATCACAGTCTGGATGATCTGACATCTGGTGGAGGCACTCGTCCAATTTTCTCTTAAACACTTGCACACTAGTCCCAGCAGTGTTTCTGATATCTTCTGGTAAGATGAATATCAACATGACTCAAACACGTGTGCAACATCTGGGTATCTTTTCAACATGACTCAAACACGTGTGCAACATCTGGGTATCTTTTCAACATGACTCAAACACGTGTGCAACATCTGGGTATCTTTTCAATATGACTCAAACACGTGTGCAACATCTGGGTATCTTTTCAACATGACTCAAACACGTGTGCAACATCTGGGTATCTTTATTTTGTAGATGATTCGCCATCCAGTGACTTTATCAAGACAATACTTGGAAATAATCTGAAGACTTTTAGAAATATAAGCAAAAGAGAGTAGAAGACGAGGTAATCAGTCCTTCACCCTTGGAGCAGGTGATGAGCACCGTAGTCTTGAAGACTCTTGCCTGTGCTTCAGTCTTGAAGACTCTTGCCTGTGCTTCAGTCTTGAAGACTCTTGCCTGTGCTTCAGTCTTGAAGACTCTTGCCTGTGCTTCAGTCTTGAAGACTCTTGCCTGTGCTTCAGTCTTGAAGACTCTTGCCTGTGCTTCAGTCTTGAAGACTCTTGCCTGTGCTTCAGTCTTGAAGACTCTTGCCTGTGCTTCAGTCTTGAAGACTCTTGCCTGTGCTTCAGTCTTGAAGACTCTTGCCTGTGCTTCAGTCTTGAAGACTCTTGCCTGTGCTTCAGTCTTGAAGACTCTTGCCTGTGCTTCAGTCTTGAAGACTCTTGCCTGTGCTTCAGTCTTGAAGACTCTTGCCTGTGCTTCAGTCTTGAAGACTCTTGCCTGTGCTTCAGTCTTGAAGACTCTTGCCTGTGCTTCAGTCTTGAAGACTCTTGCCTGTGCTTCAGTCTTGAAGACTCTTGCCTGTGCTTCAGTCTTGAAGACTCTTGCCTGTGCTTCAGTCTTGAAGACTCTTGCCTGTGCTTCAGTCTTGAAGACTCTTGCCTGTGCTTCAGTCTTGAAGACTCTTGCCTGTGCTTCAGTCTTGAAGACTTTGCCTGTGCTTCAGTCTTGAAGACTCTTGCCTGTGCTTCAGTCTTGAAGACTCTTGCCTGTGCTTCAGTCTTGAAGACTCTTGCCTGTGCTTCTGTCTTGAAGACTCTTGCCTGTGCTTCTGTCTTGAAGACTCTTGCCTGTGTTTCAGTCTTGAAGACTCTTGCCTGTGCTTCAGTCTTGAAGACTCTTGCCTGTGCTTCAGTCTTGAAGACTCTTGCCTGTGATCAGTCTTGAAGACTCTTGCCTGTGCTTCAGTCTTGAAGACTCTTGCCTGTGCTTCAGTCTTGAAGACTCTTGCCTGTGCTTCAGTCTTGAAGACTCTTGCCTGTGCTTCAGTCTTGAAGACTCTTGCCTGTGCTTCAGTCTTGAAGACTCTTGCCTGTGCTTCAGTCTTGAAGACTTGCCTGTGCTTCAGTCTTGAAGACTCTTGCCTGTGCTTCAGTCTTGAAGACTCTTGCCTGTGCTTCAGTCTTGAAGACTCTTGCCTGTGCTTCAGTCTTGAAGACTCTTGCCTGTGCTTCAGTCTTGAAGACTCTTGCCTGTGCTTCAGTCTTGAAGACTCTTGCCTGTGCTTCAGTCTTGAAGACTCTTGCCTGTGCTTCAGTCTTGAAGACTAGGGTGCTCATCATCTGCTCCTAGGCTAAGGGACTGATTACTTCATCTTCTACTTTCTTCTTTATATATTTCTAGTCTTCAGATTACCACTTTCCAGTTCGGCAATTTCTCCCGCCTTTAAAGGGACCGTTAGTACACAGTAATACTCCAGTCTAGAGAGAACGAGACCTGAAGAGTATCATCAGTGACTTAACATCTCTTGTTCTGAAGGTGTAGTTATCCAACCCATCATTTTCTTGCAGCTGCGATAGCAACATTGTTGTGCTCCTTGAACGTGATATCTTCAGACATTATAACTCCCAGGTCACTCACAGATGACTTATGTTCTATCGAGTGGTTTGAATTTTTCTTGTACTCCGATCTTGCTTTTATTTCCTCCATTCTTCCATGTTCAGCAATTACAAAAGGCAGGAACGATCTGTTCTGAACTCATGTTGACCTAGGTTGTGCAACTGCTGTGATTCCATGTGATTGGCAATCTTGCTTCTTAAAACCCTGTAAAAAATCTTGATTATGTGGGACGTCGTCAGTGCTATAGACCTATAGTTTTTGTCATTGCTTTACTACCACCAATGAGAAGTGGGCAATATTAATGGCTTTTAATGACCGTGGGATGACTCCAGTGTCTATGCTTGTTCCCCATAGAATATTTAAGGCACGTGATAAGGGTTTCTTGCAATTCTTGATGAACATAGAGTTCCACGAGTCTGGGGTGGAGTGCATGGGCATGCAATAAATGGGGTTAGAGTTATATTAAAGATAAGGGAGATTTCTGCATTATTTTGTATCTCACTCATAAAAAACTCATTTGGGTTAGCAATCTTCAGGCTGTTTAATGGCTCACTGAACACTAAGTCATACTGGGACATAGGTATTTCACTCAGATCTTTGTTGTCGTCAGTGTTCCGTCTCCGTTAATCAAAGGCCGCTGTACTAGATGTTGTTATTGAGCTGGATTTTACATACCAGAAGAATTTTGGATTTCTCTCAACTTCACTTTTGGCCTTTAACTCCCTCGCCCCTCTTCCCACTCCCTTCATCCCGCTCCCCTCACCATGTTCCTCTCACCACCCCTCACTACACTCCCCTCATCAACCAATCATCACTCACACACATACACAGTGGCAGGGTAACGCACAACAACACTACACCATAACAATCATCACTCAAACTCATCTTCCCAACCCACCTCCAGCCCACCCAGGGGGAGGGGAAGAAGGGATGGTAAACCCACCTCCAGCCCACCTAGGGGAGGGGAAGAAGGGATGGTAAACCCACCTCCAGCCCACCTAGGGGAGGGGAAGAAGGGATGGTAAACCCACCTCCAGCCCACCTAGGGGAGGAGGGGAAGGGAAGGTAAACCCACCTCCAGCCCACCTAGGGGGAGGAGAGGAAGGGAAGGTAAACCCACCTCCAGCCCACCTAAAGGGAGGAGAAGAAGGGAAGGTAAAACCATCTCCAGCCCACCTATGGAAGGAGAGAAAGGGAAGGTAAACCCACCTGCAGCCTACCTAGGGGAAGGAGAGGAAGGGAAGGTAAACCCACCTCCAGCCCACCAAGGGGGAGGAGAGAAGGGGAAAATAAACCCACTTCCAGCCCACCTAGGGGGAGGAGAGGAAGGGAAGCTAAACCCACCTCCAGCCCACCTAGGGGGAGGAGAAGAAAGGAAGGTAAACCCACCTCCAGCCTACCAAGGGGGAGGAGAGGAAGGGAAGGTAAACCCACCTCCAGCCCACCTAGAGGGAGGTTAGGAAGGGAAGGTAAACACACCTCCAGCCCACCTAGGGGGAGGAGAAGAAAGGAAGCTAAACCCACCTCCAGCCCACCTAGAGGGAGGTTAGGAAGGGAAGGTAAACACACCTCCAGCCCACCTATGGGAGAAGGGAAGGGAGGGTAAACCCACCTGCAGCCCACCTAGATGAAGGTGAGGGAGAGAAGGTACACCCACCTCCAGCCCACTATGGCCCCTCCCAGAAGACTACGTATGAGGGAACATAAGAATGGAGGAACACTGCAGAAGGCCTACTGGCCCATACAAGGCAAGTCCTTATCAAAACCACCACTACCTAAGAATTTACTCCTGTACTCACGACACTAATCAAACCCAGCCCCTCCCACTCATATATTTGTCCAATCTCTTTCTAAAGCCACCCAAGGTCCTAGCCTCTATCACCCTACTCGGAAGATTGTTCCACGCATCTACAACTCTGTTCGAAAACCAGTACTTGCCTATGTCCTTTCTAAATCTAAATTTATCCAATTTAAATCCGTTATTTCTCGTTCTTACTTGGTTCGATATCCTCAGTATTTTATTAATATCTCCTTTGTTTATGCCCATCATCCACTTGTACACCTCGATGATATCTCCCCTCATTCTACGTCTCTCCAGAGAGTGGAGATTCAACGCTCTAAGTCTATCTTCATACGGGAGATTTCTTATACTGTAAATCATTTTAGTCATTCTTCTTTGTATGTTCTCCAATGAATCTATATCCATCCTGTAGTAAGGTGACCAAAACTGAGCTGCATAATCCAAGTGAGGTCTCACTAGTGATGTAGGAGAATGGGGAAGGAAAAGGATGTGATGGAAGTGAGCATAAGGGACAGTGGATGGGAAGTGGGGAGGAGGGGTGAAAGGATGGGAGAAAATGGGGAGGAGGGGTGAGGGGATGGATGAGGGTGGGGAGGAGGGGTGAAAAGGGAGGGAGGGGTGAAGGAGGGAGGGGACGGGAGAAAAAGAAAAGGAGAGGTGATGAGGAGAAAAAGAAGATGGGGAGAGAGAGAGGGAAGGAAGAGAAGAAAGAGGGTGGAGAGGAAAGAAGTGAAGGGAATACCAGAGAGGGGATAGAGGTGAAAGAGTGAGAGGAAGAGAAGAGAGGAGAGGGGGGAGGGGTGTGAGGGAAGAGAGGAGATGAGTGAGAATGTAAAGGAGGAGAGGGAGAGGAAAGGAGAAGAGGAGAAAAGAGAAGAGGGAGGGAAAGAGAGGAGAGGGAGGAAAGGGGAAGAGAGGAGACGGGAAGAGAGGAGAGGGAGGAAAGGGGAAGAGAGGAGACGGGAAGAGAGGAGAGGGGAAGACAGGAGAGGAGAAGAGAGGGGAAGAGAGGAGAGACGAGGAAAAGAGGGGGTGAGAGGGAAAGGGACGCTCTGTTTGGAAATTAAAGGGATCCTACCGTCAAGAGAGGAAGGAAGACCATTAAGTTGTGAGGAGCAGCAGCAACAACAGCTGCAGCAACAAGAGCAACAACAGCAGCAGCAGCAGCAACAACAGCAGCAGCAACAGCAACAACAGCAGCAGCAGCAACAACAGCAACAACAGCTGCAGCAACAAGAGCAACAACAGCAGCAGCAGCAACAACAGCAACAACAGCTGCAGCAACAAGAGCAACAACAGCAGCAGCAACAGCAACAGCATCAGCAACAACAGTAGCTGCAACAACAGCAGCAGCAACAACAGTAGCAGCAACAACAGCATCAGCAACAACAGTAGCTGCAGCAACAGCAGCAGCAGCAACAACAGCAGCAGCAACTGCAGAAACAACAGCACCAACAGTAGCAACAACAGCAGCAGCAGCAGCAACAACAGAAGCAGCAGCAACAACAGCAGCAACAACAGTAGCAACAACAGCAGCAGCAGCAACAGCAGCAGCAACAACAGTATCAGCAACAACAGTAGCTGCAGCAAGAGCAGCAGCAGGAACAACAGCAGCAGCAGCAACAAGAGCATCAGCAACAACAGTAGCTGCAGCAACAGCAGCAGCAACTGCAGAAACAACAGCATCAACAGTAGCAACAACAGCAGCAGCAGCAACAACAGAAGCAGCAGCAACAACAGAAGCAGCAGCAGTAGTAGAAGCAGCATCAGCAGCAGTAGCAGCAGTACCAGCAGCAGCAGCAGCAGTAGCATTAGCAACAGCAGCAGCAGCAACAGCAGTAGCAGCAGCAACAGCAGCAGCAGTAGCAGCAGCAGCAGCAGTAGCAGAAGCAGCAGCAGTAGTAGAAGCAGCAGCAGTAGTAGAAGCAGTATCAGCAGCAGTAGCAGCAGTACACAGCATGCGCAGGCGCAGCTAGCAGTAGCATTAGCAACAGCAGCAGCAGCAACAGCAGTAGCAAGCAGGCAGCAGAGCAGCAGCAGCAGCAGTAGCAGAGCAGCAGCTGTAGTAGAAGCAGCAGCAGTAGTAGAAGCAGTATCAGCAGCAGTAGCAGCAGTACCAGCAGCAGCAGCAGCAGTAGCATTAGCAACAGCAGCAGCAGCAACAGCAGCAGCAGCAGCAACAGCAGCAGCAGCAACAGCAGCAGCAGCAGCAACAGCAGCAGCAGTAGCAGCAGCAGCAGCAACAGCAGCAGCAGTAGCAGCAGCAACAACAGCAGCAGTAGCAGCAGCAGAGGGTACAAAACAAGTGAGAGAGGTGAATGAGAATGCACCTAGGCCAAGGAGGGAGTGATAGACATGTGCATGTGATAGACAGGTGCGTCAGTGATAGACAGGTGCATGTGATAGACAGGTGCGTCAGTGATAGACAGGTGCATCAGTGATAGACAGGTGCGTCAGTGATAGGAAGGTGCGTCAGTGATAGACAGGTGCGTCAGTGATAGGAAGGTGCGTCAGTTATAGACAGGTGCTTCAGTGATAGACATGTGCGTCAGTGATAGACAGGTGAATCAGTGATAGACAAGTGCTTCAGTGATAGACAGGTGCGTCAGTGATAGACAGGTGAATCAGTGATAGACAGGTGCTTCAGTGATAGACAGGTGCGTCAGTGATAGACAGGTGAATCAGTGATAGACAAGTGCATCAGTGCTAGACAGGTGCGTCAGTGCTAGACAGGTGCGTCAGTGATAGACAGGTGCGTCAGTGATAGACAGGTGCGTCAGTGATAGGCAGGTAGGTAGGTGATAGATCAGTGACAGGAAGCACAGTCATAGACAGGTAGGTCAATGAGAAAGGTGTGTCAGTAATAGACAGGTAGGTCAATGATAACACAGGTAGGTCAGTGATAGACAGGTATGTCAGTGACAGACAGGTGGCTCAATGATAGGCGGGTAGATCAGTGATAGACAGGTAGGTCAGTGACAGACAGGTGGGTCAGTGATAGACAGGTAGATCAGTAATAGACAGGTAGGTCAGTGACAGACAGGTGGGTCAGTGATAGACAGGCAGATCAGTAATAGACAGGTAGGTCAGTAATAGACAGGTAGGTCAGTGATAGACAAGTAGCACAGTGATAGTCAGGTAGCACCATGATAGACAGGCAGGTAGCACCGTGATAGTCAGTTAACACCGTGATAGTCAAGTAGCACCATGATAGATAGTCAGGTAAGACAGTGATAGACAGGCAGGTAGTACCATGATAGACAGTCAGGTAGCACCATGATAGAGTCAGGTAGCACCATGATAGACAGTCAGGTAGCACCATGATAGACAGTCAGGTATCACCATGATAGACAGTCAGGTAGCACCATGATAGACAGTCAGGTAGCACCATGATAAACAGTCAGGTAGCACCGTGATAGTCAGGTAACACCGTGATAGTCAAGTAGCACCATGATAGACAGTCAGGTAGACAGTGATAGACAGTCAGGTAGCACCATGATAGACAGGTAGCACCATGATAGACAGTCAGGTAGCACCATGATAAACAGTCAGGTAGCACCGTGATAGTCAGGTAACACCGTGATAGTCAAGTAGCACCATGATAGACAGTCAGGTAAGACAGTGATAGACAGTCAGGTAGCACCATGATAGACAGTCAGGTAGCACCATGATAGACAGTCAGGTAGCACCATGATAGACAGTCAGGTAGCACCATGATAGACAGTCATGTAGCACCATGATAGACAATCATGTAGCACCATGATAGACAGTCATGTAGCACCATGATAGACAGTCAGGTAGCACTATACACAAGTGTCCCTTACCAGCAGATCTCCACCAACATCTGGCTTGGTTACTTCCAAGCAGCAACAGTCTCCCTGGTCAAAGATCAGGTGGCGAACAGAGGACTGGAGAATCGAGCCATCCTTACCGTTGTAACCCACGCGGGTTTAGTACTTCACATATGCAAAGTAAAAGTGTGTCGTGTTTACAGTTTATGACACCTAAAACGGAAGTGACATCCAAGTTGCAAGATTCAAATATCATTTGCAGTTCG
Organism: Cherax destructor; assembly: GCA_009830355.1. Classification (NCBI taxonomy): domain Eukaryota; kingdom Metazoa; phylum Arthropoda; class Malacostraca; order Decapoda; family Parastacidae; genus Cherax; species Cherax destructor. The sequence continues at coordinate 242,896 of WNWK01000322.1, forward strand.
CACTGACCGATTGAAGACTTGAAAATATCAGGAACGTCTCAGAGTCCTAAATATGTACTCTCTGGAGAGGAGGAGGAGGGAAAGTACTTGAAGACCTAGTCTGCACACTACCATCACAATATAATGGAGTGAGAGAAAATATAAAATAAACCCAGTGAAAAAGTTGGGGCGCCGTGGCCACAATAAGAGAACATTAATGAACAAGGCGGCACAATACCGTGACGGGAACAATACACAAATAACCAGCCCATAGCAGACACACAAGCTTGGAGCATTCACCAGCCACAGTGACAGAAGAGACGGAGTGAGCCAGTACATAGAGCGAGGACACGGATGGAAGAAAGAGAAGTAGTGGTAATGCTAAAGATGTATATACGGGATGCTTCAACAAGACGACGGCTGTGAAGGCTTACCTTTGATATACCTTTGAAGAGTTTCGAGAGTTTATTTACTCTCTGAGCCCGGCCATGGACCAGGCTCGTCTGGTGCTTGCCTGGTCAACCAGGCTGTTGCTGCTGGAGGCCCGCTGACCCACATATCTATCACAGCCTGGTTGATCTGGCACCTGGTGAAGATACTTGTCCAGTTTCCTCTTGAAGGTTTCTACACTGGTTCCAGCGATGTTTCGGATATCTTCTGGTAAGATGTTGAATAGTCTGGGACCCCGGATGTTAATACAGTGCTCCCGTATTGTCCCCACCGCACCCCTGCTCCTCACTGGGTTTATTTTACACTTTCTACCATATCTCTCACTCCAGTATGTTGTTATGGCAGTGTGCAGATTTGGGACCAGGCCCTCAAGGACTTTCCAAGTATATATTATCATGTATCTCTCTCTCCTCCGCTCCAATGAGTACATGTTCAAGACTTGAAGGCGTTCCCAATAATTTATATGTTTCAATGGCTCAATGTGAGCCGTAAACGATCTCTGAAATTTGGCTTGAAGCAGGATAGACAATTTTGGCAGAGGACCAGTCAATAGGATGACTACCAGCATTACCACTATTTCTATTTCTTCCTCCCGTCCCTATCCTCCTCGCTTATACATTATTGGCTCACTTACTCTCGTCTGTCAGTGTGACTTGTGAATGGTCCAAGACCGACCGAAACGTCGCCATAAGCTTTTCTCTCCTATGTGCGAGCTTTTTGTGACAGAACACTGTACCAACAGTCGTGATCCCAGACTATTTAACATCTTTACCTTTGATGAGTTTCGAGAGTTTTCCTACTCTCGAAACCCATCAAAGGTAAAGATGTCAAATAGTCTGTGCTTGTCTGGTCAACCATGCATTCAATTACTTCCACGTACATATTATCACGTAATCTCTCTCCTCTCCAGCATGCACATATTTACAACTCCGAGGTGTTCCCAGTAATTTAAATGCTCTACTAGCTCTATACTGGCCATAAATGATCTCTGAATTTGTTCTAGCTCTTATATCTCTTCTGCCCTGAATGGAGCCGTCAACACTGAAACATACTCCAAGACAGAACAAACAATTTGAAATATGTCACCACTGGCATTATTTACCTTATCCTGAAAGTCCTCATTATCCACGTTATTTTTCCTGGCCGTCGTGATATTTGCCTTATTGTGTTCTTTGAAAGAAATGTCAGATCCTTCACATATTTGGTGCGCCTCTATGTTCTTTAATCTCCAAGCAGTTGTAACTTGTCACCACTGAAGGTTATTCTCCACACCCTGTGTTGCTGTACCACACTCACACCTTGTGTTGCTGTACCACACTCACACCTTGTGTTGCTGTACTATACTCACACCTTGTGTTGCTGTACTACACTCACACCTTGTGTTGCTGTACCACACTCACACCTTGTGTTGCTGTACTACACTCACACCTTGTGTTGCTGTACTATACTCACACCTTGTGTTGCTGTACCACACTCACACCTTGTGTTGCTGTACCACACTCACACCTTGTGTTGCTGTACTACACTCACACCTTGTGTTGCTGTACCACACTCACCTTGTGTTGCTGTACCACACTCACACCTTGTGTTGCTGTACTATACTCACACCTTGTGTTGCTGTACTACACTCACACCTTGTGTTGCTGTACTACACTCACACCTTGTGTTGCTGTACTACACTCACACCTTGTGTTGCTGTACACACTCACCTTGTGTTGCTGTACCACACTCACACCTTGTGTTGCTGTACTACCTACACCTTGTGTTGCTGTACTATCTCACACCTTGTGTTGCTGACTACACTACACTTTGTGTTGCTGTACTACACACCTTGTGTTGCTGTACTACACTCACACCTTGTGTTGCTGTACTACACTCACACCTTGTGTTGCTGTACTACACTCACACCTTGTGTTGCTGTACTACACTACACCTTGTGTTGCTGTACTTACACTTTTTCACACCACTGTGTTGCTGTACCACACTCACACCTTGTGTTGCTGTACCACACTCACACCTTGTGTTGCTGTACCACACTCACACCTTGTGTTGCTGTACTACACTCACACCTTGTGTTGCTGTACTACACTCACACCTTGTGTTGCTGTACTACACTTACACTTTGTGTTGCTGTACCACACTTACACCTTGTGTTGCTGTACTACACTCACACCTTGTGTTGCTGTACCACACTCACACCTTGTGTTGCTGTACCACACTCACACCTTGTGTTGCTGTACCACACTCACACCTTGTGTTGCTGTACAACACTCACACCTTGTGTTGCTGTACCACACTCACACCTTGTGTTGCTGTACCACACTCACACCTTGTGTTGCTGTACCACACTCACCTTGTGTTGCTGTACCACACTCACACCTTGTGTTGCTGTACCACACTCACACCTTGTGTTGCTGTACCACACTCACACCTTGTGTTGCTGTACCACACTCACACCTTGTGTTGCTGTACTACACTCACACCTTGTGTTGCTGTTCCACACTCACACCTTGTGTTGCTGTACCACACTCACACCTTGTGTTGCTGTACCACACTCACACTGTGTTGCTGTACTACACTCACACCTTGTGTTGCTGTACCACACTCACACTTTGTGTTGCTGTACCACACTCACACCTTGTGTTGCTGTACCACACTCACACTTTGTGTTGCTGTACCACACTCACACCTTGTGTTGCTGTACCACACTCACACTTTGTGTTGCTGTACTACACTCACCTTGTGTTGCTGTACTACACTCACACCTTGTGTTGCTGTACCACACTCACACCTTGTGTTGCTGTACCACACTCACACTTTGTGTTGCTGTACTACACTCACCTTGTGTTGCTGTACTACACTCACACCTTGTGTTGCTGTACTACACTCACACTTTATGTTGCTGTACTACGCTCACACCTTGTGTTGCTGTACTACACTCACACCTTGTGTTGCTGTACCACACACTCTTTGTGTTGCTGTACCAAACTCACACCTTGTGTTGCTGTACCACACTCACACCTTGTGTTGTTGTACCACACTCACCTTGTGTTGCTGTACCACACTCACACCTTGTGTTGCTGTACCACACTCACACCTTGTGTTGCTGTACCACACTCACACTTTGTGTTGCTGTACTACACTCACACCTTCTGTTGCTGTACTACACTCACACCTTGTGTTGCTGTACCACACACTCTGTGTTGCTGTACCACAATCACACCTTGTGTTGCTGTACCACACTCACACCTTGTGTTGCTGTACCACACTCACACCTTCAATAGCATCATCTATCTGGAAACGGGGATTGAATTTTTCTAGTCCACTAAAAAAATAACCTTATTCATGATGCTCATTTTCGCTGATGTGACTGATGCCACTTTGCAAAGCTGTGTCAAGGAGACACTGATGACCTTGGTGACTTAAGCTGCCACCTGCAAGACCCTAGTATGACCTTGACCCAGGCACTGAAGGGTAAATGGTCGCCGGGGAAGCATTGCCTCGACTGAACGATTTATGGAGAGTTTGGGTTGCAACATCTGTAACCCAAATCTGTCACTGGATTCCACCTCTACTTTTGAAGACAGACCGAAGGCCAGATTTTATTATTACTCGAACAAAGAGGATGTTGTAGGCCAGCAGGCTTACACACACACACACACACACACACACACACACACACACACACACACACATGACGGACGGGATAGACTCAGAAGTGTCTCTGTTCACAGATAATGTGAAATTAATGAGGAGAATCACATCGGAAGAGGACCAAGCAGGACTGCAAACAGACCTGGACAAGCTTGACATCTGGTCTAGCAACTGGCTTCTCGAATTCAATCCCACCAAATGCAAAGTCATGAAGATCGGAGAAGGGCAAAGAAGACCGCTGACAGAGTACAGGGTAGGTGGACAAAGGCTACAAACCTCGGCAAAGGAGAAAGACCTTGGGGTGAGTATAACGCCAAGCACGTCTCCGGAGGCACACATCAACCAGATAACTGCGGCAGCATATGGGCGACTGGCAAACCTAAGATTATCGTTTCGTTACCTTAACAAGGAATCGTTCAAGACACTGTACACCGTGTACGTCAGGCCCATACTAGAATATGCAGCACTAGTCTGGAACCCACACCTGGTCAAGCACGTAAAGAAACTAGAGAAAGTGCAAAGGTTTGCGACAAGGCTAGTTCCACAACTCAGGGGTCTGTCCTATGAAGAAAGGTTGAGGGAAATAGGACTAACAACACTGGAGGAAAGAAGGGTCAGAGGAGACATGATAACGACATACAAAATACTGCGGGGAATCGACAAGGTAGACAGTGACAGGATGTTCCAGAGAGGGAACACAGAAACAAGGGGACACAACTGGAAGCTGAAGACTCAGATGAGTCAAAGGGATGTTAGGAAGCATTTCTTCAGCCACAGAGTAGTCAGGAAGTGGAATAGTCTAGAGAAAGATATAGTGGAGGCAGGAACCATACATAGTTTTAAGACAAGGTATGATAAAGCTCATGGAGCATGGAGAGCAGAGACCCAGTAGCGGCCAGTAAAGAGGCGGGGCCAGGAGCTATGACTCGACACCTGCAACCACAACTAGGTGAGTACACAAAACACACACACACTACCACTCCGGTGTCACCTGTGTTTTAGGGGATACGTATATAAAATGCATCGAGATGACTGTCAGTGTTGCCGTCAGTATATTGTCATGAGCAGTGTGCTGCTCTCCACAGCTTATTGCAGAGTTCCTCACGGTGATATACCAGCCTCCCCCCCCCTTCCCTCCCGCTCAACCTCTGCACCCTCTTCCCCTCCCCCACCTACCTCCTACTTACCCTCTCATCCCTCTTTCCAATTCTCCCTCCCAGTCTCTCTCACTAGCAGTCAACGCCTGTCAGGCCATCTCCTTCACCAGTTCTCACTCGGGGTTCAGACATTAAACGGACATAAGATTGACAACCATCATGTCACACCAAACTGTGGCAATATTTTTGTCATAAACTTAACCCCACTTGACTTTGAAAAAGCCACTGATATTATGCCTTATATCTACAAACACCAACATTACTGAGAACGTCAAGAACCGATTAAACCTAACACGCTGGAGCGTAGGCCAGAAACATGTACCATAATTTATACATGAGAGATTGCTCCTTACAGTTACGGAAGGCTCGGCAGACGATACCAACTAGCCCCAGTAATAAGCAGTGGTCCACCTGTAGCTTACCTGTAATCGATTCCTGGGATCACCGCCCCCGCGGCCCTGTCCCAGACCACGCTACAAACAAGTACAGTAAAAAATAACTCAATAAGTAAAAAGGGTCCAGCGAGAATAAAGGGTCCTATTAACTATTTACGAGAAACGCCAATAGACTCTAACCGTCTTTATCAGGAAACCTGACATTTTTTTGTGAAAAGTTCCTGATAAGTCGTACAGGAAGCACCAACAGTCTGACTGATTAGATCAAGCCTGGATCCAAGCAGCAGATGCAATGATTCCTTTATTTTGAATATTCCTTTGATGAATTCTGAGTTGATACAGTGATACAGTGTTCTTCCCTTATTGCATCCACTGCACTCCTGCTTTTTATTAGGTTTATTTTGCACTTGCTCCCATATCTCTCAATCCAGTATACTGCCATGACTGTGCAGATATGGGACTAGGCCCTCGAGTACTTTCCACTTATATTATCATGCATCTCTTCTCCGCTTCAGCGAGTACATATTGAGTACTTTCAGACGATCCCAGTAATTTCAATGCTTTATTCACTTTATGCAGGGTGCAAAAGATCTGTTCTAGTGCCGATATCTTCCTGTCCTGAACGGGGCCGTCAACACTAAATAATGTCACGGTTGATACTATTTCCCTTGTTTTGAAAGTTCTCATGATCCACCCTGTCATTTTCCTGTCTGTAGTGACATTTGCCTTATTGTGTTCTTTGAAAGAAAGCTCAGCCGACATAATTACTCCCAGGTCTTTCCCGCGTTCCTTTCAATTTGTTTGATGATTTTATTGAGTTTTGTATACGGTGTCCCTTTTGAGTTCTTCATTCTTTCCATACCTAAGCAGCTGGAACTTACCACCATTGAACGTCATGTTGTTCTCCACTGCCCACTGGAAAACACTGCTTATTTCTTCGTGCAATTTTCCGTGTCATCTATCGCGCTGACATCGCATATCTGAGTTATAACAAGCAAGAATACCTAAAACACGTGAGTGTTAAAAAGAGGTACCTGTTAAATGTTCTGCACTCTGGAAGGACTGCTGACCTTTCTACTGTCTCATGAACAAGTACGATGGTAAGTCTTACGAACTTCTCCTTACATTAAGTAAACACTAATATTTACTTAACTGTGTGTTTCTTAACAGATTACCTATAAATTACCCGTAGATAGTTTTGGGGTCCCTGCCCCCTTCCAGGCTCGGTCCCACACCATACCTCCCAGTTGACTTCCTGATCAATCAGGCAGTTGGCGATGGCAGCACACAGTCTAGCGAATACATCACAGCTCGGCTCATCAGATACTAGAAGAATTTATGAAGGTTCCCTTTTTGTTATGAAAAATTTGAGGATATAATAACTAGAATGATGTACAAAATTAACTCAAACCACTCAATAAAGCTAAAAACTACCGTAAAGAATTTTAGAGTGATAATCTTAGATATCCCTTTCAAGGATCACAACAGTGTCATTAGCACAGCCGTAGGGAAAATAGGATGGATAACGAGAATCTTCAAACAAGAGATGTCAAGCCAATGATGGTCCTCTTTAAGTAACATGTTCTCTTTGAAGGCTGGCGAAATTGCAGGCCTTCAGAATGTACAGAGAACGTTCACTGCACATATAAATTCAGTCAAGCACCTTGATTACTGGGAAAGTTTTAAGTTCTTTGACCTATACTCTGTGGAACGCAGGCGAGAAAGATACTTCATAATCTAGATCTGGAAACTCCGAGAGGAATTGGTCCCAAATATACACAGAAATAATTTATCTCAAAAGCAAGTCTAGACAGACAGCGCAAAATACTACCAATGAAAAGCACGGGTGCACTTATTACACTATGAATGATACAATAAATGTAAGACAAAACTTTTCAACACCCTCCCTTCATATGTTACGTTTCTCAAGTTATTTCCTCATGAAATGGCTGTTGTTATACCTTTGATATACCTTTGAAGAGTTTCGAGGCTCGTCTGGTGCTTGCCTGGTCAACCAGGCTGTTGCTGCTGGAGGCCCGCTGCCCCGCATATCCATCACAGCCTGGTTGATCTGGCACCCGATGAAGATACTTGTTTGTAGGTCGGACTGCATGTGGTCAGCAGTAATAGCCTGGATGATCACTTGATCCAACAGGAGGTTAGCTCTGGGACCCAGCCACAGAAGCATAGAGCCTCGAAAATATCCTTTAAGGTATCCTTCAGGTATGAGAGCTAAGGGTCTGCCTACCAACCTGCAGTGTTCCGAGGGTCAACTTCCCTGTGGACCGGTCCCTTGGAATGACATGATCAACCAAGCTATTGGTGCAAGCCGCACAAAGTCCAACATAAGCAGCACAGCCCAGTTATGCAGAAACTTACTCGAGGAACTTATCCAGTTCTCTTGCAGACAACCAGAGGTCTGATAGTAATGCCCCTTATGTATTGAGGGTGTTGAAAAGTCTTAGTCCCTTCAAACTTATTGAGTTTTCAATTAGTGTACTCGTTGCACCCCATACTTTTCACAGGATATTTGGCATCGTCTATCAAGAAATCTCTCGCATTAGTCTTACACTCTACTGAGTGATTCGAAATTGTGATCAACAATATGGGACGTCAGTGCTATTGGTGTACAGACTTTTACGACTGTTTTACTGCCACTATGTGGAGTAGGGCTATGTTGGAGGTCTTACAGGACTGCTGGTAATTACCCTTTACACCTATTGAGTTATCCCTTAGTGTCCACACTGGGCTTCTGCTTTTCACTGGAGGTATTTTACACTGCTGCCAAGTCTCAGCGTGATAATTTGGTACCACGCCCTCCAGAATTTTCCAGGTGTAAATTATGATGTGCCTTTCTGGCCTACATTCCATCATTGGCTTGACAAGTCTTGTTTTTGAAGATACTCGTTATCCATCCTATTTTCCCTGCGACTGTACTTATGACATTGTTGTGATCCTTGAAAGTAATATCTGAGATTATCACTCCTACATCCTTTACGTTAGTTTATCGCTTTATTGACTTCCGGTGTTTCCTATAATTTAGGTGTATGACTAAATCTATACGAGCTGTGAAGGTTCTCTGTACATTCCAAGGTTCTGATATATAGTCACCATGCAAACAACCACGGTGGGAGTTGAATGATAGCTCTAGGCCTTTCGTGTTGCAACCAACACATCAGGAGTTTGCAATGTTGCAGAAAAGAGAAGGAAGTCCAAGCAGATTCGTTCCGGGAGCGTATTTTGCTCGAATGAGCAAAATACGTGTCCCCTGAACGAATCTGCTCGGACTTCCTCCTCTTTTCTGCAAAACTGCACGCTCCTGATGATTGTAACATGAAAGGCCTAGAGCAATCATTCAACTCCCCCCGTGGTTGTTTTGTATCCTGTATCGCTTGTACTCGATTATTACATAATAGTCACCATATTGTTTTTGGAATACTTGGTTTACATCAATTGTGTCCTCCGTGGAAGCCATTCATACAGTTCAAGTATCATATGAGCACATTAAACTGCTCATTTATATATTTTTCTTAAACAGAGGTGTTAGTTGTGTTGGTGGTAAAGACGGTGATGACCGTGGTGTTGGAGGGTGGAGATGGTGGCACTTGCCAGCAGCAACAGTGGCGGCGGAGACAATGTTAGTGACAGTTGCGTGTAGTGGTGGTTGTCGTTTGGTGTTGTTGACTGGTAGTGATGGTGGTGGTCCATCCCCTTAAAGAGAGAGCTCATCTCCCGGGATGCTGGGTACGGCGGGAGAGATACACTGGGAGTGTGGGGAAGGTTGGGGAAGTGTTGGAAGGTGGGGAAGACGTAGGGAGTGGGGGAAAGTGTGGAAGACGCAGAGAGTGGAGGTGGGGGAAATGTGGGGAGTGGGGAAAGGTAGGGGAAGACAGGGAAGCACGTAGGTAGTGGTGTTATAGGAAGGGGGGGGGATATATTTTTATTAAACTGAATACGTAAGAGTGGGAAAATGGAGGGGAAGATTAAAAAAAAAAAGGAAGAAGTAGGGAGAGGGGGGGATGAAGAAGCGGAGAAGGGGTGTAGTGTATGTGAATAATTCACATGGGCCTTGTGAACACTGCTTCCCCTACGTGTCACCACCTCCACCACTACCACCAAATACGACCACACCACCACCAACAAAACATCTGCTACTTCCCTAACAACAACACCTGTCACCTCCCTAACAACAACACTTGTCACCTCCCTAACAAAACCTGTCACCTCCCTAACAACAACACCTGCCACCTCCCTAACAATAACACTTGTCACCTCCCTAATAACACCTGTCACCTCCCTAACAACAACACCTGCCACCTCCCTAACAACACCTGCCACCTCCCTAACAACAACACTTTTCACCTCCCTAACAACACCTGCCACCTCCCTAACAACACCTGCCACCTCCCTAACAACAACACTTGTCACCTCCCTAACAACACATGTCACCTCCCTAACAACAACATCTGTCACCTCCCTAACAACAACACCTGTCACCTCCCTAACAACAACACCTGCCACCTCCCTAACAACACCTGTCACCTCCCTAACAACAACACTTGTCACCTCCCTAATAACACCTGTCACCTCCCTAACAACAACACCTGTCACCTCCCTAACAACAACACATGTCACCTCCCTAACAACACCTGTCACCTCCCTAACAACAACACATGTCATCTCCCTAACAACAACACATGTCACCTCCCTAACAACAACACCTGCCACCTCCCTAACAACAACACCTGTCACCTCCAACAACACCCTAACAACAACACCTGAGTCATGTCCATCATTAACTACCTGTAATTTTACCTGTGATCGGTTTCACTGGCTTTTTCTACACTTGCAACGAGGCCTTTTTGTCTAGCTTCCTTGTTGATTGCATGTGCAGTCATGATGTTGGTATAAGCGACTCGCTGGCCCTCACAACTGCTCGATCTGGCACACTTGACGTAGGTAGGGTTCCAGTTTCTTGAAGATTTCTACGCTTCTTCCGGACATATTTCTTATATTTGCTGGTAGCTGACTGAAGTCATGGCTACAGTGTTCTCTTATTGTACCTATGGCACCATTGCTTATCAGTACATTTATTACACAACTTCTCCAATATTTATAGTTGTTAAGGTAGTATATACATTTGGGACCGAGGCCTCCAGTATCTTTCAGGTGTATATTATTAGGTATCTTTCTCTAATTCGCTTCAGCGAGTACATTGCACCTGTTCAGAGGCATTCTTGTACCTCTGAGTACATCTCGTCATAGCAACGTACTAGACGTTGTTTAGTAAGAGAGTAGTTTAAATTCTTTATTGAATTTATGAAGTAAATGATCTCTGCATACATATATCACAGCTTAGATGTCTCTTGCCTTCAAAGGAGGTGTCAGCACAGAATAATATTTTAGGGAAGAAAGCGCGTGATTTGAATAGTGCCATCATTGGCGTTATTTCTCTTGTTTTGAAAGTTCTTGTTATCTAGCCTGTTATTTTATGGACTAAACTGCATTTGTTTTATTGGGCTCTCTAAATGACAGATTATCTGACATTATTATCCTTAAGTCTTTTACCTGTTTCTTACGTTATATGAGACGGTGTGTTTGCATTCTGCATTCTGTGCTAGTTTTGAGTTCTTCATTCTTCCCCAGCTAAGCAACTGAAATTTGTCACAACCGAACATCATGTAATTTTCATTTGCCCACTGGAAAATTTTGTTGATGTGTCATTGTAGTTTTTCTGTGTCTTCTACTAAGGCGACTTTCATACTTATTTTGGTATCGTTTGTAAAGGTTCGGTTAGGTTAAGATTTGTCAGGAAACAGGACAAGTGTTTTCTCTGAAGATGCCAAACTGTGGCTAGTGTGTTATTTGTACTTGCTATCAGGACGCAGCAATTTTTTTACTTTGCTAAGACTAGATTTTGTTTTGTTTACTACTACTCAGTGTTTCATTCGTTAGAAAACTGAATAGTCATCTTCCCATTTTTCCAGTTATACCTACTGACTATGACATTAGCTCTCCGCGATGCATTTGCCAGATGTCTTAGCAAAATACGTAACAGACAGCATCTGCGTTTTTTTCCCAAATTCTTAGTGATTTTTTCTTAATGGTTTTGATAAATATGATCTTCCCGCTCTACAGTGCAAGTTGGTTTGAGTTGTGTAGGTCATGTTTGTCCATAAAAATTTATAATTGGCGTCTCACCACCCTCCCGAGGTGTTCACAATGCTCCAAAGGTGAGTACAAACCTCCCCAGGTATTCTCAAAATCTTTAAATACTCACAATCCTAATCAAGTGCTCGCAATCCTGTCTCAGGCGCTCATAACGCTCCTCGGGTGCTCACAACTTTCCCCAGGTACTCAAAACCATTCCCAGATGCTCACAGTCCTCTCTGTGTGTTTAGAACGTTCCCATCCTTCCTCTGCCACTCCTTACCAGGGCTCTAGTCGTAGCTGCGCTCCGTTCCAGGTGCTCACAATCCTCCATCGCTAGTCAGCCGTCGTGACGTCACGTGGCTCACCTGAATATTACCTTTCACCTGGGGTGGCGAGGGTAGGGAGTAAGATGATAGTTGAGGAAGGCAATGACCCTCAGACACGCCACACAACAACAGAGCCACAGCCACATTCCAACATAGCCAAGCACACCACCACACTGTTACACCACAACCACACACCGCCACAGCCAAACACCACACAATTTCTCTAGAAGCTGAAGCTGCAAAGCGCTCAGCTATTAAATGAAAGGACCCTTGTTGAATCCTGGGTTAAGCGAGACGTATAAGCAAGTCTGCAGACACCTACTGCGCCTGTTACCTAGCAGTAAGTATACCAAGGAGTAAGTTGTGGGTCAGCCGGGAGGGCAAGGACCTGAATAGGTTCTACTCAGCACTTACGGTACTCGCTTCACAGACACTATTTAGCAGTTTGATACACTCAAATTAATGATTCTTATATCCTTCCTAAATATACATTTATGCATCCTGAACCCACTGTTGTGAATTCTGTTTTAGGTATATACTTTCAATATTTAAGATTCCTGTATACACTCAGTGGCCACTTTATTAGGTACACCTTTCCAGTACTGGGGAGAGCCTCCTTTACTCCAGAACAGCTGGAATTCTTCGTATCACAGATTCAACAAGGTGCAGGAAACATTCCTTATCGAGATACTGATCTATGTTTACATAATAGCATCATATATTTGCTGCAGATCTGTTGGCTGCACATTCCTGCTAACATCTCCCATTACACCACAATCCAAAGGTTTACGCTAATTCTGACCCTGATAAATTAGACACATGTGCAACATGTTGGTTCGCTGAACCATTTATCTACATAATTCCGACCCTACCATCAGCATGTCGCATCAGAAATTGCAACGTTTTTCAAATGTTCAACTGTCTAGTTTTGGTGAGCCTGTGCCCACTCTAGCCTCAGTTTCCTGTTCCTAATTTACAAGATGGAAGTGATGTGGTTTTCTGCTGCTGCACCCATCCACTTAAAGGTTTGATGTATTGTGCATTCAGAGATGCTCTTATGCATACCACTGATGTAATGTGTGGTTATTTGAGTTACTGTCACCTTCCTGTCAGCTTGAACCAGTCTGACCATTTTACTCCGACCTCTCTCATTAATAAGGCATTATTGCCTACAGAACTGTCGCTAGATGGATATTTTGTATTTTTCACACCATTCTCTACAAACTGTTCTGCGTGAAAATCCCAGGAGATGAGCAGTTTCTGAGATACTCAGACCACCCTGTCTAGCACCAACAATCACTGCAAGGTCAAAGTCACTTAGTGTATACTCCTACTGTTTACCAACCTGCGGTCACTTCTAAGATGATGACACTTCTGGTTCACCCTGTAATCAACCAAACTATGGATATTGTCATCATATCCTCCCTAGTTCTACCACTTTATATACCTTGTAAACTTCCTGCTCTTAACTTCATACAAAAGATTTCTGATACGGATTACACTTGTCATCCTTATATATATGTCTTAAACTCATCCCTGTTCATTCGGAACAATGGAAACCACAAGTGCGCCTTATCAACGATGTATAACTAGTATAACCCGGGGCTTGTATTATCAACGATGTATAACTAGTATAACCCGGGGCTTGTATTATGAATGATGTATAACTGTAGTATAACCTGGGGCTTATATTATCAACGATGTATAACTAATATAAACAGGGGCTTGTATTATGAATGATGTATAACTGTAGTATAACCTGGGGCTTATATTATCAACGATGTATAACTAGTATAAACAGGGGCTTGTATTATGATCACAACAGCCAGGAAGATGACGGGGTGGGTATTGAGAACTTTCAAAACAAGGGAAATAATGCCGATGGTGACACTATTCAAATCGCAAGTGCTCCCTCACTTAGAATACTGCTCTGTGCTGACGGCCCCGTTCAGGGCAGGAGAAATAGCAGAGCTGGAACAAATCCAGAGATCGTTTACGGCTCACATTGAGCCATTGAAACATCTAAATTATTGGGAACGCCTTCAAGTCTTGAACATGTACTCATTGGAGCGGAGGAGAGAGAGATACATGATAATATATACCTGGAAAGTACTTGAGGGCCTGGTCCCAAATCTGCACACTGCCATAACAACATACTGGAGTGAGAGATATGGGAGAAAGTGTAAAATAAACCCAGTGAGGAGCAGGGGTGCGGTGGTGACAATACGGGAGCACTGTATTAACATTAGGGGTCCCAGACTATTCAACATCTTACCAGAAGATATCCGAAACACGGCTGGAACCAGTGTAGAAGCCTTCAAGAGGAAACTGGACAAATATCTTCACCAGGTGCCAGATCAACCAGGCTGTGATGGATATGTGGGGCAGCGGGCCTCCAGCAGCAACAGCCTGGTTGACCAGCCAAGCACCAGACGAGCCTGGCCCATGGCCGGGCTCAGAGAGTAGATACTCTCGAAACTCTTCAAAGGTATATCAAAGGTAAGGTATGAATGATGTATAACTGTAGTATAACCTGGGGCAAGTATTATCACCTGTGTATAACTGTCTAGCTATCTGGGGTCGCTTCCGGAGGTCACCGCCCCCTCGGTCCAGTCCCAGACCTAGTCTCCTGGTTGCTGGTCTGATCGCTCAAGCTGTTAGTGTCAGCCGCTTGCAGTCTAACATATGCACCACAACCCAACTGATCAGGAACTATTTTGAGGAATCTGTCAAGTTCCCTCTTGAAGACAGCTTTCATCAGTGTGTGTGTGTGTGTGTGTGTGTGTGTGTGTGTGTGTGTGTGTATGTGTGTGTGTGTGTATGTGTGTACTCACCTAATTGTACTCACCTAATTGTGGTTGCAGGGGTCGAGACTCAGCTCCTGGCCCCGCCTCTTCGCTGTCTGCTACTGGGTCTCTGCTCTCCCTGCTCCATGAGCTTTATCATACCTTGTCTTAAAACTATGTATGGTTCCTGCCTCCGCTATATCTTTTCTAGTCCATTCCACTTCCTGACTACTCTGTGGCTGAAGAAATGTTTCCTGACATCCCTTTGACTCATCTGAGTCTTCAGCTTCCAGTTGTGTGTGTGTGTATGTGTATGTGTGTATGTGTGTATGTGTGTGTGTGTGTGTGTGTGTGTGTGTGTGTTTCATCAACCTCCACCTCCCCTCCCATCCACACATCCCACCTCCACAACACGGGTCAAAGTCTCCCCTCCCTCCATCCTCCCTCTCTCCCCCTCCCTCCCACCTCTACAACACAGGTCAAGGTCTCCCTCCCTCCCCCTCCCTCCTCCACAACACAGGTCAAGGTCTCCTCTCCCTCCATCCTCCTTCTCTCCCCCTCCTTCCCACCTCCACAACACAGGTCAAGGTCTCCCTCCAATCATCCTCCCTCTCTCCCCCTCCCACCATCCTCTCTTTCTCCCCTCCACCATCCTCCCTCTCTCCCCCTCCCACCATCCTCCCTCTCTCCCCCTCCTTCCCACCTCCACAACACAGGTCAAGGTCTCCCTCCCTCCCCCACCCACCTCTACAACACAGGTCAAGGTCTCCCCTCCCTCCATCCTCCCTCTCTCCCCTCCTTCCCACCTCTACAACACAGGTCAAGGTCTCCTCCCTCCCCCACCCACCTCCACAACACGGGTCAAGGTCTCCCTCCCTCCATCCTCCCTCTCTCCCCCTCCTTCCCACCTCCACAACACAGGTCAAGGTCTCCCTCCAATCATCCTCCCTCTCTCCCCCTCCCACCATCCTCCCTCTCTCCCCTCCCACCAACCTCCCTCTCTCCCCCTCCCACCATCCTCCCTCTCTCCCCTCCCACCATCCTCCCTCTCTCCCCCTCCCACCATCCTCCCCTCTCTCCCTCCCTCCCACCTCCACAACACAGGTCATGGTCTCCCTCCCTCCCCCACCCACCTCCACAACACAGGTCAAGGTCTCCCTCCAATCATCCTCCCTCTCTCCCCTCCTTCCCACCTCCACAACACAGGTCAAGGTCTCCTCCAATCATCCTCCCTCTCTCCCCCTCCCACCATTCTCCCTTTCTCCCCCTCCCACCATCCTCCCTCTCTCCCCCTCCACCTCCACAACACAGGTCAAGGTCTCCCTCCCTCCCCCTCCCACCTCCACAACACAGGTCAAGGTCGCCCCCAGAGTACCTACCGACCTAGAGAGTGTTCCGAGGGGTCAACACCCTCGTGGCCCGTTACCAGATCAGGCCTCCCAGTAGACGGCCTGACCAACCAGGCTGTTGGTGCTAGCCAAGAAATCAACATGTGCACCACAGCCAGGCTGACAGGGACTGACTTCAGGAACTTAGAGAACTCTGATGATTTCCGAGAGTTTTCTGCTCCCAGAGCCCTGCCATGGGCCAGGCTCGTCTGGTGCTTGCTTGGCCAACCAGGCTGTTGCTCCTGGTGGTCCGCTGACCAACATATCCATCACAAACTGATTGATTTGGCATCTGGTGAAGATTCTTGCCCAGTTTCCTCTTGAAGACTTGTACACTTGTCCCAGCAGTGTTTCTGATATCTTCTGGTAAGATGTTGAATAGTTTGGAGCCACGAATATTGATAAGCGTTCCGTTATTGTGCCCACCCCTGCTTTTCACTGGATTTATTTTGCATTTCCACCCATATCTCTCACTCCAGTATATCATTATGGCCTTAAAGTACTTTTCAGGTATATATTATCATGTATATCTCTCTTCCGTTCCAGTGAGTACACTGAACTAGGCCGTCAACACTGAACAATATTCCAAATGATAGAGCACAAGCGATTTTGAAAGTGTCACCACTGGCATTATTTCCCTTGTTTTGAAAGTTCTCAATATCCACCCCGTCATCCTCCTGGCTGTCGTGACCTTGGTCTTATTGTTTTCTTTGAAAAAAAGGTCAGCTGATATAATTATTCCCAAATCTTTCACTTGGTTCTTTCATTCTATTTGTGAAGTAGAGAAGAGATTTATTTTTACAGCAAAATTGGATACATCAGCAGTGTATACCTGGAGTATACCTGGAGAGGGTTCTGAGGGTCAACGCCCCCGAGGCCCGGTCTGTGACCAGGCTGCTACTTTATTTTACGATAGTTACATACTGGGAACAAGAGCTAGCCATCATACAAGATGGATCACCTGCAAAATATTAAAATCTATCAGCCTCAGATGAGGGTAAGGAAATGAGGACAGGCAGGGCGAGGAAGGAGGAGGAGTTAACAAGTGGATGGAGGGACGAGGGAGGGAGGACAGAGTAAGGCATGAGGAAGGAGGGGGAGACTCTGAGAAGAGACATTAATGCGTTACAGAACTCAGGTGTCTCGCAGGTGTCTCAGTGGAGGGGTGGCGGTAGGACAAGTTAATTTGAGAGAGTGGGAGGGGAAGGGGGAGGGTAATTATATGAGGGTGAAGAGGAGACTGAAAGGAGAGGGAAGTGGGAATAATGAGGATGAAGTGCAAGACGAGGTGGATAAACCTAATTTAAATATATATTATTCTAGTTGCCTATGTGACGTCATAGTTGCCTATGTGAAGTCCTAGTTGCCTATGTGACGTCATAGTTGCCTATGTGACGTCCTAGTTGCCTATGTGACGTCCTAGTTACTTATGTGACGTGCTAATTACTTATGTGACGTGCTAGTTACCTATGTGACGTCCTAGTTACTTATGTGACGTCCTAGTTACTTATGTGACGTCCTAGTTACCTACGTGACGCTCTAGTTACCTATGTGACGTGCTAGTTACCTATGTGACGTGTTAACTACATATGTGACGTCCTACTTACCTATGTGACGTGTTAGTTACCTATGTGACGTATTAGTTACCTATATGACGTGCTAGTTACCCACGTGTCGCTCTAGATAATTGTGTCATTCTAGGTACCTATGAGTCGTTCTTGATGCTTCTATCATTCTAGGTAACTATGTGTAATTCTAGATACTTGTGTCATTCTAGGTACCTATGTGTCGTTCTTGATGCTTCTGTCATTCTAGGTAACTATGTGTAATTCTAGATACTTGTGTCATTCTAGGTACTTATGTGTCGTTCTTGATGTGCCATTCTAGGTACCTATGTGTCGTTCTTGATAATTATGTCATTCTAGGTACCTACGTGTTGTTCTAGATACTTGTGTTATTCTAGGTACCTATGTGTCGTTCTAGATACTTGTGTCACTCTAGGTACCTATGTTTCGTTCTAGATACTTGTGTCATTCTAGGTACCTATGTTTCGTTCTAGATACTTGTGTCATTCTAGGTACTATGTGTCGTTCTATGTACCTATGTGTCGTTCTTGATACTTGTGTCATTCTAGGTAACTATGTATCATTTTAGTTTTGCGTGAATCTTGCTTTAGCAGCAGCAGTGCTTCCCCATCCCCAGTGACCTGCAACCACATGATACCAACTCAGGTCACTGCAACTCTCCCTGCTCACTGGTCAAACCCCGAGGCAGTTCACACCAACACATACACACACATGTAAGGTCCCAGGTTCACTGATGAGCGGGTGCAGACAAGTGGCTGGTTTCCTGATGTCTGTTGTTGTGCTCATCCTAGGAAGCGGCGGGAGTATATCCTAGATGAGCTCAGCTCTAATGAGCCGAGGTAAGATAACAGCTCATGGTCTGTAAATTTGATAGCGTAAAAAAAAAAAACAACGCGAGAGAACCAGCGAAGAGTTATCGTATGAGAATCACTGAAGTCAGTTGATTTTACCTGATGCCTTCAACAACAACTATGATAACTTTGCTTTCATCCAACGTGTGAACCCGACCACAGGTCGGCGGTCACATGTGTATTATATTATTAACATATAATGATAATTTGGTACGTAACATAAGCGTCGAAAACATGAAATTAGAAACATAATCTTATTGAAACACAGCTTACATAGGCAACACACCTAAGCAGTCCAACACAACTAGTCGCAATGTATTTTTAACATATTTAATTTGAACAATAAACATTAAAGCAAGAGACTTGGCAGACGGTGCAAAATACTTGCAATGAAAAGCGATGGGTACATTAAGAGAATTCAGCATGTGCAAGACCTGTACTTTCAATACCCTTCTTCGTGTATAACACAAGTTACCAACAAATCTCCGCCTGTCTTTAAGAAGGAACTAGATAAGTTCCTTACGTCAGTTCCTGATCAGCGGGGTTGTGAAGCATACGTTGAACTGCGTGTGACTGGCACCAACAGCCTGAGATCAGGCTAGCAACTAGGAGGCCTTGTCTGGAACCGTGACGCGGGGGCGGTGACCCCTGAAGTCGACTACAGAGTATGATGCCGTGAGATGAATATAGTGGCACTAGAAACATACTCCAGATTCATAAGAAAAAATGAGATGTAAGTTAGAAAGGGAACGATGCTCCCTCTATACACGGAGTCAAAGAGTTATAGAACTTCTCAAAGATTTCAGACTCAAAAGAACGAAAAGAAATGTTGTCTGCAGAAATAGAAAACAGAAATAAGACTGCAAACATCATGTAATGCTCGGAGAGAGAGAGAGAGAGAGAGAGAGAGAGAGAGAGGAGAGAGAGAGAGAGAGAGAGAGAGAGAGAGAGAGAGAATGGCATGAGCAACTGTGAATGAAACCCAACATACTTTTTTTTCCTTGCAAAATTCAGGGCAAAAACACACCTTGAGTATAGGGCGGTTGATATTATAAACAAAGAAATGTTGAGAAATGCTGATCAGACTGTGTGACTGTGTGCAGTGAGCCATTCAGTAAAGTAAAGAGTGACATCTTAACCAGTGAGGTCGTGCCACTGCACTCTGCACGAGGCTCACACTCGTCAACCCAATGTTCAAAAAACATTCCAAAACACCAATAAATATCCTAAGGAATCCGAAATGAGTCACAGGCTTAATCCCGGTCATTTAATTCCCCAGATACAGCACTACTTCATGTGGCTGCCAAGTACTTTCAAAAACCTATAGAACGATAGATAGACGTTGCACATTATCAAAATCTTTGAAAGTGTTAAGAAGCAAGACTGTTACGATATGGAATCACACTAGTTACACAACCCAGAACAACAAGAGTTTAGAACAGGTCGTTCCAGCCTCTGACAGCTGCTACACCACTACATGGTGGTTACTGGCGCACTACAAGACCACCAAAATGACGACGTAATATACACGTGAGAATAATTCTGACAACTGTGATTGTGGTGAAATAGCAAATAAAATGGATGCAAACGGAATAACTAGAAAAGTCTGCAGAAGTGCCTTTAAAACTTTGTACCAAATTGGACCCAAAGTAAAACCAAGGCACAATATTTGCTCTATTTTTTTTCATCCTGATATCTGCTATAAACAAAAATATAAATCACTGAACAGTAATATCGTTCACAATGTTATAATTTGTGTGCGTGTTATAAGAACACAACAAACATCTAACGGTTAGAGTCTAACCCGACATAAGGCGAATCTTCTAGTGGGTCACACAAAACAGTACGATCAACGAGGTCAAATTTCATATTCTCCTTTATGGAATAAAATTAAGGAACAAAATCTGGAAGACATTACAAAGCCCAAGAAAAACCACGCAATAGAATGGGAGAGGAAAGCAGGGGACCTTGAGAAACAATATCAGAATAACTTACGTTCAGAAAACTTAACAGACAAGCCAGATAGATACGTCATAAAGTATACCAGGAAAATACTGGAGGGACTGGTTCTAAATCTTCCCAGTGAAATTACTTCGTATGAGAGCAAGAGGCTAGGCAGACGGAGCAACCAGTACACTAGCACACAAGCCAATAATTATTTTTCAATATTCTGCCTTATATTCAGGAGAAATTACCTTCGAATCCCTACCGTCAAGAGGAAACTTGATAAAATGCTCCACAGCTGAGCTGTGGCACCTACAGTGGACTGCGTGCCACAAGCACTAGCAGAGTGAACAGTGTCAACGGGAAAGCTGGGTCTGAGACAGGGTCGCAGGAGCGATGGCTTCCAGAGCCATGAAGTATACCGCACTATACCGCATCTTCCTTCACCCTCACACTCTCCCATCACCCACACTTTCCCCCTCCCCATCCACACCTCTTCCCTCAACAACACCGTCTCCTCACCCTCACTCTCCCCCACACCCATTAATCCTTCCCTCACGCCAAAACAAAGCTTCCTGAAGAGTCACTTAATATAGAGAAGAATGACAATCTTGTGTGAGTATAGACCTGCTGTTAGTCACATGTCATCATGAGGTGGGGAGGAGTGGGCAGGGCTGGGGTGATGACCAGGGAGGAGTGGGCAAGGCTGGGGTGATGACCAGGGAGGAGTGGGCAAGGCTGGGGTGATGACCAGGGAGGAGTGGGCAGGGCTGGGGTGATGACCAGGGAGGAGTGGGCAGGGCTGGGGTGATGACCAGGGAGGAGTGGGCAGGGCAGGTAGCATGGGTAGTGAGGGCAAGGACAGGGCAGGTAGCATGGGTAGTGAGGAGCAGGGCAGGGCAGGTAGCATGGGTAGTGAGGGCAAAGACAGGACAGGTAGCATGGGTAGTGGGGCAAGGACAGGACAGGTAGCATGAGTAGTGGGGCAAGGACAGGGCAGGTAGCATGGGTAGTGGGGCAAGGACAGGACAGGTAGCATGAGTAGTGGGGCAAGGACAGGGCAGGTAGCATGGGTAGTGGGACAAGGACAGGACAGGTAGCATGAGTAGTGGGGCAAGGACAGGGCAGGTAGCATGGGTAGTGGGGCAAGGACAGGACAGGTAGCATGAGTAGTGGGGCAAGGACAGGGCAGGTAGCATGGGTAGTGGGGCAAGGACAGGACAGGTAGCATGAGTAGTGGGGCAAGGACAGGGCAGGTAGCATGGGTAGTGGGACAAGGACAGGGCAGGTAGCATGAGTAGTGGGGCAAGGACAGGGAAGGTAGCATGAGTAGTGGGGCAAGGACAGGGAAGGTAGCATGGGTAGCATTAGATTTTTTAATTAGCATTATAAAGCACACAGATACCTCATACCCAGCACCTGAATACTTGCAACAGGTACTGATACCCAGCTCCTGAATACTTGCTACAGGTACTGATACCCAGCACCTGAATACTTGCAACAGGTACTGATACCCAGCACCTGAATACTTGCAACAGGCACTGATACCCAGCACCTGAATACTTGCAACAGGTACTGATATCCAGCACCTGAATACTTGCAACAGGTACTGATACTCAGCACCAGAATACTTGCAACAGGTATTGATACCCAGCACCTGAATACTTGCAACAGGTACTGATACTTGTAACTGGTATTGATACAACAGGTACTGATACTTGTAACTGGTATTGATACAACAGGTACTGATACTTGGCAACAGGTGCTGATACTTGCAACAGGTACTGATACTTGAAGTATGCACTGATACTTGCAACTGGTACTGATACAATAGGTACTGATACTTGTAACAGGTACCGATACTTGCAACATATACTGATACTTGCAACAGATACTGATACTTGCAACAGGTACCGATACTTGCAACAGGTACTGATACTTGCAACAGGTACTGATACTTGAAGCATGCACTGATACTGGCAACTGGTACTGATATCAGAGGTGCCGATACTTGCAACAGGTACAGATATTTGCAACAGGTACTGGAATTTCTAACACAGAGCCGCAGTGTTCTCTAACACAGGGTATGACATTCTAACACAATTTCTGCCGGATGCGACTCTCAATAATCAGCTAACATAGAGGCACCTATTTTTACTGCTAGGTGGACATGAGCAGCAGGGGTGTAGGGAAGCTGTTTCTTTAACCCTGGGAATCAAACCCGGGACCTTCTGAAACCAATGTTCTCTCATCAGTGAGCTATGCGGCACCTCTATAGAGATATGTGGAACCTAAGAAGAAACAGAGGAACTGAAGATTATGGAGTAGATAGAACGGATGGTTATATACCTGTTATCAGTTTCCAGCGTTGTACCCTCACAGACCGACCTGAGGGAAGGCTTCCTTATTGACTAGCTGGTCAACTAGGCTGTTGCTGCTAGCCGCCCACAAGTCTACATAGCCGTCGCAGCATAGCTGTTCTGACACTTTAACGAAGTAATGCTCCAGTTTCCCCTCTGGAATTTTTTTACCTTTATCCCGGCAATATTTCTGACATCTGCAGCTGTTTGCAAACTGAAGAGTCTTGGACCATCTATGTTGACACAGTGTTTTATAATTCTATCTTTCGAATCACTGTTTTTTTCAGCGAGTCTATTCTACACTTCAGTTGTTATGACAGTGTGTAGGTTGAAGGTCTTACCCTAAAGTATCTATCATCAGGTACCTGTCTTTCCCGTTAATCCAAACATTATAACATCTAAACATATAAAACTCGCAAGTCCAGAAATGTATATAAACACAAACAAATGTTGTCCTTTACTATTACCAAAGACGAAAATAAATATGCTTAACATTGTAATGGTAGTTCATTCATATATTTTCATTCTCATTCTCTCTCTATCTCTCTCTCTCTCTATGCATCTCTCCCCTGCAGGTGACCTTCTCCAGGTAGGTAGCACAAACAGCAGGGACTGGGAGTGTCACAACATGAAGCGTGCCACAATGTTGGCAGTGGCACCCAAACCAGTGCCAACTTTGGGAGAGAGAGAAGAGAGAGAGAGAGAGAAGAGAGAGAGAGAGAGAGAGAGAGAGAGAGAGAGAGAGAGAGGCAGAGATTATAGGGAAAAAGGATTCAGGGTAAGTCAGAAAAAATGACGTAAACATGGTTCAAGGTGGCCACTGTTCCCAATTTCTATGTATAACCCAAGACACTTGTAAGACAGTTACGAGAAGTTTCATCAATATACTGAGGCAGTTCTACTATCACAATCAACATCAAGACAGTAGTACACTATACTGAGGTAATTAACTTCCACCTTCGACGTACCTTTCATCAGTTTCGAGAGTTTTCCCTACTCCCGTGGCCCTGTTCTGGGTCAGGTTTAGTCTGATGCTTATCTGATCAACCAGGCTGCTGCTGCTGGCCCACATATCAATCACAGCTAGCCTATTTGATTTGGCACGACGGATGTTGATACAATGTTCTCTAATTGTGCCCACGGCGCCTTTGCTTTTCACTGGGTTTATTTTACATTTCCTTTCATATCTCTTAATCCAGTATATTGTTACGTCGGCGATACTTCTATTGTTTTAGTAATTTTTTTCTTACATTTATTTCCAAGGAATTGTGAAAGTATTTGTTTTTGTGAAAGATTACACTAGTGTGGGTACAGGCTTCATCCTCCGTCCCCTCAGATAGACAGGTGATAAAACCGTGCTATGAAGCAGAAAATAAAACACAAAACTCCAACTGCACTTAAAAAGGAAATATAATTGTGCCCAAATCCCAGTAAGTCCCATGAAGACAAAAATTACCAAGCACATCCAAACAGCATAGTCCACAATCACCCGAAATCCTTCGCCAGTGGAAGAGGACCAGAATGGGTTGCCTCAGTCATCAGTTCGTATATCAGTGGTATTCAGTACCGACAACATGATGAATTAAACACAGGTGTAACATCTGGGTATCTTTGTAAAGGTACCCAGAAGTTACACATGTATTTTAATTCATCATCAACTCATCAAGTTACCACAGTCCGTCGTGACACTAACATGAGGCTCCATCTGTCACCTTCATGACTTGCTAAATGCTTACACAAGAAAAGGAAGCAAAAGAAGAATAAACCTGTTATACACGTGTGGCCGGTTTCCAGAGTCTTCATACTCTCGCAACCAGATCTGACTGCCAGGTCAATCAGGCTGTTCCTGTTATCGGCCCGTTGACTCGTATATCCATCACAACCTCTTTCATAACTAATAATAATAATAATAACAATCACAAGACGAACTATAAAATGGAACAATAGAAGAACAAGAAAATACCGAAGATCATATAAAAATAATAGCAAAACAGAAACAGATATATTATCAGAAGTCAAAACTCATAAATATACTGTTGACTGACATCTTTACCCCACGTAGACAGTAAAACATTTAAATTACTGGGAACGCCTCATAGTTCTAAATATATATTCGCTGGGACGAAGGAGAGACGATAATATAGATAAGCTTTGTCCCAAATCTGCACATTGCCATAATATATTGAAGTGAGAGATGTGGAAGAAAATGTAAAATAAATCCCATGAAAGGCAGGGGCGCCGTGGGCACAACAAGAGAACAATGTATCAACATACGTGGTCCTAGATTTTTGAACATCCTACCAGAAAATATCAGAAACACTGTTGGAGCAAGTGTAGAAGTCTTTAAGACAGTCTTTAGACAGTTTTCTCCACCAAGTGCCGGAGCAATCAGGCTGTGATGGATATGTGGTACAGTGTGCCACCAGCAGCAACAGCCTGGTTGACCAGATAAGCATCAGACAAGCCTGGCCCAGGGCCGGGCGTCGGGAGTAAGAAAGCTCTCAAAACTCATCAACGGTATATCAAATATATACGTAAAATTGGCATAACACAGGGACACGGAGATATGATGGCGCAGGTAATTCTAAACTTTAGACGCCAGCATGACTACACATCCTATGGTATTAAAATTGATTATTTGAGTGAGGAACTCTTCACACACACACACACACACACACAGAAGACATCGAAGAGGCGGGGCCAGGAGCTGAGTACAGAGGCATCTGGAAGGCTGCAGGCCTGGTCCAGAAACTGGCTCCTGGAGTTCAAACCTATCAAGTGCCAAGTCATGAAGATTGGGGAAGGGCAAAGACCACAGACGGAGTACAGTCTATGGGGCCAGAGACTACAAACCTCACTCAAGGAAAAAGATCTTGGGGTGAGTATAACACCAGGTATATCTCCTGAGGCGCACATCAACCAAATAACTGCGGCAGCATACGGACGCCTGGCAAACCTAAGAACAGCATTCCGACATCTTAATAATGTACACTGTGTACATTAGGCCCATATTGGAGTATGCAGCGCCAGTTTGGAACCCTCACCTAGTCAAGCATGTAAGGAAACTAGAGAAAGTGCAAAGGTTTGCAACAAGACTAGTCTCGGAGCTAAGGGGTATGTCCTACGAGGAGAGGTTAAGGGAAATGGACATGACGACACTGGAGGACAGGAGAGATAGGGGGGACATGATAACGACATATTAAAAACTGAGAGGAATTAACAAGGTGGACAGAGACAGAATGTTCCAGAGATGGGACACTGCAACAAGGGGACATAGTTGGAAGTTGAAGACTCAGATGAATCACAGGGATGTTAGGAAGTATTTCGGAGGAGAGAGAGAGAGAGATACATGATAATATATACCTGGAAAGTACTTGAGGGCCTGGTCCCAAATCTGCACACTGCCATAACAACATACTGGAGTGAGAGATATGGGAGAAAGTGTAAAATAAACCCAGTGAGGAGCAGGGGTGCGGTGGGGACAATACGGGAGCACTGTATTAACATCCGGGGTCCCAGACTATTCAACATTTTACCAGAAGATATCCGAAACACGGCTGGAACCAGTGTAGAAGCCTTCAAGAAGAAACTGGACAAGTATCTTCACCAGGTGCCAGATCAACCAGGCTGTGATGGATATGTGGGGCAGCGGGCCTCCAGCAGCAACAGCCTGGTTGACCAGGCAAGCACCAGACGAGCCTGGCCCATGGCCGGGCTCAGAGAGTAGATAAACTTTCGAAACTCTTCAAAGGTATATCACAGAGTGGTCAGGAAGTGGAATAGTTTGGGAAGCAATGTATTGGAGGCAGATCCATTCATAGCTTTAAGAAAAGGTATGATAAAGCTCATGGCGCAGGGAGAGTGAGCCAGTAGAGGCCAATGAAGAGGCGGGGCCAGGAGTTATGACTCGACCCCTGCAACCACAACTAGGTGAGTACAACTAGGTGAGTACAACTAGGTGAGTACAACTAGGTGAGTACACACACACACACATAAACATGTTCGCACATAATGCTCGGAAACTGTAAATACAAATCGCGATTACATGCACATACAGACACAAGTGATGAGTACGTGGAACACACTAGCGGCCACACGAAGACGTGGGGACAAACACTGTAGTACACAGATTCAAAAACAGGTAAGATCGGACCCTGGAGGCCAAAAATCAGTAACGACGGTAGATAAGAATTAACTGATGTGGAGAAGTTAAACAGACATGACTCGATCCTTGAAAACACAACAAGGTGAGTGCACACAAACACACACACACACATGCGCGCGCGCACACACATACGCACGCATATACACAAAGAGCAAGCAGGACAAAAGCCAGCTATTGATTATAGGGGAGTTCAATGAGAGATATTGACTGGGACCCGCATGCTCGGGAACATATGTTGAAAGCAAATTTAATGGAAGCAATAATGATAAACTGGAGAGGCAACACATGAGGGAAGCAACAAGAATGAGAGGTGGGAATGAGCCGCAAGACTTCCCTTAATAATTATCAATCTAAATGAATCAGACAAAAGCTGAACTGACTATGGAACACATAAATCACAGAATGGAGATTTGCTTGCAATAGTGTTATTATGATTTCGTGAGTCATGGAATATACACTAAGTGCAACTCATCACAATGCTAAGCTTGGAATAGGTGTATAAGTAAAAGTAATAACGGAAGGAGAGATATATGAGCAGTTAAGTGAAGCACACTGGGAAAGTGACCTGGAAAGCAAAACAGGTGAGGAAATAAGGTGGCGTGAGCTCAGTGGCAGAAGAGAACTTGTAGTTCAACCAAACCAAGGAAAACAAGAGCCTGAAACAGTGGCAGAAGAGAACCTGTAGTTCAACCAAACCAAGGAAAACAAGAGCCTGAAACAGTGGCAGAAGAGAACCTGTAGTTCAACCAAACCAAGGAAAACAAGAGCCTGAAACAGTGGCAGAAGAGAACCTGTAGTTCAACCAAACCAAGGAAAACAAGAGCCTGAAACAGTGGCAGAAGAGAACCTGTAGTTCAACCAAACCAAGGAAAACAAGAGCCTGAAACAGTGGCAGAAGAGAACCTGTAGTTCAACCAAACCAAGGGAAAACAAGAGCCTGAAACAGTGGCAGAAGAGAACCTGTAGTTCAACCAAACCAAGGAAAACAAGAGCCTGAAACAGTGGCAGAAGAGAACCTGTAGTTCAACCAAACCAAGGAAAACAAGAGCCTGAAACAGTGGCAGAAGAGAACCTGTAGTTCAACCAAACCAAAGAAAACAAGAGCCTGAAACAGTGGCAGAAGAGAACCTGTAGTTCAACCAAACCAAGGAAAACAAGAGCCTGAAACAGTGGCAGAAGAGAACCTGTAGTTCAACCAAACCAAGGAAAACAAGAGCCTGAAATAGTGGCAGAAGAAAACCTGTAGTTCAACCAAACCAAGGAAAACAAGAGCCTGAAACAGTGGCAGAAGAGAACCTGTAGTTCAACCAAACCAAGGAAAACAAGAGCCTGAAACAGTGGCAGAAGAGAACCTGTAGTTCAACCAAACCAAGGAAAACAAGAGCCTGAAACAGTGGCAGAAGAGAACCTGTAGTTCAACCAAACCAAGGAAAACAAGAGCCTGAAACAGATACAGAGGACAGCGAAGCCAGAACAAAAAGTAGGAATGAACGAGGCAGCCGAGACAGCTGGAAAATAATATAAAACGGTCAAGGAAGATCCAAAAGTCCTTCATAGTCACATCAGAATGAAAAAAAATGTTAAGAACTCGGTGATAAAGACTGAAGAAGAAATGAGAAAAACTCACAAAAGTCAAGCCACAGGAATGTGAAGAACAAAAAATAATATATGAGGTATACTTTCTTTCTTTCAACACGTCGGCCGTTTCCCACCAAGGCGGGGTATACCTTTGATATACCTTTGAAGAGTTTCGAGAGTATCTACTCTCTGAGCCCGGCCATGGGCCAGGCTCGTCTAGTGCTTGCCTGGTCAACCAGGCTGTTGCTGCTGGAGGCCCGCTGCCCCACATATCCATCACAGCTTGGTTGATCTGGCACCCGATGAAAATACTTGTCCAGTTTCCTCTTGAAGGCTTCAACACTGGTTCCAGCCATGTTTCGGATATCTTCTGGTAAGATGTTGAATAGTCTGGGACCCCGGATGTTAATACAGTGCTCCCGTATTGTCCCCACCGCACCCCTGCTCCTCACTGGGTTTATTTTACACTTTCTCCCATATCTCTCACTCCAGTATGTTGTTATGGCAGTGTGCAGATTTGGGACCAGGCCCTCAAGTACTTTCCAAGTATATATTATCATGTATCTCTCTCTCCTCCGCTCCAATGAGTACATGTTCAAGACTTGAAGGCGTTCCCAATAATTTAGATGTTTCAATGGCTCAGTGTGAGCCGTAAACGATCTCTGAATTTGTTCCAGCTCTGCTATTTCTCCTGCCCTGAACGGGGCCGTCAGCACAGAGCAGTATTCTAAGTGAGGGAGCACTAGCGATTTGAAGAGTGTCACCATCGGCATTATTTCCCTTGTTTTGAAAGTTCTCAATACCCACCCCGTCATCTTCCTGGCTGTTGTGATCTTTGTCTTGTTATGGTCTTTAAAAGAAAGATCAGCAGACATAATTATTCCCAAGTCCTTAACGTGTTCCTTTCGTTCTATGTGGTGACCCTCTTGCGTTTTGTATATAGTGTTCCTTTTGGGGTGGCCCAAAGAGAAAAACAAAAGTTTCTCTTTTTAACTTTAGTAATATATACAGGAGAAGGAGTTACAAGCCCCTTGCTCCCAGCATTTTAGTCGACTCTTACGACATGCATGGCTTACGGAGGAAGAATTCTGTTTCACTTTCCCATGGAAGAAAAGCAGGGAGCCAGAACAAATTAATAGCGCACTGGAAGACATATACACACCAGAGAAGGAAACTCAAGGAACTGGACAAGAGTTGCTGACAACGACAGGAGTTTCACCTCACTCGGAATCTAACATGTAAGTCAATATTAACGTCGCATAGAGGTGGAAGCTTGACCTGACCCACCTGTAATCACTTGCGAACACTCTGCTCACCACCCCCTGAAAGCATGCTGCTCACCACCCCATGAAAGCATGCTGCTCACCACCCCCTGAAAGCATGCTGCTCACCACCCCCTGAAAGCATGCTGCTCACCACCCCCTGAAAGCATGCTGCTCACCACCTCCTGAAAGCATGCTGCTCACCACCCCCTGAAAGCATGCTGCTCACCACCCCCTGAAAGCATGCTGCTCACCACCTCCTGAGAGTTTAAATAAATGGTTTAAATACCGACAAGTTGATAAATGAGACAGACATTTGTGCAACATTTGGGTATCTATTCTGGAAACGTTTAGCAACAAAACACACACACACACAGACACACACACACACACACACACACACACAACACCGTCAGAGTGGTGCCAAGATAGACGTGTGTAGTTATAATCACTTGGCAGCGATCCATAGACATTCACCAGCCTCAAAATGGCACCATGACACTATTACACTGGCACTCTCCCTCTGGTATAATACACTCACACTGACACTGGCACTCTCCCGCTGACACTCTCACACTGGTATAATACACTCACACTGACATTGGCACTCTCCCTCTGACACTGTCACACTGGTATAGTACACTCACAGTCACACTGGCACTCTCCTGCTGACACTCTACCACTTTCACAATGGCACCGGTAACTGACTCTGATCAATTTGGACAGGCGGGGCTGAGTATATTTGCTTGATTTTATTTTTTAGCAAAATTTAATATATCAGCAATGCTGAGAACAAAAGTTAAATATATATTTATTCCCCCTGTCATGGTTCATCACACAGGGTATATTTCATACATAGTGTTGAAATATATCAGCCTGAGCTGCGAGACTACAGTATGAGGATATCGTCAAGTGTTCACTTAAACGCTCATCAGCTACGAGAGCTTCACAGGTTTCATTAGGTAAGTGGACACAGGTGCAACTAATGTGACATTTTATTGTGGCAACGTTTCGCTCTCCAGGAGCTTTGTCAAGCCGTTACAAACTACATTACAAACTTAACCTTCACAGGTTTTGTTTTAGCAGAACAGGAGTTACTGTTGCACCTAGGGTGCAAGATAATAAATTTCTTAGCTCCTAGGGTGATGGACTCATTACACCAGACTACCTCTACACTTATAATAATAATAATAATAATAATAATAATAATAATATATTTATTTACTACAAGTACATGTACAAGGTATACAGTCCTACCTGACATCAATGACATACTACTACATAGAAAGCCGCTTGCCATGCAGAGCATTTCGTGCAAATTAGATCAGTTTTTGTCCCAGGATGCGACCCACACCAGTCCACTAACACCCAGGTATCCATTTTACTGATGGGAAACACAGACAACCAGTGTAAAGAAACACGCCCAATGTTTCTACCCTCGCCGGGAATCGAACCTAGACCCTCGCCGTGTGAAGCGAGACCTTTAGCCACCAGGCCACTAACGCTGATGCTTCCAGGACACTCAATCTGTTTGGCTACAGTTTCTCGAGGGTCGTGAAAAACTAATTTTGGGTGTGATTTACAAGTCCCCAAACCTTGATACGGAGTGCAGTAAACTTCTATAGGATGATATTCATAAGGCATCTAGATACGAAAAAAAATTGTGTTAGCTTCAATTTATCATGAAATTACACTAATAACTACAATCAAGTCTCTGTCCGACTTCCGCTTGGCCGATTTCATGGGACTGAGAAATTACCGGGTGTGCAACTGGAATGACCTGACTGTAGGTCAGGAAGGTGGTGATGGTTGTCAATATGGCATTTTTCAGAGCATAGTTCTAAATGCTCACACAAATTATGTTCCAAATAGGGAAATTAGATCAAAGAAAAATTATCCCAAATGGATAAACAATAGATTAAAGCATCTCAATGGTCAAAAGAGATGCATTTATAGGCGAATCAAAAGAGGGGCAGTTAAGAAATCAAAATATTCAATTAAAGAGAGAAATAAAAAAGGAAATAAGAAAAGAAAAAGAGATTATGAGGTTAAGGTCACAAAGAATTAGAAAATAAACCCAAAAGGTTTCTTTTTGGTATATAGAAGTAAGATTAGGGACAAGACAGGCCCACTTAAATGTTATTCGGGTCAGCTCACCAATAGTATTTATCTAACCTATCATTAACTTATGTATTTATCTAATCTATTTTTAAAACTACACAAAGTTTTAGCTTCAATGATGGTACTTGGGAGTTTGTTCCACTCATCCACAACTTTATTACTAAAGTGCTTTCCTATATCTTTTCTGAATCTATATTTTTCCAACTTGAAACCATTGCTGCGAGTCCTGTCTTGGTTAGATATTTTTAGCACATTATTTACATTCCCTTTATTTATTCCCGTTTTCCATTTATACACCTCAATCATATCCCCCTTAATTCTACGCCTTTCTAGATTATTATAATAAAAAAGAAGCGCTAAACCACAGGGGTCATACAGCGCACGCCTTTCTAGAGAGTGCAGATTGAGGGCCCTTACTCATGTGCAAGTCCCACTCAAATCCAACCACTCTCACTCGTGGATTTATCTAACCTAAATTTGAAACTACCCAAGGTTTTTGCTTCAATAACCCTACTAGGAAGATTGTTCCACTCATCAACTCCCCTATTTCCAAACCAATACTTTCCTATATCCATTCTAAATCTAAACTTATCTAATTTGAATCCATTATTGCGGGTTCTCTCTTGAACACATATCCTCAAGACCTTATTTATATCCCTTTTGTTAATACCCATCTTCCACTTATACACTTCGATCATGTCTCCTCTCATTCTTCGTCTTACAAGTGAATGTAATTCAAAGGACTTCAATCTTTATAGTGCATATTGTATGTATATATTTACCTTTTCATATAATTTTATAATGCCGATATTTTCATTAATAGCTAAAATTAAAATATCTTGCTTTATATTATTTGACTTATTATATTAGCTATGTATGTAGGTAGGATGTAACATATTACACTTCTCACTGTGCTCGCTGTTGAAGAGTTGTGATTGGCTGTCCGCCCTCGCAAACTGCCTTGTTAACTACCGATCGCTTGTTTGTATCAGACGGTATCTCGCGCCGTTGCTGGATTAGCACAGGCGAGTCATTTGATCTCACCTGATGTGACGCTTGCAGTCTCCATCTGCTTCTAGTCCTGAAAGCATCTCTCGAGTGACTTCTACAAGAAACATCTCTCCAGGGATCTCTCTCATCTCTGGCTGTTTGTTCATTATTTAGACTGTTTTGGTAGAGTATGGTTTCGCTGGTGAGTTTGAAACATACCTCTCGTTCACACTTAATGGTTTGACGTTTAGCAGAGGTGTGTGGTGTGGAGACACTCTTCAACCCTGGTCCCAAGCTGAAGCTTCTGACCTACTTTGTGTGGCATCTACGCACCGTCGTAGTCGGGGATTTGCTTATGTTGAACTTAGATTCAGTATTAAGGGAGTTTTATGCCTTTTATGGAGTATCTGCTGATGGTCCTCAGTTAGGGTCGTTATTTTGTCTCCTTGTTCCTGACGCTGTGCTGCTGGTCGGTACATTATTGTTGTTTGCTGAATGTTTCGTCATTTTTTACAAGCTAGTTGTTTTGATTGCCTTGACGATCGAGAAGATAGAGTATTTGAGGACTTATTGTCAGTCACTATTTAAGTCTATTTCGAGTAAAGTCTTACTGAGACATTACGAACACTTTGAACACACATACACATTCATACACTTATATATATTTGTATTATTCGTATTCAAGAGTATATCTCATCATAGTAAAGTACTCACGATTTACATTGTTCGAAAAGTGCCCTCAGCACTATATTACCATATGTACAATTCAGTACTGCACTACACGAGATATTAAGGAGCTTGTATCCTAAACTATATAATACTTATTATCCACCTAGACACCTTTTTTTAGTCAAGGTCTGAAATTTTATTTCGTTGGATTATTATCACCTAGTTGTAATTCCAAAACTCTATTAATATTTCACTCAATTCAAGGGATAACTAGACCTGATCTTATTCTGACTTGTTACAAAAACCAGAAACAGCTGAATGCTAGAGGGGGAGACCTAGTATTCTATGGAGATCTCTATACTTTATAGATATCGCTTTTTTGTAACAATGAATAACAACAACTAAAAACTTCCAGCTAAAGATGAATATCAACAACTAACAAATTCTAGTTAAAGATGAATAACAACAACTAACAACTTCATGTCATCCGTAACAACAAAAACATTTAACAACTATACTAGTAACAAAGGTCATACATAACACTAAGATAAGAACAAATATAACATAGGGGCGAAGGCTATCATGTTTCCACCTTTCTCTCCTCAGAACACGAGACTCGTAATGAATTAAATCACCCCAGCCAAACAGCTGGTCCTCACCATGGCTTACCATCTTCACCACAAACATCCTGCAACATATCTGGCTCTTTTTGTTTCTTTAGTACGGCAGCCAGGCCTAAGCTAGGACTTCACTGTTGATCGACTGGTTAACCAGGCTGTCACTGCCAAAGACCAGCAGGTCCACAAAGTCATCACAACCTGGTTGAGCTGGCAAGTGTTTAACACAGTTCCTTGACCTTGTAGAACTACTAAGATAAAAACATGTCTCTGCTTCAATACTGTTGGCACTATGCCTTTGTATGTAGCCATGCTTCCTCTTAAAAATTTCTACCTTTACTCCATCAAAATTTCTTATACTTGCTGGATGAGAGATGAACTCTATTATACCTCTCACTAAAATGTTTTCTTCCCCACTGTAACACTCTCACTGGTAACTAAGCCCCAAGTCATTAGCCTTACTTCGTTACATGTGATTTTATGGACACACACTGGCAGCTATTCTTATAGTCCACATTACTGCCAAGTCTGACACCTAAAATAATGCTGGGAACTACTGTAGCTTAGTTTACTGTCACATACTTTATTTGTTCAGAGGAATTATATAATTAATTCATACTAATGGAGTGTCTGACGTTACGGAAACCATTCAGCTTGTTATTGTTGTGTCTCAGCTTGATGACCGCCCTTACCATGGAGAATTATTATATACGTATGGGGAAGCGCTAAACACGTAATGGTCATGCAGCACCAAGAGCAGAATGAGATACTCAGGCTTGATTTAAGGTAGGGTAGGAGTTCCTTTTTTTAAATGATCAAGATCCCTTCACCAGCCTTTAGACACTCCCGTTGCAAGACCGAGGCTGTGAAGGTTGTTGGTGCTCTTTACCTCATGGATACTTGAAGAACGCTTCCGGAGGTCAACGCCCCCGGCGTTGAATATACCTTAAAATACAAAGCAGAAAGGGGGGTAAGGAGAGGGACTGATTACCTCAAACTCCTCCTCTCCTTACCCCCCTTTCTGTTTTGTATTGGACTGATGAAGCCACTGTGTGGCGAAATGTTTCCTTAATAAAGATGGGTTCCAGCCCATCTATGAGCCAGGCTTGTCTAGTGTTTGCCTGATCAACCAGGCCGTTACTGCCCAAGTCCCGCTGGTACCCACATATGAAAAGTTCTAAACATTGGACACAAAAATAACCATGCCACATATAAACTAAATAATGTAGATCTTAATATTACTGATTGCGAAAAGGATTTAGGAGTTCTGGTTAGCAGTAATCTGAAACCAAGACAACAGTGCATAAGTGTTCGCAATAAAGCTAACAGAATCCTTGGCTTCATATCAAGAAGCATAAATAATAGGAGACCTCAGGTTGTTCTTTAACTCTATATATATCTTTGGTTAGGGCTCATTTAGATTATGCTGCACAGTTTTGGTCACCGTATTGTAGAATGGATATAAATGCTCTGGAAAACGTACAAAGGAGGATGACAAAGTTGATCTCATGTATCAAAAATCTTCTCTATGAGGATATGAATGAATGGTTCAGAGAACCGACGAGTTGGTAAATTAGACACATATGCAACACTTGGGTATCTTTATTGAGGAAACGTTTCGCCACACAGTGGCTTCATCAGTCCATACAAAGGAGAATCGTGAAGAACAGGAGGAGTGTGAGGTTGTCAGGCCCTCAATCTTGAGACGATGTTGTCAGTCCATCAATCTTGAATAGAATAACAGCAAATGAGCAGAGGAACCTGAACCTGAGCAGAGGAACATTGAACAAATGTGACACCTCCTACCACTGCTGCACCTCTCCTGTCTACAGTATATAAGGTTCCTCTGCTCATATGCTGTTATTCTATTCAAGATTGATGGACTGACAACATCGTCTCAAGATTGAGGGCCTGACAACCTCACACTCCTCCTGTTCTTCACGATTCTCCTTTGTATGGACTGATGAAGCCACTGTGTGGCGAAACGTTTCCTCAATAAAGATACCCAAGTGTTGCATATGTGTCTAATTTACCATCTATGAGGATAGACTGAGGACCCTGAACTGCACTCTCTAGAAAGGCGTAGAATTAGGGAAATTATGATTGAGGTGTATAAATGGAAAACAGGAATAAATAAAGGGGATATAAATACCATGCTAAAAATATCCAGCCAAGACAGGACTCGCAGCAATGGTTTAAGTTGGAAAAAATTCAGATTCAGGAAGGATATAGGAAAGCACTGGTTTGGTAATAGAGTTGTGAATGGGTGGAACAAACTCTCCAGTACCGTCATAGAAGCTTAAACGTTGTATAGTTTTAAAAATAGGTTAGATAAATACATGAGTGGTGTGGGTGGGTGTGAGTTGGACCTGGCTAGCTTGTGCTACTAGGTCTGAAGCTGTGCTCCTTCCTTAACAGAATGTGGTCTGACCCCACTAGGTCAGGTCAGGCCACATTCGACACAGTCTAATGTGCGAATCACAGCCCGGCTGGTCAGGCATCGATTTGAGGAACTATTTCAGTTCCCTCTTGAAGACAGCCGAAAGTTTGTTGGTAATTTCCCTTATATACATAGGGAGGGTGTTGAAGAGTCAGAGACCTCTGACACTCATCGAGTTCTCTTTTAGTGTGCTCGTCGCGCCCTTCCTTCCTTTATGGTTGAGGTATTCTGCACTGTCTGCCAAGTCTCTTGTCAGAGTGATTTTTCACGTGTAAACTGTTATATACCTTTCTCGCCTACCGTCTAAGGAATACAGTTCAGGGTACTCTAAAGCATTCCTAGTAGTTCAGATGCTTGACTGAGTGTAAACAAGCAGTGACAGTTCTTTATAAGTTTTCCAGTTCACCACTCGTCATTGCGGTAGCGATGGTAACATTGTTGTGATCCTTGAATATGAGATCTTCTGACATCATTACTCCTAAGTCTCGCACATAGAATTTTCTCTCTAATGAATAACTTGAGTTTGTCCTATACTCCGTTACAGTTTTTATTTCCTCCTTTCATAGCGGAGCAATTGAAAGTTCTCGTTAAACATCATGTTGTTGTCCCAAGCCCACTGGAGGACTTGACTTATATCAGACCGAAGATTCGCTGTCTTCGACGGATGCCACTCACATAGAGATTCCGGTGTCATCAGCAAAGGATGTTACTGTGCTATGATTTTCGTACTTGTCAATATCGGATATAAGAATGAGAAACAGAAGTCTGGCGAATAGTGCCTTGAGAAAAAGAGTTTCACTGTGGCAGCCTCCGACTTCACTCTCTTTACTACTACTCTTTGGGTTCTATTTGTTAAGTTAAATATTCAGTCCATCAACCTTAAAGACTGACTGACTAAACACATCGACTTCTGGCTGAGGGACTGATTACTTCAAACTCCTTTTGATCTTCATCATTCTTCTTTGTACAGGACTGATGAAGCCACTGTGTGGCGAAACGTTTTCTCAATAAAGATACCCAAGTGTTGCACATGTGTCTAAGTTATCAATATGAGTGGTTTTCAATGACTGTGGGATGACGCCTTTATTTAGGTTACTCCATGATGGCACTGTTTACCTCACAACCTCCACACTAGAAGAGCACCTCGTCAGGCACTGATAGTACTGTTGGCCTCAAGGACACCAAAGGTGCCACAGTGAAAGCTGAAATAAACAGGTGAGTCATCGGGGAGACCACCTCGAGCATGTACCACGCCCACTCCTGTCTCTTGTACTGTCTAACATCTTACAGTCACCCACAGCTTGACTAGTCAAGAGACTAACCTATCATTAGTGGGCGGAGGATCCAACCTCCATCATTTACTGAGGTGAATGACTCACACGGGTT
The DNA here is from genome assembly GCA_009830355.1 of Cherax destructor. Lineage (NCBI taxonomy): Eukaryota > Metazoa > Arthropoda > Malacostraca > Decapoda > Parastacidae > Cherax > Cherax destructor. The sequence goes on from WNWK01000322.1 coordinate 281,153, forward strand.
TAGCGCTTTACACCGGTGATAAACTTTATATCTAGCCCTCAACTTTCCTTCATCTTTCGTTCGTCAGGAAACAAGTGTGCTGGCTCGGGACTTGTGCCGTGAAGAAGTCCCGTTCAGTGTCTCAAGGGAAGCGTCATCAGTGTAAAATAGATACCGTTGACCCTATGGCTGCGATCTGATGACTTGGGCCCTATAGCCGAGGCCTGGTGATTACGCGCCTTAGCTATAAGGTAAAAAAAAGAAGGGAGGGATTGACGGAGGAAGGGACTGGCGGAGGGAGAGATTGACGGAGGGAGGGACAGATTGACGGAGGGAGGAACGGATTGACGGAGGAAGGGACGGATGGACGGAGAGAGGGATGGACTGATGGGAGAGAGGGACGGACGGGTGGAGTGACGGAGAGAGGGGCAGACGGAAGGACGGACAGAGGGCCGGCGGGGCGGTGGGAGAGAGCATCAGCCAAAAGTGAATCTCCCGCAAATACAAATGAGCATGTACATACACGGCCAGACATTATATAAGTGTAAACATTCTTTTGTCAGTCAGCCATAAATGTGACGTAACAGCAAGGAAGATACGTCAGAACTGGCACCTGGTACACGTCATGGTACCTGCTGCTCTCACCTGTCATCTGGTACACCGTCACCTGCTACCTGGTACCTTCTGCTACCACACGTCAACACTCACCTGCAATAAAAAAAAAATATTTTTCAGATGAACTTGAACTAATTTTACATTTATTGTGCATTTCTTTATGTTATCAATTTTATTTCTCATTCACATGAGAGGATGGTAGTAGCTGAGCGAGTGGTTGGTGTCTATTAACTTCCTACCTCCTGGTTGACTGCTCAAGTGTTGAGTGTAGCAGCAAGCAGTGACTCACCCAGCCACCAGCTCAACAGGTGGCTACTGCCGCCACTTAAATATTGATCACCAAGCTGGTCAATACTCTGAGTAAGCCGTGATACATCATCAGTGACCAGGCAAAATGAACAACGCTTTGTAACCTCTTCCTTTCTCTCCTGCGTCTGTTCCTGTCCCTGCCCCCCCCCCCTCTCTCTCTCTCTCTCTCTCTCTCTCTCTCTCTATCACACACACACACACATAACACCTAACTTTTCATTGCTAAATTAAGTAAGGGTGTGGCACAAAGCACCCCAGGAACCCTGCTCCACCATTATCTCTGATCAACACATTAATACATAAAGCCTCATTAGACCATCTCTACATAACTAAGCCAATAAAACGCCCTATAAGATAACATGTAATATTTAAAAGCTTCACGAGGTAACACAAAGTCAACAACACTCACATAACACGACAAAGTATTTAGATAATATGCCAGTACACACCTGTGGCGACTTCCCGAGTTTTTCTACTGGAGGTGCGAGCGTGAAGCTTAATTGTGACTACGTTTCCCTCAATCCTGAGCGAAATGCGTTTCTACTACCTGCAGTCTGCGCGCCAACACACCCACCACAGCCTGGTCGACCAAATATTTAGGTAAAACAATTAAGCTTATTATCTACCATACAGTCGTTGAGACAAGTTGGGAGACATCTTAGCCGGAGAGAGAAGCAACTCCAGTTATCCTGGAGAGAGAGAGAGAGAGAGAGAGAGAGAGAGAGAGAGAGAGAGAGAGAGAGAGAGAGAGAGAGAGAGAGAGAGAAATTACACCACAGTGACTCCCTAACATCTTGAAGGGACAAACAGCCAGGCATCAAGAAACCTTCACTATAAAAACACAAGAAGAACATAAGGAAGAAGGAGCACTGCAGCATGCCTAATAGTCCATGTCACCTACTGACCCAATCCAGGGTTACAGCAACCATCATGGTACCATTATACGAGAGGAAATGAGAACAGGACCCATCTCAACAATGTGTAGCAGGTCATCTTCTCTTTAATAATTTACCTCCAGGTACAAACTTATCAGCTGCTGGTCACATACCTGAAAACAAGTTATTTTTAGATTTGTGCCTTAAACATCATGTAACATGGTGGATGGCACTAAGAGGGAGATAAAGCGGGTGTAAACGCAGGTGTAAAACAATATTTAGAGCAGAAGTAAACGTAGATTTAGAACAGGTGTAAAAGATTTAGAGAATTAATGATTTGTTAAACATATGATAGACCCTGGCTGTCTTCAAGAGGCTGTATAACCCCTGTGGTTTAGCGCTTCTATTTGATTATAATAAATAATAATAATGTCTTCAAGAGGGAGCTGGACAGATACTGGACAGAAGTCGGTGCCGGATCAGCCGGGCTGTGGTTCGTACGTTGGACTACGTGCGGCCAGCAGTAACAGCCTGGTTGATCAGGCCCTGATCCACCGGGAGGCCTGGTCGTGGACCGGGCTGCAGGGGCGTTGATCCCCGAAATACCCTCCAGGTAAGTGCCTCGCACAGTATTGCAGCTCCTTCATCAGGTGATGTTCCACCGGGTTCTGATACATTTGATGTGCCAAGTTCCTTTAAGAGTCGTCTTACTTCTCACTAGTTATTTCTGTGTATTTTCCCCTTTGTGTGACCTCTTTTCTGACAATGGTCATTCCTTATTTGTCATCATTAAGGAATATTCTGTTGAGCTCCTTGCACACATAATAATTTACACCTGGAAACTCTCTCCCTCCGTGCATAAGGAGAATTACCAACTTCTGGCGGTCTTCGAGAGAGAAAACTGGACAAGTTCCTCAAGTCAGTGCCTGACCAACCAGGCTGTGCGTCATACTTTGTACTGCATACCGCCAGCAGTAACAGCCTGATTGATTAGGCCTTGATCCCCCAGGAAGTCTGGTCTAAGACCGGACCGAGAGGGCGTTGACCCCCGGAAACGTCCTTCAGGTATCTTTCAGATTTCATGCGTTTCCCATTTTCTTCAGTGTTATCACCTGATCCCTGAGGCTGCCGGAATATTCCTTGCCATTCTGTTTCAAGACATAAATGATATAAATATTTTTCATTAAATATAAGGAGATGGAGTATCACATGAACGTTAGAATCAGCTGGAAGAAGTAAGAAAACACTGCAGTCTGTGCCTTGGCTATAATAATACCAACAATATGGTTTAATGGAAACAAGTGCCTACTTACACTTACGACATCTTTACTGGATACGTTTCGGTCCTGGAACCTTCGTCCTTCTTGATGATCATTTGAAGTGATCAAGGTCCCAGGATCGAAGTGTATCTAATGAAGATGTCCTAAGAATGTGTACGTGGTTGCTATATTCATTTCAAATTAGGAACAATGGTGGCGGTAGTATCGATCCTTGAGTAACCCCACTTGTTAAGACTCCCTCTTTGACAACTCAATTCACTGGCTCAAAAAAAAAGACACGTGAGAAAACACTAGGACACATTCATTAGAAAACATTTCGTTCTTGGGATCTAGTGTTTGCTCAAGTGCCTCTTTAAACCACCTGTCGGTATTAATTACTAAGATTACACCCCTTCCCTCGCTCTTACTCCTTGTTTACTTTCAACTGCTCCGAGTGCCTTCATGCTGGTGCAGTACCTGCCTGGAGTCTACCTGGAGGGTATTCCGGGGATCAACGACCAAGCGGCCCGGTCCACGACCAGGCCTCCCGGTGGATCAGGGCCTGATCAACCAGGCTGTTACTGCTGGCCGCATATAGTCCAATGTACGAACCAAAGCCCGGCTGATCCGGCACTGACTTTAAGTATCTGTCCGGGTCCCTCTTAAAGGCAGCCAGGGGCCTATTGGTAATGCCTCTTATGCATGGTGGGAGGCTGTTGAACAGTCTTGGGCCCCGGACACTTATGGTGTCTCTTAGTGTACCAATGACGCCCCTACTTTTCATTGGGGGTATTTTGCACCGCCTGTCCAGTCTTTTACTTTCGTAGGGAGTGATTTCTGTGCACCGATTAGGGACCATAACTTCTAGGATTTTCCAAGTATAGATTATAATATCTCTCTCTCGCCTGCGTTCCAGCGAGTACAAGTCAAGTGCTTCCAGGTGTTCCCAGGGCTCCTGACTAAAGAAACTGCAGTAATCCTCCACTTGCATTAAACATGATTTTTCATTACAAAACTGCTGCTTGACCCTTTAAGGGTTTAGTGCTTCCCCTTATTTATAATAATAATAATGATAATAATAATAATAATAATAATAATAATAATGAATAAAAAGGAACAATACCGTAAATGGAACAATACACAAATAACCCGCAGTCTCCTAAGTGCGGGTTATTTGTGTAATAATAATAATAATAATAATAATAATAATAATAATAATAATCACTGTTTGCTATCTTTCAGATACTCCTTGACCCACTTAGGCACTTTCATTTTACACCTACTTGTTTTATTTTAGTTTGTGGACTAATCTTTGGAGAAGCTTTATCAAAGATCAAGAAAATACATTTCACCAAGCCTTGTCATTATATTTTTCTATATACCTTCGTTGTAAAACAAGATATTTTGTCCCTGAATTTGTGTTGGTTTTCTCTGGAAAATTTCTCCTCTCTAGATCTGCTAGCCTCCTCTTTACCTCCATTAGGTGTCAGTTATACTAAATCTGTAGTTCAACTCCTGCACATTGTTTGAATAAGATGACAACGTCAACATTCTTACAGATTTCTGGCAGCATCCGTACCCAGGGACTGATGAAGATTCTCGCTATGTGTTTACTCAGTTTCTGCTCCGTCTTTCGTTATAAAGCCAGATCCAATTTGTTTTGTTGTGTCTAACCAACTCTTTTGAGAAGTTCTGCCACCTCTTTTACTTCCATTCTGTTAACTGTTTTTACCTCTTGCTGTTGGACTAGTTTGATTTTAAACCTTTAGTTCATATCAAACTTCTGAACCTACTTGATTACATGGAGCTCAACTATAATGATACATATTTTAAGATGTGCCAGATATATGTTGTGTACAGAGTCCTAAAATAGGTGCTGATCACACCAACTCCAAGGCCGAGGGACTGATTACCTCATCTTTTGTATATAGTTCTACTCTCTTCAAATTATATCCTAGAATTTAGTATTGATAAAGCCACTGGAGGGCGAAACGTCTACAATAAAGACACCCAGATGTTGCACATGTGTCTTAATTTCATCTTGTCGGTACTGTATACCATTCCTAAAATATTCTTTAATGAGGTTACTAAGATGCTCAAGCCTTGCACAAGATGTAAATGATCATTTAGGTGTCATTTAACTGTCATTTAACTGTCTTCAAACTCTGCCCTTTAATAAAGAAGCCGTAATACAAGACACAGTTGTATGAGTGGCATTAAAAGACACGTGAAATTACCGTCAATACCAAGTCAAATGTCATAATAAAGGTCAGGAAAAGTTGAAAAATGCGACCTTTTATCTGCGTTCACAATATCATTGGTCACTAGCAACTGGGGTGAGCACAGCACAAGCACACGTGACCTGAACCCTCGTACAGAGGTCACGGGGTCAAAGGCTGCACTGAGGGGAATGACTGGGCGCATCCTTAAAACTTATTAAGACATTATTTAAACATGAAAAGTTCATAAAGTGAGCTGACAAAGGCGTCAAGGTTCAGTAGGTCAAGGAAACATGAGTGAAACACGAGCAGGTTACCTGCGTGTGTTCCACTCCAACTTCATCAACCAATATACAAAATATAAAGTTCCACAATTAATATTCAAGACTCCATCTGGAGACAGTTCTAGCTGCTTCTGCAACATGCATACATCGCACTGCGAGACACGAGCGCCAACAAGCTGAATGAACAAGCCATCCACCAGGAATCCTTGGAACCATTACCAAAGCAACAGGGGTCAGAGGTCAATACAACTATCACCCGGGCTCTTATTGTCCTTGCTTGGTCTCCCTCTGGTGACCTGACCTCGTGATCTGACCTTCCCTAAACTAGTCTCTCACACTGGTCACAAACACTTGTTAATTACCATTGTTATCTCCATCCCACACTCCGTTATTCCCCATCTTCCTCTCACCCACCTTCATTCCCCATCTTCCTCTCATCCACCTTCAATCCTTAGTAGTAATCTAAAACCAAGACAACAGTGCATAAGTGTTCGCAACAAAGCAAACAGAATCCTTGACTTCATATCAAGAAGCATATATAACAGGAGTCCTCAGGTTGTTCTTCAACTCTATATATCTTTGCTTAGGCCTCATTTAGATTATGCTGCACAGTTTTGGTCACCGTATTACAGAATGGATATAAATGCTCTGGAAAACGTACAAAGGAGGATGACTAAGTTGATCTCATGTATCAGATAGACTGAGGGCCCTGAATCTGCACTCTCTAGAAAGACGTAGAATTAGGGAGGATATGATTGAGGTGTATAAATGGAAAACAGGAATAAATAAAGGGGATGTAACTTGACTCACGAAATCGTAATGACACGATTGCAAACAAACCATACCACGGGTGGGGATAGAACCCGCGATCAGTGTCATAAAATTCCAGACCGACGCGTTAGCCACTGGGCCAGCTAGCTACATTAAAATTCTTCCAACTAGGTATATTTATACACATATGGTGTATAAATATGCCTCGCATGGGCCAGTAGGCCTGCTGCAGTGTTCCTTCTTTATTATTTATTCCGTCTTTATTTCGAAACGTTTCGCCTACACAGTAGTCTTCTTCAGTCGAATACAGAAAGTAGGCAGAAGCAGTAGAGATTTTTCTTCAGAATTCTTCTCCAGGCTGAGGGACTGACAACCTCAAATCTACGTCTTCACATCACTACTGCTCCTGCCTACTTTCTGTACTTGACTGAAGAAGTCTACTGTGTAGACGAAACGTTTCGGAATAAAGTTGCCTAACTGTTGCCTATGTGTCTTACTCACAAACTTGTCGGTATTGTATACCATTTTGATATTCATTCTTATTTTCTTATGAGTGGGTGTGGGTGTGTGGGTGGGAGACTTGGACCTGCCTCGCATGGCCAGTAGGCCTACTGCAGTGTTCATTCTTATATTATGTTCATTCTTCATTCTCCATCTTCATCCCCCCCACCTTCCTTCGCATCCCTACCTTACCTTCCTTCCATGTTAATACTCACCTAACTTCCCCACCTCTCATTTCTTAATTAAAGGAGAAAAACTTCACTGATGACAAAGATACGAACCAAATACCTTAGTCACACTATGAGTCTGTGTTCAGTAAGACTTTAATCAGTGAAGATGAAAATGGTATACAATACCGACAGGTTGATAAGACACAGTTAGGTATCTTTATGCCAAAACGTTTCGCCTACACTAGACTTCTTCAGTTTAGTACAGAAGCCAACTCTTCTGTACTCGACTGAAGAAGCCTACTGTGCAGGCGAAACGTTTTGGAATAAAGATACATAAGAACATAAGAAAGAAGGATCACTGCAGCAGGATTACTGTCCCATGCGAGGCAGGTTCAACTCACAACCATCCACACCCATTCATGTATTTATCTAACCTATTTTTAAAACTACACAAGATTTTAGCTGACCTGAGTGACTTTTGAATGGGCCTATTTTTTTCCCCTAATCTTACTTCTGTATACCTGGAAAAACCCTTTGTGTTGCTCTAACTGTTGCACATGTGTCTTACTTTGATCACACTCACAACCTTCATATACATTTTCATCAATAAGAGACTTCAAATTCCGTCGTCATCCTCATTATTTCTAACTTTAACACTAACTCCTCTTGACTTAGACGTCATGGCTAGCATACTCATCCTCTAAGTTACCTGAAGGCTGTTCCGGGGGTCAACGCCCCCGCGTCCCGGTCTTCGACCAGGCCTCTTGGTAGATCAGGGCCTGATCAACCAGGCTGTTACTGCTGGTCGAACTCAATCCAATGTACGAACCACAACCCGGGTGATCGGGTACTGACTTTAGGTATCTGTCCAGTTCCCTCTTGAAGACAGCCAAGGGTCTATTGATTATCTCCCTCATGTTTGATGTGAGGCTGTTGAATAGTCTTGGCCACCGGACACTTATTTATATATTTACATTAAAGAATGAATCACAAGTGACATGAGTAAATTCGCTGATGACTCAAAAATAGGCCGAATAATTGATTCTGAGAACACCAATGAACTTCAAGAGAATTTGGACAAATTAATGTCATGGTCTGAAAAGTGGCAGAAGCCGTTTAATGTGACAAATGTGAAGTCATAATCCTTGGGAATAAAACTAACCTTCGTAGTTATAAACTAACCTTCGTAGTTATAAACTAACCCTCGTAGTTATAAACTAACCCTCGTAGTTATAAACTAACCCTCGTAGTTATAAACTAACCCTCGTAGTTATAAACTAACCCTTGTAGTTATAAACTAGGTGATGTAGAGCTTGATCATACAGAATGTGAAAAAGACTTGGGAGTTATGATAAGCAGAAATCTGAAGCCTAGACAATAGTGCCTAAGTGTGCACAATAAGGTTAAGAAATTACTTAGTTTTTATATCAAGAAGTGTAAGTAACAGGAGTCCAATAGTTATTTTACAGCTCTATACAAGAGCCTTGAACTTGGAGTACTCATGGCATTTCTACTTTTCATTGGGGGGTATGTTGCACTGTCTGCCGAGGCTTTTGCTTTCGTAGTGAATGATTTCTGTGTGCAGATTTGGGACAAGTCCCTCTAGGATTTTCCAGGTGTAGATTATGATACATCTTTCTCACCTGAGTTCTAGGGAGTACAGGACAAGGAACTTCAAACCTTCCCACTAATTAAAGTGTTTGACTGGATATATGCAAGCAGTGAAGGTTCTCTGTACACTCTCTAGATCTGCGATTTCGCAGGCCTTCAATGGGGCTGCTAGCGTACATCAACAGTATTCCAGCCTAGAGAGAACAAGTGACTTAAAGAGGCTCATCACTGGCATGGCATCCCTTGTTTTGAAGATTCTCATTATCCATCCTATAATATTCCTCGCAGTTGTGATATGACACTTGTTATTCTTAAAGGTGAAATCTTCTTATATTAACACTCCCCAGTCATTCACATTAGGTTTCTCGCTCTACTGTTTGGGTCTAGTTATTATTTCCTCAAGTTTTCCATAACGGAATAACTGAAATTTGTCCTCATTGAACATCATATTGTTTTCCGTTGCCCATTGGAAAACTTTATTTATATCTCCTTGGAGATTTACCGTGTTCTCAATGGATGACACTCATGCAGATTTTAGTATCGTCTGCAAAGGAAGATACTGTAAAATGGTTTACATCTCTGTCTTTGTCAGCTGTGAGGGCGAGGGAAAAGGACGGGGTTGAGTACTGTACCTTGTGAAACAGAGCTTTTCACTGCTTCAGCCTCCGGCTTAACACTCTTTTACCATTACTCTTTATGTTATATTGGTTAGAAAGTTGAAAATCCATCTGCCAACTTTTCCAGTTATTCCTTTAGCACGCATTTTGTGTGCTATTACACCTTTACCTTTGAAGAGTTCCGAGAGCTCAGCCATGGGCCAGGCTCGTCTGGTGCTTGCCTGGTCAACCATCCTGTTGCTGGTGGTGGCCCGCTGCCCCACATATCCATCACAGCCTGGTTGATCTAGCACCTGGTGAAGATACTTGTCCAGTTTCCTCTTGAACACTTCTACACTTGTCCCAGCAGTGCTTCTGGTATCATCTGGTAAGATGTTGAATAGTCTGGGGCCACGGACGTTTATACAATGTTCTCTCATTGTGCCCATTGCACCCCAGCTTTTCACTGGGTTTTTGCAAAGTCTGTGTATATTACATCTGCGTTCTGTCTGTCCTCCAGTTCATCCAAGACCATGGAATAGCGGTCCAGTAGTTGTGAGAGGCAGGAGCGACCTGCTCTAAGCCCATGTTGCCATGGGTTATGCAATTGTTGGAAATCCAAATGGTTGGCGATCTTGCTTCTTAGAACCCTTTCAAATATTTTTATACTGAGGGACGTTAGCGCTATCGACAGGGTCTAAAATTATTTGCTATTGCTTTACTGCCTTTGTGGAGTGGAACACTATCCGTTGTTTTTAGCGACAGTGGGATGACCCCATGTCCAGGCTCCCTCTCCATAGCATACTTATGACAAGGTAACAGAACTAAGACAGGAGAGAGCGGGATGGGTAGACTGCATCTTATTATTCTGTAAGAAGGCTTTCGACACAATACCACACAAGAGACTGGTTGAAAAGCTAGAGGAGCAGGCAGGAATAAGAGGGAACGTACTGCAATGGATCAGGGTATACCTGCCAGGAAGGAAATAACGTGTGTCGGTATGAGACGAGGTGTCAGAGTGAGTGCATGTATCGAATGGGGTTCCACAAGGGCCAGTCCTAGGTCCGGTGCTGTTTCTTGTGTATGTGAATGACATGACGGAAGGGATAGATTCAGAGGTGTCCTTGTTTGTAGACGATGTGAAGCTAATGGTGAGAATACAAGCGGACGATGATCAGGTAAGTCTACAAGGGGATCTAAACAAGCTGCAAGCCTGGTATGACAAATGTATCCTGGAGTTTAACCCCAGCTTACGAAAGGACAAAGAAGACTACAGACGGAGTACAGCCTAAGAGGTCAGAAGCTGCAAAACTCACTCAAGGAAAAGGATCTTGGGGTGAGCATCATACCGAGCACATCTCCTGAGGCGCACATCAACCAAATAACTGCTGCAGAATACGGGCGCCTGGCAAACCTGAGAATAGCGTTTCGACATCTAAGTAAAGAGTCATTCACGACACTGTACATCATGTACGTCAGGCCCATGTTGGAGTATACAGGTTTGAAACAAGACTAGTCCTGGAGCTGAGGGGGTTGTCCTACGAGGAGAGGTTAAGGGAACTCAACCTGACAACACTCTGGAAGATAGGAGGGATTGGGGGGGATGACATGATGACGACATATAAAATGCTGAGAGAAATTGACAATGTGGATAGTGACTGAACGTTTCAGAGATGTGACAGAGCAACAAGGGGTCACAACTGGAAGTTGAAAGCTCAGATGAGTCACAGGGATATTAGGAAGTACTTCTTCTGTCATAGAGTTGTCAGGAAGTGGAACAGTATGGAGAGTGACGTAGTGAAGGCAGGATCCATACATAGCTTTAAGAAGAGGTATGGTAAAGCTCATGGAGCAGCGAAAGAGTGAACCTAGTAGTGACCAGTGAAGAGGTGGGGCGAGGAGCTATGACTCGACCCCTGAAACTACAATTAGGTGAGTATACACACACACACACACACACACACACACACCTTAAATATGAAGACAGACTCTCATGAAGAACCATGGAAACAGCCTTTCCCCACACTGGTGGAGTCAAGCAATAACAAAACAAATATAGACTCATGGCACTGACGTCATACTTTATCCATCTTTGAAAGGGTGATAAGAAAATTAGTAAACATATGAATCTACAACAATAGCCTCCCTGGGCAACAAGGGTTTAGAGCAGGTCACTGCTACCTCTAGCAACTGTTATACCCTCTCTCCCATCCTGGTTATTTCCACAGATAAAGATACACTGTAACATCCTTCGCAGACCATATTATAAAGTGTGTGAGCGGCATCCCTCCAGCGCATCGCAAACCTCTATTTCTGTAGTCTTCCAGCAGACTACAGAAATATATGATATTTGCGAAAGACAAATTTCAGCTACCCATTTATGGAAAAGGTAGAAATTAAAAAAAAACAGAACAGAGTACAAAGCTCAACCAAACCACCCAAAAGAACGATAATTTAATGTAAGGGACTTGGAGGTAGTCATGTCAGAAGATCAAGAGATTTAAACTACACTTGGAAAACATTCTACAAACTAAATTAAATACTTAGGAGAGCGTGAGGTAGATCAAAGTGTTATCAATAAAAGCAGAGGTGCAGCAAGCACGTTAAGAAATATCTCAATAAACATAAGAGCCTCCAAAACTTTTCCTTTTTCTTTCATATACTAAGATAACTTTCCGAGTGACCACTGCTACGAGAAGAACCTACAAGCAATTCTCCATCAGCCGGGCTATGGTGCTTAGCCTAACAATGGACTGCAAGCAGCGAGAACGAACAGCTTGGCTTACCAAGCCGTCATCCACGAGGCTTGGTTAGACGCCAAGCCGCGGAAGCCATGATCCACTAAATCATCAACAGGTAGCCAGACTCCGTGTATCCCTCTTCTGCTCTACACAATGTCTAGGAATACACACGTCCTGGTGAACTACATAACTGTATCTACCAGCATGTGTGTAGGTTTATGCCACCAATTTAGTCACATACATAGCTGTACACCACCTACATACCTGCCTAGGTATACACTACCACCTTGGACACGTGTCCAGCTGTACGCCACCTTGGACACGTGTATAGGCTACGCTGCTGACACGCCCTCAGCCTGCGCGGGAGTAATCAATACTCTCCCAACACTCACCTCTCCAACACTCTCCCACTACCCGCCTCTCCAACACTCTCCCACCACTCACCTCTCCAACACTCCCCCACCACTCCCCTCTCCAACACTCTCCCACCACTCACCTCTCCAACACTCTCCCACCACTCGCCTCTCCCCCTACCTCAACCCCCCTTCTCCCACAGTCTCCCACCATAATAACAACACATTTCCGATGTATCCAATTTTGCTTAAAAAGCAATAAGTTGTCCCACGCTCTCCTCCTGAAGATAGAGCGTCATCGTCCCCGCAGCTGGAGCCCGGACCAAGGCTCCTCCTCGAGAGTGGAATCAGTGAGGCTCTTGATGTTCGCAGCAGCCGTCCTAAACTTTCCTGGGGAACATGTCAAGTTTCCTCTTGAAGACAGCTAAGGGGTCTACTGGTAATTTCCCTTAATGCTTGATGAGAGGACGTTGAGAACTCTTGCATCCTTGCTTATGAAGTTATCTCTTCAGCATCCTGTCCGAATAAATTATAAGGGCATTGCTCAAATACAGCAGAACCCGTATCTGCTGTTTCAGTTATCCACATTTTACTGTGCCTCAAAAACACAACTGTCATCAAAGATTTGTTAAGTTATACCATGAATTAAGGAAAGATCCTGGACTTCACCTTACGAAACGGATAAAGCAAATGCGATAGTAATTATGGACAAGGTAGATTATAGTGGAAAAATAAACATGTTATTAGAAGACGGGGGGGGGGGGGGAAACTTACGTTCCCTTTAATTTTGCTTAATAATGGCACCAAAGCACAAAAGTAGTGATGGTGGCAGTTCTTCAAAGCCTAAGAGCAGCTGTGAAATGCTTCCCATCAATGAAAAAAGTGCTAATTCTCAACTTATTGTGCGTAATTTATCAATTAAACTTGATCATAGGTATGTATGTAAACAAAAAAACGACTTACATACAGGTTCACTACTATGCACGGTAGGTCTTGGAAAGCATCACCCGCGGATACGGGAGTACTTCTGCAATTTTTTTTTTTTTAGTAAATAAGAACATAAGAAAGAAGGAACACTGCAGCAGGCCTACTGGCCCATGCGAGGCAGGTCCAAGTCTCCCACCGGCTTAAGCCAATGCCCCGACCCAGCCAGGTCAGGTTACATTCACTTAAGGAAGGAGCACGGCATCTGACCTAGTAGCACAAACTAGTCAGGTCCAACTCACACCCACCCGCACCCACTCATATATTTATCTAGCCTATTTTTAAAACTACACAACGTTTTAGCCTCTATAACTGTACTCGGGAGTTTGTTCCACTCATTGACAACTCTATTACCAAACCAATGCTTTCCTATATCCTTCCTGAATCTGAATTTATCCAACTTAAAGCCATTGCTGCGAGTCCTGTCAATACTAGATATTTTTAGCACGCTATTTACATCCCCTTTATTTATTCCTGTTTTCCATTTATACACCTCAATCATATCCCCCCTAATTCTACGCCTGACTGACATTATTTATGTTAGGTAAGGTTACATTAGATTGTCGTTTGCTAATTGAGAATTAACGAATTATAACATATATTATATAATTACAGTATAACATATGTAACATATTTACATAACTATAACCGCCAATAAATAAAATATATATGTAAAAAAATTAGAAGCGCTGTTAGAAAACGGAGACCCCCCGAGCGCGCCCAACAATACACTCAACTAACACTCACCAACAATACACTCAACTAACACTCACCAACAATACACTCAACTAACACTCACCAACAATACACTCAACTAACACTCACCAACAATACACTCAACTAACACTCACCAACAATACACTCAACTAACACTCACCAACAATACACTCAACTAACACTCACCAACAATACACTCAACTAACACTCACCAACAATACACTCAACTAACACTCACCAACAATACACTCAACTAACACTCACCAACAATACACTCAACTAACACTCACCAACAATACACTCAACTAACACTCACCAACAATACACTCAACTAACACTCACCAACAATACACTCAACTAACACTAACCAACAATACACTCAACTAACACTCACCAACAATACACTCAACTAACACTCACCAACAAAATTTACCTTTGTATCCAGTTCAGGAACCAAATTGGCTGTTTTAAGCAAACTTTGGCTATATAAGTTTGAAGAATCATATATGTCACCTAACAATCATAGGGATTTTATTTTGCATAGATATTACGTGTGGTGCATGCAGTGACGAAAACTAATCTTAATGTAAATAGGTAAAACTGGTCAATTAGCAAGAACTCATTTAAAATTAAGTCCTTTCTAGAATTTTCTTTATACGTTTAAGATATTTTTTTCATTTATGTTAATATAAAAATTAATAACTTTGTAACAAAAGACCTTAGAAAACTTACCTAACCTTATTATAACAAGCGCAATTTAATTTAGCCTAATTCAATTAAATATATTTTAGATAAGCTTACAATAATTTAATAATAAATAAACACAATGAAATATATTTTTTTTCGTTAGGTTCAAAATGATTTTTGCGAAATTACTGCATACACAAATTTTCGCTTGCCTTATTCGGCAAGAAGAACGTTGCTATTTAAGCCAAAATCGCAAGTTTTACCTATTCGGCGTGACATATTTATATATACGTATATATATATATATATATATATATATATATATATATATATATATATATATATATATATATATATATATATATATATATGTCGTGCCGATTAGGTAAAACTTGCGATTTTGGCTTACATAGCAACGTTCTTCTTGCCATATAAGACAAGCGAAAATTTGTGAATGCAATATTTTCGCAAAAATCATTCTGAACGTAACGAAAAAAATATATTTCATTGTGTTTGTTTATTATTAAATTATTGTAAACGTATCTAAAATATATTTAGTTGGGTTAGGCTAAATTAAATTGCGCTTGTTATAATAAGGTTAGGTAAGTTTTCTAAGTTTCTTTTGGTACAAAATTAAAAATTTTTACATTAACATAAATGAAAAAAATATATTTTAAACGTATAAGAGAAAATTTTAGAAAGGACTTAATTTTAAATTGACCAGTTATATATATATATATGTCGTGCCGATTAGGTAAAACTTGGGATTTTGGCTTAAATAGCAACGCTCACCTTGCCATATAAGACAAGTGAAAATTTGTGTATGCAATAATTTCGCCAAAATCATTCTGAACATAACGAAAAAAATATATTTCATTGTGTTTGTTTATTATTAAATTAATGTTAACGTATCTAAAATATATTTAGTTGGGTTAGGCTAAATTAAATTGTGCTTGTTGTAATAAGGTTAGGTAGGTTTTCAAAGTTTCTCTTGGAACAAAATTATAAATTTTTACATTAACATAAATGAAAAAAATATACCTTTAAACGTATAAGAGAAAATTTTAGAAAGGACTTAAATTTAGATGAGTTCTTGCTAATTGACCAGTTTTACCTAATCGGCACGACATATATATATATATACGTATATATATATATATATATATATATATATATATATATATATATATATATATTCAACCACGAATAAATGGTATTTAAGCAATAACACACAGCGGCTAGCCGTAGGATCGAACCCGTGTTGTTTTAGCCTGCCTCGAGCACAATAAAAAAAAAAATCCAGTCATATAAGCATATTTACATCACAGTTTTCATTTTTTTTTGTTGGGTTCGGTATTGCTCTCCCGCACCAGTGTCCATAAAAAGTTGACCATCAAACTGATCGTCAGGTTCCTCTGATAACTCTTCTCCATGATGGCTGTCTTGGTGAAATCGTTCACCGTGGGGGTTCCATTTCACAGAAAGTGTACGTGTTGGAGCAAAGCTAAGTTCAGATTTGGATTCAAATCGAAATTAGTTAGAAGCACACGTGATATTGGCCAGTGTAATCACCGTTTAGTATTGCATGTCACCCATTCGACTGTCTTAGCTACAGTGAAATACTAAGTAGGAGGATAGGCTGTTTAGTGTATTTATTGCGCCCTTTCTTTTTCACTGAGCTACTTTATAATATACCACGTCTCCAGCTCTCGTATAATTTCAATATATACAGATTAAAATTTGCGAGATTTTAGACGTTGACAGAAATTTAGGCGTTAAACCGAATTTATAGTAAAAGTGAAATTCAAGAGAAAACTGGATAAGTATCTCCATCAAGTTCCAGATCAGCCAGGCTGTGATGAATGTTTGGGCCAGCAAGCCGCCTGTAGCAATAGCCTAGTTGATCAGGCAAGCACCACACAAGCCTGGCCTAGGGCCTGACTCCGGGAGTGGAAAAACTCTCGAAACTCATCAAAAGTATTCTCCAGATAGCCAATTTTGCCAGCCTGAAATGGAAGTGTCCGAGTACCGCAATATAACAGCAGCTAACAGAGTAAAAGTGATTTAAAGAGAATCATCGCTGATATGCAGCTCTGGTTTTGCTGACTCAGGCAGCATGCTATTGTCCCTGAAGGTTAGATCTCCGGACATGCTCACCTCTAGGTCTCTTACATTCAACTTCTGCTCTAGTGGTTTACTTGTATTTTGTATTGTGCCAATATTCACGACTTCAAAATTTCCATTACGGATAATAGTAACTGAGGAATGTCTTCGTAATGCATCATGATATTTTCTGTATCCTCCTGATACCTTTGATACCATGGATGTTGCTGTACTTTGATGAACAGAGATTTTCACTGTGGAGGCTTCTAATATTACTTCATTAACTATTACTCGCTTAGTTCGACTTTTAAAAAAGCTTTCACAAACTCACACCATCGTAATAACACGACTTCAAACAAATCAGGGAACGGGTGGGATTTGAACCAATGGTGAGTCCTAAACCCCCAGGCCAATGCGTTAACCACTCAAAGTCTGTATATATTACGTTTATATTTTATTTGTCTTTTAATGAGTCCAAAAAAAAATCATAGTGGTTTAACATCCTTTTCTAAAACAAGTTGTCCTCAGTTACATATATGTTGGTATTCTGTAAGTCTAAAAATCTAGTTCAACAACCTAGCTTCTCAAAATCTTTACAAAAATTTTGGTAAGATTTAATCCGCCTAGTCTTTTTGTTGTTGGCTAATGTTTTCCAGCCATCTTTGTGGAGTGGGGAATATAATTGTTTTTTAACGCTAGTGGGATGATGCCTGCATCTACAGTCCGTCTCCTGAGATAACTTTATGTTGTAATTTCTGATGAATACAGAGCTCCAAAAATCTAGTGTTGGGGCGAAGTGGGGTAGTAGAAATATTGGCAGAGTTTTATACCTGGAGTCTACCTGGAGAGAATTCCAGGGGTCAACGCTCCCGCGGCCCGGTCTGTGACCAGGCCTCCTACTGCAATTATAAAAAAATCCTGCGTGATGTCACACTTTTGTTTAATTGTTCACCGAGAACAGTCACACTGCGTCCTCGATATTTCTTTTTTTTTCTTTACATGCGACTGTTGTCATCAATGTAAATTCTGTCTCCCTTAAACAAGGATCCAATACTGGAAGGTTGTTTTACTTTAGATTTTGCATCCGATAACAAGTATTCTGGGTGACTTTCACTATTGCTGTTAAGGTTTTCGTCTCAGTATCTCTTGGGTATTGTATCAGTATTTCTGATCGTTCTTGGGAATCTCTTTAGTGAGCTTAATTCCCTTTCTAGTTTGCGACTTTTCCCTAGTGTGAAGTATATTTCCAGCGCCACTGAGCTCAGATTCTTTATATTCATGTAAATCAAACTATCTTTTCAGCATATATTATTTAGGTCTTATTTTATTTGATGGGTATTTGTTTACAAAACTTTCTCGTAACACTCTGTGTCGGGCTTTTAGAGGTCTGGTGTCTAAAGTAGGTTTGAACTTCAATTAGGCCGTCGTCGGAGTTAATGTTTGCGACACTATTATGTTCTAAACCGGAGCAACGTTATTTGTGATGTGAAATCATGGAACTTTTTAAATTTAGTCGGTTCCACAGCTTGCTAGTTTGAAGCAAATTTATCACAGATTGTGGGAATGTTTCTGCTATTACAGTCTTTGCTCATTCTTCCGTTACAGATGTTGTAAATTAAAGTCGCTAAGTAAGATGGTGTTTGTGGTTGGGTTTGTAAATCTGTCGAAGTAGTGTTTGATTTTCACCAACTGATCCTTAAACTAATACAAATATGCATCTACCTATTTAATTACAAGAACACTGAAGAAGTGATGAATCTCAATTTTCACTGCCAGTACTCCGGCTACCTCGTTTGGTTTGTTAAGAAGCTCAGTACTTACGGCCGTATCCCAGTAAAAGCCTCCAAATTGCTGGCCCGATCAATCAAGCTATAAGTACCAGATGCCCGCAGTTCAACATATGTTCCACAACCCGGTTGATCAACCAGGCTGTTGCTGCTGGCATCCTGCTGCCCCACATATCCATCACAGTGTGGGTGATCTGGTACTTGGCGGAAGTATCAGTCAAGTTTCCTCTTGAAGACTTGTACACTTGTTCCAGCAGTGTTTCTGACATCTCCTGGTAAGATGTTAAATAATTTTGGACCACAGAGGTTTATACAATGTTCTCTTACTGTGCCCTCAACGCCTACCCTTCCTTGGGTTTATTCTAGACATTCTCCCATGTCCAAATCCAGAGTATGCTGAGTGCTCGTCATAGTGGCAGTTTGCCTCCGCGGCCCGGTCCCAGACCAAGCTTCCTGGTGGATGAAGACCTGATCAACCAGGCTGTTGCTGCTGGCTACACTGTCCACAGCCTGGCTGCTTGGAAAATGATTTCAGAAACGTGTCTAGTTCCCTCTTGAAAACAGCCAGAGGTTTGTTGATGATTCTTCTGCTTTCAGCTATTCCCTTAAAAAAATGTGTAAAATGCGGTGCATCAAAGGACAGTTGAAAAATAAAAGTACCATTTCGTGAACATTTAAGTAAGTGCAGCAACATTACTGTTCTGTTTTGTTGTAGATTCACCGGTATAATCGCCCGGCCCAGGCCTTCTCCACCACATTACTTACAAGACATACGCACACAGAAATCACAACAAATGACACAATATAGATAATATGAGACAGGCACACAAGACAGACCATAAGATATAATCAAAGAAAATAAAAAGATACAAACAAGATAGACAAAGGAACACAAATTACAGAGACACAAACACTGCACGGGCCTCCACAACCAAAACCCCACATCTGCACCACCATCGACAGGGCCAACTTTATGTACTATAAAATTTGCCATCGAGTGCAGCTGGCTTTATGGGTAGGAGGAGGTGGTAGTGGAGGGAGAGGTAGTATTAGGATGCTGGGGAGAGTAGGATGAAGAGGAGGTAAGAGAATAAGGATGCGGGGGAGGGGGTTAAGGGAAGTGAACAAGGATGAAGATGAAAAAGAGGAGGAAGAGCAGCATTAGGAAGAGAGGCAGAAAAGGAGGAAGCCTAGTTATGAAATCTTACACAAGTCACTCAAGAGTAAATATATAGTGATGTTAATAAAGCAGTTTAGCATCCCCGTCGGTTTTAACTTATGTACAACTTAAACCAAAAATGTTGTCTTACACGTAAACCTAAGATGCCTTTTACCCAACACTAGAATACTTCCAGCGAGGCTTTTGTTACACAGAATATAACTTCCAGCACCACTGGTGTTTTCTTACACAAAATATAACTTCCAACACCACTGGTGTTTACTTACACAGAATATAACTTTCAGCACCACTGGTGTTTTGTTACACAGAATATAACTTTCAGCACCACTGGTGTTTTGTTACACAGAATATAACTTCCAGCACCACTGGTGTTTTGTTACACAGAATATAACTTCCACCACCACTGGTGTTTTGTTACACAGAATATAACTTCCACCACCACTGGTGTTTTGTTACACAGAATAGACTTCCAGCACCACTGGTGTTTTCTTACACAGAATATAACTTCCAGCATCACTGGTGTTTTCTTACACAGAATATAACTTCCAGCACCACTGGTGTTTTCTTACACAGAATATAACTTCCAGCATCACTGGTGTTTTGTTACACAGAATATAACTGCCAGCACCACTGGTGTTTTCTTACACAGAATATAACTTCCAGCACCACTGGTGTTTTCTTACACAGAATATAACTTCCAGCACCACTGGTGTTTTCTTACACAGAATATAATGCAACGGTGTTTAACAGAATACTTCCAGCATCACTGGTGTTTTGTTACACAGAATATAACTTCCAGCACCACTGGTGTTTTGTTACACAGAATATAACTTTCAGCACCACTGGTGTTTTCTTACACAGAATATAACTTCCAGCACCACTGGTGTTTTCTTACACAGAATATAACTTCCACCACCACTGGTGTTTTCTTACACAGAATATAACTTTCAGCATCACTGGTGTTTTCTTACACAGAATATAACTTCCACCACCACTGGTGTTTCCTTACACAGAATATAACTTCAGCATCACTGGTGTTTTGTTACCAGAATAACTTCACACCACTGGTGTTTTGTTACACAGAATATAACTTCCAGCATCACCGGTGTTTTCTTACACAGAATATAACTTCCAGCACCACTGGTGTTTTGTTACACAGAATATAACTTCCAGCACCACTGGTGTTTTGTTACACAGAATAAAACTTCCAGCACCACTGGTGTTTTCTTACACAGAATATAACTTCCAGCATCACTGGTGTTTTGTTACACAGAATATAACTTCCACCACCACTGGTGTTTTCTTACACAGAATATAACTTCCACCACCACTGGTGTTTTGTTACACAGAATATAACTTCCACCACCACTGGTGTTTTGTTACACAGAATATAACTTCCAGCATCACCAGTGTTTTCTTACACAGAATATAACTTCCACCACCACTGGTGTTTTGTTACACAGAATATAACTTCCAGCATCACTGGTGTTTTGTTACACAGAATATAACTTCCACCACCACTGGTGTTTTGTTACACAGAATATAACTTCCAGCACCACTGGTGTTTTGTTACACAGAATATAACTTCCAGCACCACTGGTGTTTTGTTACACATAATATAACTTCCAGCATCACTGGTGTTTTGTTACACAGAATATAACTTCCACCACCACTGGTGTTTTGTTACACAGAATATAACTTCCAGCATCACCAGTGTTTTCTTACACAGAATATAACTTCCACCACCACTGGTGTTTTGTTACACAGAATATAACTTCCAGCATCACTGGTGTTATCTTACACAATAACATATTCCCCCGGGATTTAACTTGGAGTTTTCTTACATATTAAATGTTTTCCACCAAATCTGATGTTTTCTTTTAAATTTGTATATATTTTTTTCCAAGATGCAAACGACACCTCTGACGGACTTTAATGGATATGTGGGCCAACGGGTCGACAGCAGCAACAGTCTGGTTGACCAGGAGAGCACCATAAAAGCCTGACCCAGGGCCAGACTGCAAGGTAGAAAAATTCTCGAAAGCCTTCAAAGGTATATCAAAGGTTATTCCTGCAGTCCCGACCTGGGTTAGGCTTGTCTAGCGTTTGCCTGGTCAGCCAAACTGTTGCTGCTGGGGGTCCGTTGGCCCACATATCCACCACAGCTTCCCTGATCCAACACTTGGCGGAGGTATACTCTTGAGACCACACATGTTGATACAATGTTCTCTTTTTGTGCCCACGGCGTCCCTGCTTCTTGCTGGGTTTATTTTACATATTCTCCCATATCTCTCATTCCAGTGTGTTGTTATTTCAGTGTACAGAACTGCACATTTCAGTCTGTAGACTGAAATGTGCAACTGAAATGTGCAACTGCTGTTGCTTCTCCTGTACGGACTACCAAATCTGTTGACTAATCTGATTCTGATTCTCCCAAAAGAAAAATAGAACCATTTGGAAATAAGCCCTCAGGTACCTTCCACGTATATATTATTATGTATCTCTCTCACCGCTCCAGCAAGTACTACATATTTTCGACTCTGAGGCGTTGCCAGTAATATAAATGCTTTGTTGGCTCTATGTGGGCTATAAATGATCTGTTCCATCTTTGACATATCCCATGTTCTGAATGGAGCCATCAACCTTGGACAATACTCTAAGTGAGAGACCACAAACAATTTGATGAGTGCCACCACTGTCATTACTTGAATTAAAAGTTCTCATTGTCCAGCTTGCCATCTTCAAAGTTTTCGTGATATTTGCCATAGATCAGCTTACATTATTACACTCAGGTCCTTCACATTTTTTTTCATTTTATTTAGTGTTCATCTTGTGTTTTATATACAGTGTTCATTCTGAGTTCTTTATTCTTTCCATATATAACTCATGGGAACTTGTCACCAATGAACATCATGTTTACTCCACTGCCCACTGGGAAACTTTGCTTATATCTTCTCGCAATTTTTCTGTCTTCTACCGATGTGATTTCCATGTTTATTTTAGAATCATCTGTAAATGATAAAATGAAACTGTAGCAAGTGGTTTTATTATATCCACTATAAGGATAAAAAGTAGTAGAGGCACCAGGGTCGTGCCTTGGGATACTTAGCTTATTACTTTGATAATGCTGGATTTTGCTGTCTACAACTCTTTGTGTTCTATTTGTCAGAAAGTAGAATATCCATTTGCCTACTTTCCCTGTTATACATATTGCACTCATTTTATGTGAAATCACCCCATGATGCATTTGTCAACAGCCTTTGCAAAATCAGTGTTGACCACATCATCAAACCTAATTTCCTTCTTATACCCACGTTACATATGACCCCTAAAGATTTAGCGCTTGAAAAGGAAAATAATAATCTTAGCTTGTCCTTCACACACTACAAACATGATTTGTGGAGAAACCTTTCTCGTTTTGGGGGGCGACGACCCCCCTCTCGAGGGAACTAAGACCCCTCTACTTTTCCACATTGGCAAGGCAGAGTGAGATAAGGGGTTAAGACCTCTATTGATGTTTTGTACTAGCAGAGATGAAGTAAGCTCACATGTCTTACAACCAAGCATCCTGCACTCAGCAATTACAAATTAGAGAATACCAGAAACGTCCATTAATCTTAACATGTGTTCTTACTAAGAACTCTCACAGTCTTGCAGGAATATCTGCTATCTTTTATATACACGTGTTAGCCTGGGGATGTTGCTATTTCCCAAGACCAGGAAAAGTTCTAGATAATTTGCTTCTAAACTGTTGATATAGCTAGTGGTATTATTCTTATTACCCGGCACCTCACACTCAAGTAATCCACACCTTCTGATTCAACTGAGTCACTAGCACTGGCACCAAATGACTGTAGACACTGTGTCTACAGAAACCCACCCATAAATAGAGGGAAGGAGGCTGCAACAGGCAGACTGCAGTTTGATTTCGACCAGTGAAGATGTGAAGTGGCTGGGGTTTCCGGCTGAACCACACCCATTAAAACCCAAACATTCATGGCCGTATTTGTATAATTCGTGTTTCCCGTGTCATACACTGACCATCTCCAGGAAAAATTGTGGACATTTCCTGTTTCACCATTCAGCTGCAGCAGAAGAGCATCTGTGTGGGGTTGATAAGACTAATCATTTCAGTGCTGTGATAGACAAGCCCAAGCCCAATGACTTCCTGGTAATACACCTGATATACTGTTAATATATGTCAGCAGGGCATGTATTAACCCTGGTTATAATCAACTACTTTTCAAAGCTGGTGGGTAATAAGAAACTCTGGCAGAGGCTGCAGGTGTTCTGAGCTGTCGTCAACAAAGATGAGTACCTAACTATTATAATAATTTTTATTGTACTCATCTCACCCAAAATCCCACACACGCTTTCACAGCAAATGATGAGGAATTAGACATATACAACACCTGGTATCTTTACTTGAAATCATTTATCCGACCAGTGGCTTTATCAATTCGGTACACAGCTACAACATGATATTTTTGCATAGAGGATATCTTCTACAACATATTTGCTAACGTGTGGCCCAACACCTGGGCATGACCTATTCCACTCATGATCCTGCCCATCTGTGGCGATGACTCCACTGCTGCACCTCATCTGACTCCAGTATATGCCTACACTTCTGAACACCGTCTTCTAGGCAGAGGGGACTGATTACCTCATCTTATATTGTTTTCGTATATCATCTCTGTATTGAAATAATAAAGCCACTGGTTGGAGAAACATCTTCAAATAAAAATAACCATTATTATTATAATCAAATTAAATGCAACACCAGTAAAGGTAATAAAGATACACAGGTGTTGCACATGTTTAATTTCTCATCTTGCAGGTTGCAGGTAATGCAATAATGTATACCAGCATTGCAATGATACTTCACAACCTATGCAAGGAACGTTTCGTTGACAACGACCTAAGCCATGACAGTATATCCTTCGACCGCTCCTTGTTCATTTAATGTGTTTATTAACCGTTAATTATACGTAGATTTATTAATTAAGATTAAATTAACCTAATATATTTCAGAATAAAACATTGTGTATAACTGTGATGGTTCAGAAACTGACGCACCTTACATGTGTTGGAATACCAACGGTGAATTTGTAACACTTGTATTTTACTGCAAACAATGGCGGCAGCGATGGTGGTGGTGGTGGTGGTGGTGGTGGTGGTGGTGGTGGTGGTGGTGGTGGTGGTGGTGGCTGTGGTGGTGTGTGTGTGGTGGTGTGTGGTGATGTGTGGTGTGGTGGTGGTGGTGGTGGTGGTGGTGGTGGTGGTGAGGTGGTGTGTAGTGGTGTGTGTAGTGGTGGTGTGTGGTGATGGTGGTGAAGGGAGGCGAGACGGTGGTGGTGAAGGTGAGGTGAAGGTGGTGGTGAAGTGGTGGTGGTGGTGGTGGTGGTGGTGGTGGTGGTGGTGGTGGTGGTGGTGTGGTGGTGGTGGTGGTGGTGGTGGCGTGTGGTGGTGTGTAGTGGTGATGTGTAGTGGTGGTGTGTGGTGATGGTGGTGAAGGTGAGGCGAAGACGGTGGTGGTGAAGGTGAGGTGAAGGTGGTGGTGAAGTGGTGGTGGTGGTGGTGGTGGTGGTGGTGGTGGTGGTGGTGGTGGTGGTGGTGGTGGTGGTGGCGTGTGGTGGTGTGTAGTGGTGATGTGTAGTGGTGGTGTGTGGTGATGGTGGTGAAGGTGAGGCGAAGACGGTGGTGGTGAAGGTGAGGTGAAGGTGGTGGTGAAGTGGTGGTGGTGGTGGTATGCAGGTGGTGGTGGGGGATGGGGGGGTAGTGGTGTGTAGGAGTAGTAGTAATAGTAGTAGTAGTAATAATAATAGAGGTGGTGATGGTAGTGGTGCTACAGCTCCGGCTGAAGGAGGCAGACCGTGAAGGCGGCCTTGACGACCTGACCTCAATTGTGGACACTGGCTCCCTCCCCTGCTTTCTCTCCCTCCCCTTGCTCTCTCTACCTCTCTCACTCCCTCCCTGGGTAAGAGTATACATAAACACATAAGGTCAAGAAGAGAGAGAGGCCCCCTCGCCTTCAACGACTGTCAGCAGGCCAGATATGGTGGTCACACCCACACATAGCAGAATGAAATGATAGAATGACCCCTGCGGTTTAGCGCTTCTATTTGATTATAATAATAATATGACGACGTTTCGGTCCGACTTGTTCCAGTCACGGTACTGTGGCTTTTTATTCTCTACAGACACTTAGACGCCGGACAAGGCCCAAAGTCGGGGTTCACCATGAGTTATTTTTTTTTTTACATTTTTAAATTAAACTTTGCCGCCGAAGTGGCTAGATTACCGTGCACATTATTCTAACCCGTGGAGAGCAAGAGCATGTGCATACACTTAAGAACTAGGAAATAGGCCATAAAAGAGTTAACACGATTACATCTAGACATTTGTTTAATATCTCGGGTGTCTTATTTCAAATTTGTTTGGTTTTGAGAGAACCAGCACCAACGAGAACACCAGAATGAACACACCAGCTACTCATCACTGACAGCTGGAAAAAAAAAAGATGTGTGTGTGTGTGGGAAACAGTCAGTTAGCAACACTAGGGCTGAAAACAGTAAGTGTATAAAAGAAATTCATCATAAAGTTACAAATAAATACAATGGATCAGGTCAGCAAACAAAGGGAGACAGCAGAGGGAAACAAGAGACTAGCTCCCTTAAGGTTTACTATACTAATAGCAGGAGTGTAAGAAATAAGATAGATGAGTTAAGATTAATTGCAAGTGCAGGAAACATAGATATTATTGCTATAACAGAGACCTGGCTCAATCTGAAAGATAGAGAGTTGCCTTCTGAATGTCACATACAAGGCTATAAATTATTCCACACTGATAGGGTCAACAGGAAGGGTGGTGGAGTAGCGATGTACGTCAGAGACAATTTAAATTGTTGTGTTAGACAAGATATAAAATTAGAAGCGTCAGCCACTGAATCTGTTTGGTTACAGCTTCTTGAGGGCCGTGTAAAACTTATCTTGGGTGTGATTTACAGGCCCCCAAATCTTGATAGGGAGTGCAGTAAACTTCTATGGGATGAAATTCGTAAGGCATCTACATATGAAAATGTTGTGCTAATGGGAGATTTCAACTTTAGACAAATTGACTGGAGCAATTTGACAGGAAATTTAGAGTCAAGTGACTTTCTTGATACGATTCAGGATTGTTTTTGAAACAGTTGGTGACAGAACCAACTAGAGGAAATAACCTGCTAGACTTGGTTCTTGCCAGCAGGGAATCGCTAGTTAATAATCTTGAGGTTAATGATGAGCTTGGGGAAAGTGATCACAAATCACAAAGTTTTAATATATCATGGAATTACCCTAATAATGACAATCAAGTCTCTGTCCCTGACTTCCGCCTGGCTGATTTTGTAGGACTGAAAAATTACCTGGGTAGGCTGAACTGGAATGACCTGACAGTGGGTCAGGTAGGTGGTGATTGCCAATATGACGTTTTCCAGAGAATAGTTCTAGCTGCTCAGACAACTTATGTTCCTAATAGGGAAATCAGATCAAACAAAAATTATCCTAAATGGATGAACAATAGATTAAAACATCTCATTGGTCAAAAGAGAGGCATATATAGGCGAATCAAAAGAGGAGAGGGGCAATTAAGTAATCAATATATTCAGTTAAAGAGAGAAATAAGGGAATAAGAAAAGCAAAAAGAGACTATGAGGTTAAAGTTGCAAGAGAATCGAAGACTAACCCAAAAGGATTTTTTCAGGTATACAGAAGTAAGATTAGGGACAAGATAGGCCCACTCAAAAGTTACTCAGGTCAGCTCATCGTCAGTGATAAGGAAATGTGTAGAATTTTTAACACTTACTTCCTCTCAGTTTTTACACAGGAAGATACCAGCGATATTCCAGAAATAATAAATTATGTAGAACAGGATGATAGTAAACTATGCATGATTAAGGTCACAAGTGACATGGTCATTAGACAAATAGATAAATTAAAACCTAACAAATCCCCAGGCCCTGATGAACTGTATGCAAGGGTTCTAAAGGAATGTAAAGAGGAGCTTAGCAAACATATGGCTAATCTTTTCAACATATCACTGCAAACTGGCATGGTGCCAGATAAGTGGAAAATTGCAAATGTAATACCTATTTTCAAAGCAGGAGACAGGTCCTTAGCTTCGAACTATAGACCAATAAGCCTAACCTCCATAGTGGGAAAATTTATGGAATCAATAATAGCCGAGGCAATTCGTAGCCATCTTGAAAAGCATAAATTAATCAATGAATCTCAGCACGGTTTTACAAAAGGGCGTTCCTGCCTTACAAATTTAATAACTTTTTCACTAAGGTATTTGAGGAGGTAGATCATGGTAATGAATATGATGTTGTGTATATGGACTTCAGTAAGGCTTTTGATAGAGTCCCACATCAGAGACTATTGAGGAAAATTAAGGCACACGGAATAGGAGGAGAAATTTTTTCCTGGATAGAGGCATGGTTGACAAATAGGCAGCAGAGAGTTTGCATAAATGGGAAGAAATCAGAGTGGGGAAGTGTCACAAGCGGTGTTCCACAGGGGTCAGTATTGGGCCCCTTGTTGTTCACAATCTACATAAACGACATAGATGAGGGAATAAATAGCGACATAAGCAAGTTTGCCGATGACACCAAAATAGGCCGTCCAATTCATTCAAATGAGGACATTAGAGCGCTCCAGGAAGATTTGAATAGACTGATGCAGTGGTCGGAGAAGTGGCAGATGCAGTTTAATATAGATAAATGCAAAGTTCTAAATATTGGACAGGACAATAACCATGCCACATATAAACTAAATAATGTAGATCTTAATACTACTGATTGCGAAAAGGATTTAGGAGTTCTGGTTAGCAGTAATCTAAAACCAAGACAGCAGTGCATAAGTGTTCCCAATAAAGCGAACAGAATCCTTGGCTTCATATCAAGAAGCATAAATAATAGGAGTCCTCAGGTTGTTCTTCAACTCTATATATCCTTGGTTAGGCCTCATCTAGATTATGCTGCACAGTTTTGGTCACCGTATTACAGAATGGATATAAATGCTCTGGAAAACGTACAAAGGAGGATGACTAAGTTGATTCCATGTATCAGAAATCTTTCCTATGAGGATAGACTGAGGGCCCTGAATCTGCACTCTCTAGAAAGGCGTAGAATTAGGGGGGATATGATTGAGGTGTATAAATGGAAAACAGGAATAAATAAAGGTGATGTAAATAGCGTGCTAAAAATATCTAGTATTGACAGGACTCGAAGCAATGGCTTTAAGTTGGATAAATTCAGATTCAGGAAGGATATAGGAAAGCATTGGTTTGGTAATAGAGTTGTCGATGAATGGAACAAACTCCCGAGTACAGTTATAGAGGCTAAAACGTTGTGTAGTTTTAAAAATAGACTAGATAAATATATGAGTGGGTGCGGGTGGGTGTGAGTTGTACCTGACTAGTTTGTGCTACTAGGTCAGATGCCGTGCTCCTTCCTTAAGTGAATGTAACCTGACCTGGCTGGGTCGGGGCATTGGCTTAAGCCGGTGGGAGACTTGGACGTGCCTCGCATGGGCCAGTAGGCCTGCTGCAGTGTTCCTTCTTTTTTATGTTCTTATAAGAAAGAAGGAGCGCTGTAGCAGGCCCACTGGCCCACGCTAGGCAGCTCCATGTCACCCACTGGCCTAAGCTACTGGCCTTCACTAGCCAGTGACGGGTTATCATCTAACAAAGACCCGTATCAGCACATTGCTCCATGACGAATATCTGAGTGATATGAAGGAGCCAGGCAGGTGTGAGCCGCCACTCGTCACTTCACGACCACCTGGCAACAGGAAGACTTGTGGGACCTGACAGCTGTGGCAATGATACCCAAAAACAATCAAGAGTTAGGTTACAGGTAACTACCTCCAAAGATTACATAACCATCCACCAACCCACTCAACACGTGGCCAGGCTAGTCACCTACATGAACACTTATTGAGTGCTCTAACAGTGTACTCATTGCTCCTCTGCCTTTCACTGGAAGTATACTCCAGTATCTTCCAGGTGTAGCTTATGATGTATCTTTCTCACCTAAGTTCTAAAGAATACAGTTCTAGGGACTTCAAGCACTCCCAGTACTTTAGGTGCTTGACTGAGTTTATACTAGATGTGAAGGTTCTCTGTTCATTTTCCAGTTCGGAAATTTCGCCTGCCTTGAAGGATGCCATTAGTACACAGTAAATATTCCAACCTAGTGAGAACAGGTGACTTGAAGAGTATTATCAATGGTCTGGCATCTCTTATTTTGGGGGTTCTAGTTATCCACCCATCATTTTTCTTGGTTATGATAACATTGTTGTGCTCCTTGAACATGAGATCACCTTGCATTATCACCTCCAGGTCTCTTATATTTGACTTACATTTTATTGAGTGACGTAGTAACTGAAATTTGTTGTAATTGAACATCATACTGTTGTCAGTAGCCCACTGGAAAACTTGGTTAATGTCAGCTTGGAGGCTCGCTGTGTCTTCCATGGATGTCACTTTCATACATATTCTAGTATCATCTGCAAAGGCTGATTAGAGTGCTATGATTTATGTCCATTTCTATGTCAGGAAGAGAAGTGGGACGAGTACCGTGCCTTGAGGAACAGAACTTTTCACT
Organism: Cherax destructor; assembly: GCA_009830355.1. Lineage (NCBI taxonomy): Eukaryota > Metazoa > Arthropoda > Malacostraca > Decapoda > Parastacidae > Cherax > Cherax destructor. Next base: position 311,543 of record WNWK01000322.1, read on the forward strand.
GTAGCAGCCCCTGATTTCACTCTGTTTACTATTACTCTTTGGGTTTTATTTGTTAGGAAGTTAAATATCCATTTGCTCACCTAACCAGATATTCCTTTTACGTGCATCTCGTACGCAATTACCCCATGGTGGCACTTGTCAAAGTTACAGTGGTTTATAAAATTCAGACCTGGCCCTCTGTATATTCCAGGTATATTATCAACAACTCTCTCTTTTTCTTTTCAATAAGTACATCCCTAAGTATATAGTCTAAAGTGTTCCCAGTAGTTTTGAGGTTTCATTGAAAATGAGGGCAATAGACGATCTTGCCCATCATTAGCAGGGAAGCCACAGGCGCAATACGATAATACTGTATCAACGTCCATGGACCTAGACTTTTCAACCTGATATCATAAATATTGCTGAACCAGTGTAGAGGTCTTCAAGAGGAAACTAAATCCCTGCCTCTGCGGTGTGCCAGATCAACCAGGTTGTAATGGATGTATGGGCGAGCATGCCGCCAAGAACAACAGCCTGGTCAACCAGGCAATCAATAGGGAGAACTCCAGAAGCAGGTCACAAGTAAATGAATCTCTCTTGCCTATAAGACAGCTGTGAACACACACAATATTCAAGTGGTGAGAGCACAAGTGATTTGAAAAGTACCATCACTACTGTTGATTCTCGTCGTTTGGAAAGTTTTCATAATCCACCCAGTCATTTTTGTGACCTTTGTTACATTTGCTCAGTCCAAGGCAAGCACCTCAGCAGGTGGTGGTGATGGCTGTTGCGGTGGTGCTGATAGCTGTGGCAGTGGTGATGATTGTGGTGGTGGTGATAGCTGTGGCAGTGGTAATGATTGTGGTGGTGGTGATGGCTGTTCCGGTGGTGGTGATAGCTGTGGCAGTGGTGATGATTGTGGTGGTGGTGATAGCTGTGGTAGGGGTGATGGTTGTGGTGGTGGTGATAGCTGTGGTGGTAGGGGTGATGGTTGTGGTGGTAGGGGTGATGGTTGCGGCGGTGGTGGTGTAGCTAGTCTTCATCACCAGCAGCACCTCGTCTTGCTGGCTACCATCATAAATACCCATCAGCGCCAGAGACACTCAGTGCTTTAACAAGCGTGAAGAAGGCATCTAGCCGTGCCTCGGCCCTCGCCATGATTATGGTGGACCAGCAGGGAACACTAAGAGTCCTCCGTCATAAAGATGGAGATGATAGACTCATTGTGGAATTATTGCAATATTAACATCATCATGGAAAAATAGTTAACCCACAGAGGTCATACAGAATTTGGGAAATGGAAGGAACAGGAGTAATGAGGAAGGATTCAAGGAAAGGGAAGAGAATCAACAGTTTCTTGGATCAAGGAGTCTTTTTTTACAATTATAAGACACCTTCCTTGAAGGACATACATAAGAACATAAGAACATAAGAATGGAGGAACACTGCAGAAGGCCTACTGGCCCATACAAGGCAGGTCCTTATCAAAACCACCACTACCTAAGAATTTACTCCTGTACTCACGACACTAATCAAACCCAGCCCCTCCCACTCATATATTTGTCCAATCTCTTTTTAAAGCCACCCAAGGTCCTAGCCTCTATCACCCTACTCGGAAGATTGTTCCACGCATCTACAACTCTGTTCGAAAACCAGTACTTGCCTATGTCCTTTCTAAATCTAAATTTATCCAATTTAAATCTGTTATTTCTGGTTCTTACTTGGTTCGATATCCTCAGTATTTTATTAATATCTCCTTTGTTTATGCCCATCATCCACTTGTACACCTCGATGATATCTCCCCTCATTCTACGTCTCTCCAGATAGTGGAGATTCAATGCTCTAAGTCTATCTTCATACGGGAGATTTCTTATACTGTAAATCATTTTAGTCATTCTTCTTTGTATGTTCTCCAATGAATCTATATCCATCCTGTAGTAAGGAGACCAAAACTGAGCTGCATAATCCAAATGAGGTCTCACTAGTGATGTATAGAGTTGTAAAATAACTTTTGGACTTTTGTTGCTTATACTTCTTGAAATAAATCCTAGTAATCTGTTAGCCTTATTGCGCACACTTAGGCACTGTTGTCTTGGCTTTAGATTTCTGCTCACCATGACTCCCAAGTCTTTTTCACATTCTGTATGATCAAGCTCAACTTCACCTAGTTTATAAATTCGAGTTTATATATTACGTCAATTTCTGAACGTTCTATACTCGTGAATAAATAAAATCGTAGTGTTCCTACCTGTAATGAACCTGTAGTCAACCAAGGGGTCATTGCCCACGAGGCTCGGTCCCAGACCACGTCTACAGATTAGGCTGTTGGTGCTGGCTGGATGCAGCCCAGAATAATGCAGCCTAGCTGATCACGAATTGACCTGATAAACTTTAAGTTTATCAAGTTCCCTCTTGAAGACAGTCAGGGATTTGTTTGTAATTATATATGAAGAGAGGTGTTGAAAAGTTTTGGTCCCTTTACACCTGAGTTATTTCTTAGTGTATTCATTGCACCTCTGATCTTCAATGAAGTATTTTGTACCGTATGCCAAGCCCATTCAAGAAGGCGAAATTGTAGATGTAGAGAATATACAGAGAACCTTCGCTGCACATATTAGTTCAGTCGAATACCTTAATTACAAGGAACGTTTGAAGTCCCGTGACCTGTACTCTCTGGAACGCAGGCGAGAAAGATATATCACAACCTGCACCTGTAAAATACTAGGACTGGTCTCCAATCTGCACACACAAATCATTCTATGAAATCAGAAGACTTGGCGGACTGTACAACATCACCCAGTGAAAATCATGAGCGCACTAAGAGAAAACAATATGTGTCAGGGGCCCAAGACTGTTCAACAGCCTCCCACTTGCAGTTACCAATAGATCCCTTGCTATCTTCAAGAGGGAACTGGACAGATAAATAAAGTCAGTATCCTATCAGCCGAGTTGCAGTTCGCACGTTGGATTGCGAGTGGACAGCAGTAACAGCCTGGTTGACAAGGCCTTGTTCCACCGGAAGGCCTGGTCGGGGACTGGGCTACGGGGATGTTGACTCCCGGAACAAATTCCAGGTAGGTAAGCCTCTTGCTTTCCTAGAATGCACTTGAATTCTAGAATGCACTTGCATTTTTCGGGGAAGTAAAGTTCAAGGGACTTCATGTGTTCCTAATAACTTAGGAATATTAGGTGTTTGAGTGAATTTATACGTGCAATGAAAGTTTTCTGTACATTTTCCACTTCTGTGATTTCACCTGCCATAAAAGGGGGCTATTAGTGTGCAACATTATTCTAGTTTAAAGTGTTATGTTAAGTTACATTAATTTAGTCTAAATATGTAGTTAACCACAAATGGTCATCTTACCTATGGCACACTTTCTATCATAAAATAATAATCGCATAATTGAAGGATGCTTCAAGGGGTCAAAGACCTGCGACCCAGTACCAGACTAGAACTGGTGGATCAAAGCCTGACCAAACAGGCTGTTACTGATGGCCGCACGCAGTCTAATGAACAAACCAGTCCCACTGGTCCGGAACTTGCCCAGTTCGCTGATCAGCAAGACGTTGGTTGGTACCTTACGTTGGCTTACTCACAGCTGTCACCAACAGCAGTCAACTAGAAGGCTTGATCTGAGAGAGTAGTTGCGGGGACGATGACTCAAGATAACAAGGAAAAAAAGCTTTGCCCTATCGAAGGCCCATATAAATTAGTCTTCGTCCCAGCAACTTTACATGAGTAGTCTGGGGCCATGGATGTTGATACAGTGTTCCCTTATTGTGCCCACTGCACCCCTGCTTTTCACTGAGTTTATTTTGCACTTCCTCTCATATCTCTCGCTCCAGTATGTTGTTATGGCAGTGTGCAGATATGGGACCAGGACCTCGAGTACTTTCCAGGAACAATGTCACAAAACATAAGAACATAAGAAAGAAGGAACACTGCAGCAGGCCTACTGGCCCATGCGAGGCAAGTCCAAGTCTCCCACCGGCTTAAGCCAATGCCCCGACCCAGCAGGTCAGGTTACATTCACTTAAGGAAGGAGCACGGCATCTGACCTAGTAGCATAAACTAGTCAGGTCTAACTCACACCCACCCGCACCCACTCATATATTTATCTAGTCTATTTTTAAAACTACACAACGTTTTAGCCTCTATAACTGTACTCGGGAGTTTGTTCCACTCATCGACAACTCTATTACCAAACCAATGCTTTCCTATATCCTTCCTGAATCTGAATTTATCCAACTTAAAACAAAAGACCTTTTATCATTACAAGGTTTCCTTTTGTTTTACATGTTATTTTCCAACATCTGCCAACTCACAGCCACACTTATTACAAGTTCTAAAATATAACCTTAATCACATTAAGAGAAACAACTCATAGACACTAAAAACAATAAATCTGCGAGTAATTAAATTTATCATATAAATTACTGAATAAATATAAAAAAATCAACCACTAAATAAATCACTAGACCACAACTTTTGTCCCAACCACCATTAACTGGCTGGAATGTCTTCTTAAAGAAAGGTTAACAATCCAAGTCTTCCAGGAAGGTACACCAACAGCCTGGTTAACAACCAGTATTGTCAAGAGGGGCGAAGGGAGCGCTGCTTTTTTTTTAATATAACATTTAGTATTGTTATTCGGAAGCTGGCTATATGCCAATACACAACACGATACAAGGTGCAAGACAACTCTTATAGAGGGAGACGGGCACTCCAGGTAGCGAGCGTTGGTGAACTTGGCTGCACGGACATTTACACAGGTTAATTGACTTCAAACTAAGCATGAATAAATTCATGCAAATCGTTAAAGGAGAAAGATGTGCACTGAAGCTTGGAAAATAGAGGGACTTGTAGTTTACCTGTAAACAGTTCGAGGATCACTGCCCCCGCGGCCCAGTACCAGTCTACGCCTCCTGGTTAACAACTTATCAGCCAGACTGTTGGTGCAAGCCGCACGCAATCCAACAGCCTTACTGATCAGGAAATGATTTGTGGAAGTTATCAAGCTCCATCTTTAAGACAACTGGAGGCCTGCTGATAATTCCCCTTTTGTATGAAGAGTGTTGAAAAGGTTTGATCCATTTAAACTTATCGAGGTAGTAGCAGCAGGAAGGATATTAGAAGCAGTAGGAAGGGCATTATTATTATTATTATAATCAAATAGAAGCGCTAAACCACAGGGGTTATACAGCAGGAAGGGTATTAGCAGGGGGTAGGAGCGAGAGGGTCGTGCTGGCAGGCTGACGGAGTGGGTATTGATCAGCGGGCCAAGAACACACGTCCCCTGCCTAGCCCTCTCAGCACCACCCCTGCCAACACCTACCACCTACACCTGCAATGGTCACGCCCATCTACACCCCCATCTGCACGTGACACATCCCCAACACAACACCTATTACCTACACCTGCACTACCAATGTCAATCTACATCTGCCACCGCTATCATGACAATTGTTACGTCCACTTCGCACCTGCTACGCTCATCGCTACACCTGCTATGTCCACATGCCAACCGTCACCGTCACATCTGCCACGCCCACCTGTCATGTCTGCCACGCCCACGTCTAGACAGACCACACCCCGCCACCACCACACCTCAGGCAGACATCAAAACACTGGGTGTTTACATTAATCAGCTGATCGTGGATTCCCGAGTCGCCTGTACAATTATGCTAAGGTTGGTAAAAGATAACCCTGCCCACCCTACCATTACAACACTGTCCCCGCCCACCCTAGCATTACAACACTGTCCCCGCCCACCCTAGCATTACAACACTGTCCCCGCCCACCCTAGCATTACAACACTGTCCCCGCCCACCCTAGCATTACAACACTGTCCCCGCCCACCCTAGCATTACAACACTGTCCCCGCCCACCCTAGCATTACAACACTGTCCCCGCCCACCCTAGCATTACAACACTGTCCCGCCCACCCTAGCATTACAACACTGTCCCGCCAACCCTAGCATTTCAACACTGTCCCTGCCCACCCTAGCATTACAACACTGTCCCTGCCCACCCTAGCATTACAACACTGTCCCTGCCCACCCTAGCATTACAACGCTGTCCCTGCCCACCCTAGCATTACAACACTAACCCCGCCCACCCTAGCATTACAACACTGTCCCCGCCCACCCTAGCATTACAACATTGCCCCCGCCCACCCTAGCATTACAACACCGTTCTCGCCCACCCTAGCATTACAACACTGTCCCCGCTCACCCTAGCATTACAACACTGTCCCCGCCCACCCTAGCATTACAACACTGTCCCGCCCATCCTAGCATTACAACATTGCCCCGCCCACCCTAGCATTACAACACGTCCTCGCCCACCTAGCATTACAACCTGCCCCGCCCACCCTAGCATTACAACACCGTTCTCGCCCACTCTAGCATTACAACACTGCCCCCGCCCACCCTAGCATTACAACACCGTTCTCGCCCACTCTGGTGATACAGCAGGCCTCCCCCCACCCACGCCCGTTTTACTGCCATATTCAGAGATATGCATAATTTGCTCTCATTATTGGGTACAAACCTAACATAACAAGAGGCAGCCACTCTGGCCAGCCACAATCATTTTGCAACAGGTAATATTGCAGGTGACTTCCATGACGTCACGTGTCACAACACTGCTAGTACACGTAATATCCATGACGTCACGTGTCACAACACTGCTAGTACACGTAATATCCATGACGTCACGTGTCACAACACTGCTAGTACACGTAATATTCATGATGACGTCACGTGTCACAACACTGCTAGTACACGTAATAGCCATGACATCACGTCACAACACTGCTAGTACACGTAATTTCCATGACGTCACGTGTCACAACACTGCTAGTACACGTAATATTCATGACGTCACGTGTCACAACACTGCTAGTACACGTAATATCCATGACGTCACGTGTCACAACACTGCTAGTACACGTAATATTCATGATGACGTCACGTGTCACAACACTGCTAGTACACGTAATATTCATGATGACGTCACGTGTCACAACACTGCTAGTACACGTAATATTCATGACGTCACGTCACAACACTGCTAGTACACGTAATATCCATGACGTCACGTGTCACAACACTGCTAGTACACGTAATATCCATGACGTTCCGTGTCACAACACAGCTAGTACACGTAATATCCATGACGTCACGTGTCACAACACTGCTAGTACATGTAATATTCTGATTCATCTCACTTAACCCGGGAAAGAGAAAATGATGTTACATTTCACGCAAAATTAGAAATATATTCCCTCTCATTCTACCATTATTATTATTATTATTATTATTATTATTATTATTATACACATCAGCCGTTTCCCACCAAGGTAGGGTTGCCCGACAAAGAAAAACTTTCATCATCATTCACTCCATCACTGTCTTACCAGAGGGGTGCTTTACACTACAGTTATAAAACTGCAACATTAACACCCCTCCTTCAGAGTGCAGACACTGTACTTCCCATCTCCAAGACTCAAGTCCGGCCTGCCAGTTTCCCTGAATCCCTTCATAAATGTTACTTTGCTCACACTCCAACAGTACGTCAAGTATTAAAAACCATTTGTCTCCATTCACTCCTATCAAATACGCTCACACATGCTTGCTGGAAGTCCAAGCCCCTCGCACACAAAACCTCCTTTACCCCCTCCCTCCAACCTTTCCTAGGCCGACCCCTACCCCGCCTTCCCTCCACTACAGATTTATACACTCGAAGTCATTCTATTTTGTTCCATCCTTTCTATATGTCCAAACCACCTCAACAACCCCTCCTCAGCTCTCTGGATAATAGTTTTGGTAATCCCACACCTCCTCCTAATTTCCAAACTACGTATTCTCTGCATTATATTCACACCACACATTGCCCTCAGACATGACATCTCCACTGCCTCCAGCCTTCTCTTTGTTGCAACATTCACAACTCATGTCTCACACCCATACAAGAGTGTTGGTATAACTATACTCTCATACATTCCCCTCTTTGCTTTCATGGATAAAGTTCTCTGTCTCCACAAACTCCTCAGTGCACCACTCACATTTTTCCCCTCGTTAATTCTATGATTCACCTCATCCTTCATATACCCATCTGCTGACACATCCCAAAAATCTGAACACATTCACCTCCTCCATACTCTCTCCCTCCAATCTGATATCCAATCTTCCGTTATCTAATTTTTTTGTTATCCTCATCACCTTACTCTTTCCTATATTCACTTTTAAATTCCTTCTTTTACATACCCTACCAAACTCATCCACCAACCTCTGCAACTTCTCTTCAGAATCCCCCAAAAGCAGATTGTCATCAGCAAAGAGCAACTGTGACAACTCCCACTTTGTGTTAGATTCTTTATCTTTTAACCTCACACCTCTTGCCAACACCCGAGCATTCACTTCTCTTACACAACCATGGCGACATCACACATCCTTGTCTAAGGCCCACTTTTACTGGGAAATAATCTCCCTCTCGCCTACATACTCTAACCTGTGCCTCATTATCCTCGTAAAAACTTTTCACCGCTTTCAATAACCTACCTCCTATTCCATACATTTGCAACATCTGCCACATTGCCCCCTCCCTATCCACTCTATCATATGCCTTTTCCAAATCCATAAATGCCACAAACACCTCTTTACCCTTATCTAAATACTGTTCACCTATATGTTTCACTGCAAACACTTGGTCTACACACCCCCTACCTTTCCTAAAGCCTCCTTGTTCATCTGCTATCCTGCTCTCCGTCTTACTCCTAATTCTTTCAATAATAACTCTACCATACACTTTACCAGGTATACTCAACAGACTTATTCCCCTATAATTTTTACACTCTCTTTTGTCCCCTTTGCCTTTATACAAAGGAACAATGCATGCTCTCTGCCAATCCCTAGGTATATTACCCTCTTCAGATGCAGTTTAATATAGACAAATGCAAAGTTCTAAATGTTGGGCAGGAAAATAACCATGCCACATATAAACTGAATAATGGAGATCTTAATACTTGTGATTGCGAGAAGGATTTAGGAGTTCTGGTTAGCAGTAATCTGAAACCAAGACAACAGTGTATAAAGTGTTCGAAAACAAAGCTAACAGAATCCTTGGCTTCATATCAAAAAGTATAATTAATAAAAGTCCTCAGGTTGTTCTTCAACTCTATATATCTTTGGTTAGGCCTCGTTTAGATTATGCTGCACAGTTCTGGTCACCTTATTACAGAATGGATATAAATACACTGGAAAACGTACAGAGGAGGATGACAAAGTTGATCCCATGTATCAGAAACCTTTCCTATGAGGATAGACTGAGGGACCTGAATCTGCACTCTCTAGAAAGGCGTAGAATAAGGGGGATATGATTGAGGTGTATAAATGGAAAACAGGAATAAATAAAGGGGATGTAAATAGCATGCTGAAAATATCCAGCCAAGACAGGACTCGCAGCAATGGTTTCAAGTTGGAAAAGTTCAGATTCAGGAAGGATATAGGAAAGCACTGGTTTGGTAATAGAGTTGTGGATGAGTGGAACAAACTCTTGAGTACCGTCATAGGGGCTGGGACGTTGTGTAACTTTAATTTTTTTTTATTAACACATCGGCCGATTCCCACCAAGGTAGGGTGGCCCGAAAAAGAAAAACTTTTATCATCATTCACTCCATCACTGTCTTGCCAGAGGGGTGCTTTACACTACAGTTATAAAACTGCAACATTAACACCCCACCTTCAGAGTGCAGACACTACTTCCCATCTCCAGGACTCAAGTCCGGCCTGCCGGTTTCCCTGAATCCCTTCATAAATGTTACTTTGCTCACACTCCAACAGCACCTCAAGTATTAAAAACCATTTGTCTCCATTTACTCCTATCAAATACGCTCACACATGCTTGCTGGAAGTCCAAGCCCCTCGCACACAAAACCCACTCCCTCCAACCTTTCCTAGGCCGACCCCTACCCCACCTTCCCTCCACTACAGATTTATACACTCTCGAGGTCATTCTATTTCGTTCCATTCTCTCTACATGTCCGAACCACCTCAACAACCCCTCCTCAGCTCTCTGGATAATAGTTTTGGTAATCCCACACCTCCTCCTAATTTCCAAACTCCGAATTCTCTGCATTATATTCACACCACACATTGACCTCAGACATGACATCTCCACTGCCTCCAGCCTTCTCCTCGTTGCAACATTCATCACCCATGCTTCACACCCATATAAGAGTGTTGGTATAACTATACTCTCATACATTAACCTCTTTACTTTTACTTCCATGGACAAAGTTCTTAAAAATATGTTAGATAAATATATGAGTGGGTGTGGGTGGGTGTGAGTTGGACCTGACTAGCTTGTGTTACTAGGTCAGATGCCGTACTAATTCCCTAAGTGGAAGTGACCTGACTACCTGGAGTTTACCTGGAGAGAGTCTAAGCCGGGGGGGGGGTGATGGACCTGCCTCGCATGGGTCAGTAGGCCTGCTGCAGTGTTCCTTTTTTCTTATGTTCTTCCATACATTTATTAAATCAAAACACTAACCACTCTAAAACTATATCCCCACCTGCCTTTAACATTTCTATCTTTTTCCCATCAATCCCAGCTTCTTTACCCCCTTTCATTCTACTCAATGCCTCACGAACTTTCCCCACACTCACAACTGGTTCTTCCTCACTCCTATAAGATGTTATTCCTCCTTGCCCTATACACGAAATCACAGCTTCCCTATCTTCATCAACATTTAACAATTCCTCAAAATATTCCCTCCATCTTCCCGATACCTCTAACTCTCCTCTACTATTTTTAACTGACAAGTCCATTTTTCCCTAGGCTTTCTCAACTTGTTAATCTAACTTCAAATTTTTTTCTTATTTTCAACAAAATTTGTTGATAACATCTCACCCACCCTCTCATTTGCTCTCTTTTTACACTACTTTACCACTCTCTTAACCTCTCTTTTTTCTCTCCATATACTCCTCCCTCCTTGCATCACTTCTACTTTGTAAAAACCTCTCATATGCTAACTTTTTCTCTCTTACTACTATCTTTACATCATCATTCCACCAATCGCTCTTCTTCCCTCCTGCACCCACTTTCTTATAACCACAAACTTCTGCTGAACACTCTAGCACTATATTCTTAAACTTACCCTATACCTCTTCTACCCCACTGCCTATATACTCTTACTAGCCCATCTGTCCTCCAACAGTTTTTTATATCTTACCCTGAATGCCTCCTCCTTCAGTTTATAAATCTTCACTTCTCTCTTACTTGCTGTTTCCATTCTCCTTGTATCCCATCTATCTTTTACTCTCATTGTAGCTACAACTAAAAAGTGATCTGATATATGTGTGGCCCCTCTACAAACATGTACATCCTGAAGTCTACCCAACAGTCTTTTATCTACCAATGTGTAGTCCAACAAACTACTGTCATTTCGCCCTACATCATATCTTGTATACTTATTTATCCTCTTTTTCTTAAAATATGTGTTACCTATAACCAAACCCCTTTCTATACAAAGTTCAATCAAATGCTCCCCATTATCATTTACACCTCGTACCCCAAACTTACCTACCATACCCTCTCTAAACGCTTCTCCTACTTTAGCATTTAGGTCCCCTACCACGATTACTCTCTCACTTGGCTCAAAAGTTCCTACTCTTGCTTAACATCTCCCAAAATCTCTCTCTCTCCTCTACACTCCTCTCTTCTCCAGGTGCATACGCACTTATTATGACCCACTTTTCACATCCGACCCTTATTTTAATCCACATAATCCTTGAATTTATACATTTATGTTCCCTCTTCTCCTTCCATAACTGATCCTTCAACATTATTGCTACCCCTTCCTTAGCTCTAACTCTCTCAGATACTCCTGACTTAATCCCATTTATTTCTCCCCACTGAAACTCGCCTACCCCCTTCAGCTTTGTTTCGCTTAGGGCCAGGACATCCAACTTCTTTTCATTCATAACATCAGCAATCATCTTTCTTATCATCCGCACTACATCCACGCACATTCAAACATCCCAATTTTATGAAGTTTTTCCATATCTTGTTCTTAGTAATTTATACAGGAGAATTGGTTACTAGCTCATTGCTCGTGGCATTTAGTCGTTTCGTACGACACGCATAGCTTACGGAGGAAGAATTCTGTTCTACTTTCCCATGGAGATAAGCAGAAATAAAAAAAGAACAAGAACTAGGAAGAAAAATAGAAGAAAAATCCAGAGGGGTTAGTATATATATGCTTATACATGCATGTGTAGTGTTACCTAAGTGTAAGTAGAAGTAGCAAGACATCCCTGCAACCTTGCATGTTTATGAGACAGAAAAAGACACCAGCAATCCTACCATCATGCAAAACAAATTACAGGCTTATGTTTCACACTCATTTGGTAGGACGGTAGTACCTCCCTGGGTGGTTGCTGTCTACCAACCTGCTGCCACAGGACGGTAGTACCTCCCTGGGTGGTTGCTGTCTACCAACCTGCTGCCACAGGACGGTAGTACCTCCCTGGGTGGTTGCTGTCTACCAACCTGCTGTCACAGGACGGTAGTACCTCCCTGGGTGGTTGCTGTCTACCAACATACTACCTTATTATTATTATAATTATTTATTTTATTTTATTATTTCTATTATTATTATTCTCATTATTATTATTATTATTATTATTATTATTATTATTATTATTATTATTATACTGATGATGACTATTAATATTATCGTTAATGCTACTTAATAATAATAATAATAATAATAATAATAATAATAATAATAAAATCAGGGGGGAGTGGGTGGGTTTTGAAGCTGTGGCAAGCAAGTCTTAAGGCTCACAGGCCGATGAGTTTGCAATTGTGTTATTATGATTTCGTGAGTAATAGTAATTATAATTATTAATTTTACTGTTTTAATTATTACTATTCTTTTAAGAAAGACAAAGTTGACCTTGTCGATAAGAGGCAAACAGAATGCAAGAGACCTGGGAGTGACTATGTCACAACAGCTTATATTCAGTTTGTAACACTAGGGCTGAAAACAGTAAATGTATAAAAGAAATTCATCATAAAGTTACAAATAAAGACAATGGATCAGGTCAGCAAACAAAGGGAGACAGCAGGGGGAAACAAGAGACTAGCTCCCTTAAGGTTTACTATACTAATAGCAGGAGTGTAAGAAATAAGATAGATGAGCTAAGATTAATTGCAAGTGCAGGAAACATAGATATTATTGCTATAACAGAGACCTGGCTCAATCTGAAAGATAGAGAGTTGCCTTCTGAATGTCACATACAAGGCTATAAATTATTCCACACTGATAGGGTCAACAGGAAGGGTGGTGGAGTAGCGATGTACGTCAGAGACAATTTAAACTGTTGTGTTAGACAAGATATAAAATTAGAAGCGTCAGCCACTGAATCTGTTTGGTTACAGCTTCTTGAGGGCCGTGTAAAACTTATATTGGGTGTGATTTACAGGCCCCCAAATCTTGATAGGGACTGCAGTAAACTTCTATGGGATGAAATTCGTAAGGCATCTACATATGAAAATGTTGTGCTAATGGGAGATTTCAACTTTAGACAAGTTGACTGGAGCAATTTGACAGGAAATTTAGAGTCAAGTGACTTTCTTGATACGATTCAGGATTGTTTTTTTAAACAGTTTGTTACAGAACCAACTAGAGGAAATAACCTGCTAGACTTGGTTCTTGCCAGCAGGGAATCGCTAATTAATAATCTTGAGGTTAATGATGAGCTTGGGGAAAGTGATCACAAATCACTCAGTTTTAATATATCATGGAATTACCCTAATAATGGAAATCAAGTCTCTGTCCCTGACTTCCGCCTGGTTGATATCATAGGACTGAAAAATTACCTGAGTGGGCTAAACTGGAATGACCTGACAGTGGGTCAGGTAGGTGGTGATTGCCAATATGACGTTTTCCAGAGAATAGTTCTAGCTGCTCAGACAACTTATGTTCCTAATAGGGAAATCAGATCAAACAAAAATGATCCTAAATGGATGAACAATAGATTAAAACATCTCATTGGTCAAAAGAGAGGCATATATAGGCGAATCAAAAGAGGAGAGGGGCAATTAAGTAATAAATATATTCAGTTAAAGAGATAAATAAAAAAGGGAATAAGAAAAGCAAAAAGAGACTATGAGGTTAAAGTTGCAAGAGAATCGAAAACTAACCCCAAAAAGGATTTTTTCAGGTATACAGAAGTAAGATTAGGGACAAGATAGGCCCACTCAAAAGTTACTCAGGTCAGCTCACCGTCAGTGATAATGAAATGTGTAGAATTTTTAACAATTACTTCCTTTCAGTTTTTACACAGGAAGATACTAGCGATATTCCAGAAATAATAAATTATGTAGACCAGGACGATAGTAAACTATGCACGATCAGGGTCACAAATGACATGGTCCTTAGACAAATAGATAACCTAACAAATCTCCAGGCCCTGATGAACTGTATGCAAGGGTTCTAAAGGAATGCAAAGAGGAGCTTAGCAAACCTATGGCTAATCTTTTCAACATATCACTGCAAACTGGCATGGTGCCAGATAAGTGGAAAATTGCAAATGTAATACCTATTTTCAAAGCAGGAGACAGGTCCTTAGCTTCGAACTATAGACCAATAAGCCTAACCTCCATAGTGGGAAAATTTATGGAATCAATAATTGCCGAGGCAATTCGTAGCCATCTTGAAAAATAAATTAATCAACGAATCTCAGCACGGTTTTACAAAAGGGCGTTACTGCCTTACAAATTTAATAACTTTTTTCACTAAGGTATTTGAGGAGGTAGATCATGGTAATGAATATGATATTGTGTATATGGACTTCAGTAAGGCTTTTGATAGAGTCCCACATCAGAGACTTTTGAGGAAAATTAAGGCACACGGAATAGGAGGAGAAATTTTTGTCCTGGATAGAGGCATGGTTGACAAATAGGCAACAGAGAGTTTGCATAAATGGGGAGAAATCAGAGTGGGGAAGCGTCACAAGTGGTGTTCCACAGGGGTCAGTATTGGGCCCCTTGTTGTTCACAATCTACATAAACGACATAGATGAGGGAATAAATAGCGACATAAGCAAGTTTGCCGATGACACCAAAATAGGCCGTCCAATTCATTCAAATGAGGACATTAGAGCACTCCAGGAAGATTTGAATAGACTGATGCAGTGGTCGGAGAAGTGGCAGATGCAGTTTAATATAGATAAATGCAAAGTTCTAAATATTGGACAGGACAATAACCATGCCCCATATAAACTAAATAATGTAGATCTTAATATTACTGATTGCGAAAAGGATTTAGGAGTTCTGGTTAGCAGTAATCTAAAACCAAGACAGCAGTGCATAAGTGTTCGCAATAAAGCGAACAGAATCCTTGGCTTCATATCAAGAAGCATAAATAATAGGAGTCCTCAGGTTGTTCTTCAACTCTATATATCCTTGGTTAGGCCTCATCTAGATTATGCTGCACAGTTTTGGTCACCGTATTACAGAATGGATATAAATGCTCTGGAAAACGTACAAAGGAGGATGACTAAGTTGATTCCATGTATCAGAAATCTTCCCTATGAGGATAGACTGAGGGCCCTGAATCTGCACTCTCTAGAAAGGCGTAGAATTAGGGGGGATATGATTGAGGTGTATAAATGGAAAACAGGAATAAATAAAGGGGATGTAAATAGCGTGCTAAAAATATCTTGTATTGACAGGACTCGCAGCAATGGCTTTAAGTTGGATAAATTCAGATTCAGGAAGGATATAGGAAAGCATTGGTTTGGTAATAGAGTTGTCGATGAGTGGAACAAACTCCCGAGTACAGTTATAGAGGCTAAAACGTTGTGTAGTTTTAAAAATAGGCTAGATAAATATATGAGTGGGTGCGGGTGGGTGTGAGTTGGACCTGACTAGTTTGTGCTACTAGGTCAGATGCCGTGCTCCTTCCTTAAGTGAATGTAACCTGACCTGGCTGGGTCGGGGCATTGGCTTAAGCCGGTGGGAGATTGGGCCTGCCTCGCATGGGCCAGTAGGCCTGCTGCAGTGTTCCTTCTTTCTTATGTTATGTTCTTATTCAAGACTCGCAACTTTCACAGATGCATAGAAAATAAGAATCTAGATAAAAAGGACTTTAAATAACAAAAGATGCCAATAAGGAACTTGTACTCTCTAAACTGAATTATCATTGTACACTCACTATTTAAGGCAGGCGAAACTGTATATATATTTGGAGAATGTACTATTATCTGTTAGGTCAAACATTTATTTTATTGGGAGTGCCTGAAATACCCCCGCAGAGCTAAGAGAGTGTGAGTGTGTATGTGTGTGTGTGTGTGTGTGTGTGTGTGTGTGTGTGTGTGTGTGTTGTACGTAGTAGGATGGTAGATAGCAACCACCAAGGGGGTACTACCGTCCTGCCAAGTGAGTGTAAAACGGAAACCTGTAACTGTTTTACATGATGCTAGGATTGCTGGTGTCTTTTTTCTGTCTCATAAACACGCCTGCTTACACTTAGTTCACACTACATACGCACGTACACATATACGTATACACACCTATCTGAGTTTTCTTCTATTTTCTTTTTTTTTTGTTCTTATTCCCTTTCATATCCATTGGTAAATGGAAAAGAATCCTTTCCCCTTAAGAGGCGACTAAAATGCTGAGAGCAAGGGGCTAGTAATCCCTTTTCCTGTATCAATTACTAAATATAAAGAATTTTTTTCGGTCACTGCATGGGTGGGAGAGAGCCAGTGTGTTGAAAATGTTTATAAGACAAGCCACTGGGAAGGGGATGGGATCTTTCTTGTTTGTCTTGCATTGTTAAGATCGCCTGTCTGCGATTGTTTGCATGTATGTATATATGTATGTCGTGCCGAATAGGTAAAACCGGTCAATTAGCAAGAATTCATTTAAAATTAAGTCCTTTCTAAAATTTTCTCTTATACGTTTAAATATAATTTTTTTATTCATTTATGTTAATGTAAAAATTAATAATTTTGTACCAAAAGAACCTTAGAAAACTTACCTAACCTTATTATATCAAGCGCAATTTAATTTAGCCTAATCCAACTAATTATATTTTAGATAAGCTTACAATAATTTAATAATAAACAAACACAATGAAATATGTTTTTCTTTGCTATGTTCATAATGATTTTTGCGAAATTATTGCATACACAAATTTTCGCTTGCCTTATTCGGCAAGAAAAACGTTGCTATTTAAGCCAAAAATCACAAGTTTTACCTATTCGGCATGACACACACACACATGTTCATGTTCCAGCGTCTCAGCGTGGCCATCCAGAGGGGAAATCACATGTTCATGTTTTGTATTTTCTATAAATGTATTCTGTCTATTAATAAAGCATTTATATGTATGTATGTGTGTATATAGGATGGGGTGGTAGCCTTGAAGCCTTTTTATCCACTTCTCCGAGGCTATGGGTCCCACAATTTGCACCAGAAGTGGACCCCATCCTATCAATATATATATTGGCTGGTCTGATTCCTGACGAGATTAAACCTTTCTTTTTTGGAGCATCACTTTGTGCCCTTAAAAAGAAGGATGGAGGAATTAGGCCAATCGCAGTGGGCAACACGTTTCGCCGCCTCGTTTCTAAAGCTGCTGTCAGAAGTATTCGCGCAGAGGCAACCATCATGCTTCAACCAAACCAGCTTGGCTTTGGGGTCTCTCAAGGAAGTGAAGCAGCGGTTCATGCAACAAGGGCATATATCGACAACCTGCCTGAGGACAATGCAGTGGTTAAATTAGATTTCAAGAATGCATTTAATCTCCTGAAAAGGGACGTAGTATTAGCAGCTGTACAAGAACATTTTCCAGGTCTCTTCCCTTTTGTTTCAGCTGGATATAGCAAGGAATCAATGCTCCTGTTTGGAGAGCATGAAATCACATCATCAGAGGGTGTCCAGCAAGGGGACCCTCTCGCACCATTTCTCTTCTGTATAGCAGTTAGGGAAATCACAGTAAGACTGACCAGTGAGCTAAACATCTGGTTCCTGGATGATGGCACACTAGCAGGTACAAAGAAGTCCCTTGTAGATGATCTTACACAGGTGATGACACGGGGACAGGAAATGGGTCTCATCCTGAATCCATCCAAATGTGAAATCATATCAGTCAATCAACAAGTGATAGATGCAGTGCTATCAAAACTACCAGGAGCAACAGTCATTGCCCCTACTAATAGTGTCTTGCTTGGAGCACCTCTGGGAAGCGATGCCATTGACACAATTCTCAGGAAGAAACTGGAAGAATTGAGGAGAATGGAACAACGAATAGGCAATCTTGACACCCGTGATGCCTTGTACCTCCTCACAAAATGCTTGAGTCTGCCCAGGTTGACATATTTCCTAAGATGTGCTCCTTCATATGATAACCCTATACTGCACGAATATGACAGTATCCTGAGGCAGATCTTTACTAGAGTACTTAACCTTACTCTAGAAGATGGGCAGTGAGACCAAGCTACACTCCCAGTCAGACTAGGAGGCATTGGTGTCCGCAAGTCATCTCAGATTGCTCTACCTGCTTTCCTGTCTTCATGCATTGCATCCAGAGGGCTTGTAGCAGCAATTCTCCCTGAACATCTTAGGGACACGATTGGAATCCATGACCAAAAGTTCGTTGATGGAGCCAGGATCTGGGATAACCTAACAGGCTCTGAAACCAGGCCTGCTCCCCCCAACAACTACAAACAGTCGCACTGGGATGGCCCAATAGTAGAGAATATAGCCTCAGCAATGCTTCAGAGTGTGTCAGGAAAGGATAGAGCCCGCCTCCTTGCAGTGAGAGCTCCTCATGCAGGGGACTTTCTTTTGGCTGTTCCCAACTCCAGCCTTGGCACACGCCTCGACCCACAGACCATCCGCATTGGTGTTGCCCTTCGACTTGCCGCCCCTATTCTCGCCGAACACAGGTGTATTTGAGGCAGTGAAGCAGCAGACCGATTCGGGTACCATGGTCTTGTGTGTCGTAAATCCGAGGGAAAGATTGCAAGACATGAAGAGGTTAATAACATTATCAAGAGGAGCCTCACAACAGCCGGATGCCCAGCAGTAAGGGAACCACCCCAACTATGCAGATCTGATGGCAGCCAAAAGCGTCCAGATGGTATCACCCTTCAAGCCTGGACAGACGGCAAGCAGGTGGTGTGGAACTACACATGTGCATCTACCTTGGCTGATACCTATCTCCAATACACCAGGGAGGAAGGAGGGGCAGCTGCCACCTTCAGGGAGTCCCAGAAGTCGAGAAAATATGGAGAACTTGCCCATCATTATATGTTTGTTCCCATAGGCTCAGAGACCCTTGGCTCATGGGGAAAGAGTGCATCTAAGTTCCTCAAGGAGCTGGGCAAAAGACTCAACAGGGTAACTAGGGATCCCAGGGCAGCTAGTTTTCTGTTCCAGCGACTCAGCGCTGCTGTTCAGAGGGGTAATGCATGCTGTATTCTGGGCACGCGCCCCAGCTCGGAAGAGCTGGATGAGATTTTCCCATTATAATCAGTGACAAACATGTAACAATATGTACTAGACATGTATCTCTCACCTCGTGTACTGTATATGCCATCTTTATATCAACAATGTATCTCTCAAATCTTTTGTACCATATTATGTAATAAAATATACCTATTGGTAAAAAAATGATGGGGTGGTAGGAGAAGTGGAATATTCAAATGGCATCAGGAAGAAATCCAAATATTCTTCCTTGAAGCCTTTTTATCCACTTCTCCGAGGCTATGGGTCCCACAATATATATATATATATATATATATATATATATATATATATATATATATATATATATATATATATACATATATATATATATATATATATATATATATATATAAATATATATATATATATATATATATATATATATATATATATATCATATATATATATATATATATATATATATATATATATATATATATATATACACTCAGTATATCCATAATATATATGTGTAAAAAGTAGCCTTATTGGGGAGAGAAGGCTGGTTGTGAGACCGAGGTGATGATCCTGTTATCATCAACAGGTAAACATGAGGTAGGTACCAGTAGGTGGTTTTATTACGAGTATTTTCCACCGTATGACCTATTCTTGTAACGGGAAAAAAATGTGTACAGAGTGGGACATTCCCCAAATTATAATATATTTTTCTTGTCTTCACTGCAAGGAGTTCAGTCGGAGTTATTTCAAGAACTGAAATCCCTTTGTAGTCTATACATTTTCCAGAACTGCCTTTTTTTTCCAACATAAATGGTAGTGTTAGTGCACAGTAGTAATAGCGAGGTTCTCATTATCCAGCCTACCATATCCCTTATACTGTTGTGATCCTTGGTGTTATATTATTATTATAACCTAAAAGGATCCTTGGTGTTAGGATCTTCCCACATGGTTGCTAAGAAATGTGATTATATTATGTCTTCTCAGTTGGTATTTGTTACAATTTTCCACAGCGGAGTTACTGAACCTTGTGATAGCTGAAGACTTGACTTATATAACATTGTTTATTATATTAATCATAATTCGTGGAGTGTCTTCAGTGGCTGCAACTCTCATGATAATTCTAAGATCATCTGCGGTGGGTAAATCACTACTATACTTCGTGTCAGCTCTCAGATGAAAATAAGAAAGTAAATTATTCAGAAGGAATGTAGCGCTTGAGTCAGATTGCCAGCTGTAAGCACCAACAATCTGGTTGATCTGGCAGGAAACACTGTAGGTAAATTCAGTATAAAGGTAACAGCTAGCCTGAATTTCCTGTCTACTTGCACCTGACGTCGCTGACCTTTTTGTCCCCCCATGTTATACAATGAACAGATAATTTCCCACTCTCCCCACTCCCTATCCGGGGAGAGGCATCCACTCTTCTCACAAAGTATCCCCCCTCATTTTATTCCCCTCCCCTTCTATATACCTCCACTTCCTCTATAACCCTCACTTTCCTCTCCCCCAATCTCATAGACTATTGAATAAATGTTGATAAATATGAGAGTAGAACGGGGAACATGCAGTGTGAGAGGACCACTGTCCCAGTACCACGTGTAGTGTGAGGAGACTACTGTCCCAGTACCACGTGTAGTGTGTGGAGACCACTGTCCCAGTACCACGTGTAGTGTGTGGAGACCACTGTCCCAGTACCACGTGTTGTGTGAGGAGACCACTGTCCCAGTACCACGTGTAGTGTGAGGAGACTACTGTCCCAGTACCACGTGTAGTGTGAGGAGACTACTGTCCCAGTACCACGTGTAGTGTGTGGAGACCACTGTCCCAGTACCACGTGTAGTGTGAGGAGACTACTGTCCCAGTACCACGTGTAGTGTGTGGAGACCACTGTCCCAGTACCACGTGTAGTGTGTGGAGACCACTGTCCCAGTACCACGTGTAGTGTGAGGAGACCACTGTCCCAGTACCACGTGTAGTGTGAGGAGACTACTGTCCCAGTACCACGTATAGTGTGTGGAGACCACTGTCCCAGTACCACGTGTAGTGTGTGGAGACCACTGTCCCAGTACCACGTGTTGTGTGAGGAGACCACTGTCCCAGTACCACGTGTAGTGTGAGGAGACCACTGTCCCAGTACCACGTGTAGTGTGAGGAGACTACTGTCCCAGTACCACGTGTAGTGTGTGGAGACCACTGTCCCAGTACTACGTGTTGTGTGAGGAGACCACTGTCCCAGTACCACGTGTAGTGTGAGGAGACCACTGTCCCAGTACCACGTGTAGTGTGTGGAGACCACTGTCCCAGTACCACGTGTTGTGTGAGGAGACCACTGTCCCAGTACCACGTGTAGTGTGAGGAGACCACTGTCCCAGTACCACGTATAGTGTGTGGAGACCACTGTCCCAGTACCACGTGTTGTGTGAGGAGACCACTGTCCCAGTACCACGTGTAGTGTGAGGAGACCACTGTCCCAGTACCACGTGTAGTGTGAGGAGACTACTGTCCCAGTACCACGTGTAGTGTGTGGAGACCACTGTCCCAGTACTACGTGTTGTGTGAGGAGACCACTGTCCCAGTACCACGTGTAGTGTGAGGAGACCACTGTCCCAGTACCACGTGTTGTGGTAGGGGACCACTGTCCCAGTACCACGTGTAGTGGTAGGGGACAACTGTCCCAGTACCACGAGCAGTGTGAGGGGACTTAAATATAACACAACAAACAGCTTTTTAATAATAAAGTACAAAGTATTGGTTGTGGTTGGTGAATACCTCGCTCGCCCTCCCCATAACCAAGTATATCATACCACTACAATAGTAAAAGTATATTGGTGAAGTATACTGGTGAAGTATACTGGTGAAGTATACTCTTAAATTATAATGTTATCAAGAACACTGGTGGAACAAGCATAGAGGTCTTCGAGAGGAAACTGGACAATTATATACACCAAGTGACAGATCAGCCAGGCTGTGATGGATGTGTGTGGCAGCGGGTCGCCAGCAACAACAGCCTGGTTGACCAGACAAGCCTGTCCCAGGGCCGGGCTGCGGAAGTAGGAAAACTCTCGTAACTCATCAAAGGTAAAAATATTTTAATATAAACACTAACTCCGGATTGAGTGATGACTGAAGCACTGAGCGTCACACTGGCTGTGTCAACACACTACTCTCTAACAATATACTCTTCCTTACCCAACATTAATTGAATACTTTTATACCTTTGATGAGTTTCGAGAGTCTTTTTACTCCCGCAGCCCGGCCATGGGCCAGGATCGTCTGGTAAAATACTTTTTCTCACACGCAAAACCCAGGGGAAAAACTACATTTAATCACAGAATGGGTGAGTCTTGAACCCACGGCAGCTAAGCCTTGCACACCCGTGTGCTTGACCACTCAGGCCCACGCTAACCTTCCTATGGTGTCTGGAAATATACCTTGTTGGGTGAATCTTGTCAGGCCAGCATGAACCAGCGCTTAACACACTGACGCCAGTTTTACGACTCGTTTGCCATGGTTTCGAACCCCCCCATCCGTCTGTGAGTTGTTTGCAGTAGTGTTGTTACGATTTCGCAAGTCATGATAACTACACCTGGCTTCGGACAGAAAGAAGACGGAACGTACAGTAATGACAACAAAGAAATAAGTTAAATAATAGATTCATATGAGGACTCTGTGATGGGTGATCATTGCTAGAAAAATGACATGAAGGAAAATGAGAACCTTCAAAACCAGGGATGCCAAGCCCATGATGACACTTCAGGTCGCTTGTTCTATCTAGGCTGGAATATTGCTGCACACTAACAGCACCTTTCAAGGCGGGTGAAATTGCTGAACTAGAAAATATGTAGAGAACCTTCACAGCACGCATAACTGTGATAAACCACCTCAATTACTGGGAAGTATACTACATGCACAGTTTTGTTAAACCTGGCCTGTTGGTTGCCTGTCCAGGTCGCCTCGGGTCACCATAGGTCATCACTGGTCAACACAGGTCACCTCCACACGTACCTGGTGAAGAGGAAACAAACATTATGTGGTTTGAAGTTCCTAAACCTGTACTCCCTAGAACGCATGCGAGAGAGATACATTATCATATACACTTGGAAAATCCTAGAGGGATTAGTACCAAACTTGCACACGAGAGTCACTCCCTACGAAAGCAAAAGACTCGGCAGACGATGCAACATCCCCCCAATGAAAAGCAGGGGTGCCACTAGTACGTTGAGAGACAACACAATAAGTGTCAGGGGCCCAAGACTGTTCAACTGCCTCCCAACGTATATAAGGGGGATTACCAATAGACCCCTGGCTGTCTTCAAGCAGGCACTGGACAGGCACCTAAAGTCAGTACCTGACCAGCCGGGCTGTGGTTCGTACGTCGAACTGCGTGCGGCCAGCAGTAACAGCCTTGTTGATCAGGCTCTGATCCACCATGAGGCCTGGTCACAGACCGGGCCGCGGGGGCGTTGACCCCCGGAACTCTCCAGGTAAACTCCAGGTATATTAAAGACTGACAATGTACAAGTGTAATACTGTATCTGATCATCTGCCGAAATGTTTTGGCTTCGTCCGTCGCATACAAAGACGACCTCCGCACTGTAATGCTTCACTACCAGTCTAACACATTGCTCTTCAAAAATCCCAATAGGAAAAAAATCATGATAAAGGTGTTTCGAGCTTAGAGGCCATTGTCTTCTGGTAGTTTCCCCTATTAATTCTTCTCATAATTCCTTAAACCATTAGACGGGTGGGGTTCGAACCCGCGATCACAGAGTCTCAAAACTCCAGACCGTCTCGTAAGCCACTGGGCCAGACCGTCGCTTACGCGACGCGACCATTCTTTAATAATGGCTGGACCATCCTTTAATAATGGCTGAACCATCCTTTAATAATGGCTGAACCATCCTTAAATAATGGCTGAACCATCCTTAAATAATGGCTGGACCATCCCTTAATAATGGCTGGACCATCCTTTAATAATGGCTGAACCATCCTTTAATAATGGCTGGACCATCCTTTAATAATGGCTGAACCATCCTTTAATAATTGCTGGACCATCCCTTAATAATTGTTGAACCATCCTTTAATAATAGCTGAACCATCCTTTAATAATGGCTGGACCATTCTTTAATAATGGTTGGACTATTCTTTAATAATGGCTGAACCATTCTTTAATAATGGCTGGACCATCCTTTAATAATGGCTGGACCATCCTTTAATAATGGCTGGACAATCCTTTAATAATGGCTGGACCATCCTTTAATAATGGCTGGACTATCCTTTAATAATGGTTTTACCATTCTTTAATAATGGCTGGACCATTCTTTAATAATGGCTGAACCATCCTTTAATAATGGCTGGACCATCCTTTAATAATTAATTGCTGAACCATCCTTTAATAATGGCTGGACCATCCTTTAATAATGGTTGGACCATTCTTTAATAATGGTTGGACCATTCCTTAATAATGGTTGGACCATTCTTTAATAATGACTGAACTATCCTTTAATAATGGCTGAACCATCCTTTAATAATGGTTGGACCATTCTTTAATAATGGCTGGACCATTCTTTAATAATGGCTGAACCATCCTTTAATAATGGTTGGACCATTCTTTAATAATGGTTGGACCATTCTTTAATAATGGTTGGACCATCCTCTAATAATGGTTGGACCATCCTCTAATAATGGTTGGACCATTCTTTAATAATGGTTGGACCATTAAACTGTCCAAACGTAGATCCATGTTCGCTCGCATAACACTCCAAACGTTGATCTACGTTTTTTTACATGCTTTCTTATCGAGAACCTTATACCTTTGAAGAGTTTCGAGAGTTTATCTACTCTCTGAGCCCGGCCATGGGCCAGGCTCGTCTGGTGCTTGCCTGGTCAACCAGGCTGTTGCTGCTGGAGGCCCGCTGCCCCACATATCCATCACAGCCTGGTTGATCTGGCACCCGATGAAGATACTTGTCCAGTTTCCTCATGAAGGCTTCTACACTGGTTCCAGCGATGTTTCGGATAGCTTCTGGTAAGATGTTGAATAGTCTGGGACCCCGGATGTTAATACAGTGCTCCCGTATTGTCCCCACCGCACCCCTGCTCCTCACTGGGTTTATTTTACACTTTCTCCCATATCTCTCACTCCAGTATGTTGTTATGGCAGTGTGCAGATTTGGGACAAGGCCCTCAAGTACTTTCCAAGTATATATTATCATGGAAAAATAAACACATAAGCAGTATAATGTGATCCTTTATTGACAACGTTTCGCCCACGCAGTGGGCTTTATCGAGTCAGACAGATCTACCTGGAAAAAGAGTATCATGAGTATTTATAAGATTTAATCAGGTGGAGAATGCTGGGTCAGGTGGAGAATGCTGCATGTGATAGTCTTCAAAGTAGTGTGATAGTTTAAAACCTTGTGTGACTTAAAGGACCTGCAGTGTTCCAAACACGCATTTCAGAACACCAGTACGCAGGCAGATCTGACGACTCAAGGAATGCCTGTGTTCAACACCGAAATTCACACAACCATTTAATCAACTACAGAAACGCAAGACTCATCGCCATATCTGCATATCCAACAACTTCAACCAGAACAACGTCTTCTACAACATAGCTGAACCTATTGCCAAGAAACTTCTTCATCGCTATCCCACATAGAACTCTAAGAATGGAACACTGCAGGTCCTTTAAGTCACACAAGGTTTTAAACTATCACACTACTTTGAAGACTATCACATGCAGCATTCTCCACCTGACCCAGCATTCTCCACCTGATTAAATCTTATAAATACTCATGTTACTCTTTTTCCACGTAGATCTGTCTGTGACTCGATAAAGCCCACTGCGTGGGCGAAACGTTGTCAATAAAGGAACACATTATACTGCTTATGTGTTTATTTTTCCATTGTGTCGGTATTTTATACCATTTCCATATATTATCATGTATCTCTCTCTCCTCCGCTCCAATGAGTACATGTTCAAGACTTGAAGGCGTTCCCAATAATTTTAATGTTTCAAGGTCAGAATGCTACGCACGTAAACGTATATCTACTTTTTTTTTACATGCTTTCTTATGGAGAAACTCAAGGTCAGAGCACTACCCACAAAAACGTAGATCTACGTTTGGACAGTTTAAGGGTTAATAATGGTTGGACCATTCTTTAATAATGGTTGGACCATTCTTTAATAATGGTTGGACCATCCTTTAATAATGGCTGAACCATTCTTTAATAATGGTTGGACCATTCTTTAATAATGGTTGGACCATTCTTTAATAATGGTTGGACCATTCTTTAATAATTGCTGAACCATCCTTTAATAATGGTTGGACCATTCTTTAATATGGCTGAACCATCCTTTAATAATGGTTGGACCATTCTTTAATAATGGCTGAACCATTCTTTAATAATGGTTGGACCATCCTTTAATAATGGTTGGACCATTCTTTAATAATGGCTGAACCATCCTTTAATAATGGTTGGACCATCCTTTAATAATGGCTGAACCATCCTTTAATAATGGTTGGACCATTCTTTAACAATGGTTGGACCATTCTTTAATAATGGTTGGACCATTCTTTAATAATGGTTGAACCATTCTTTAATAATGGCTGAACCATTCTTTAATAATGGTTGGACCATTCTTTAATAATGGCTGAACCATTCTTTAATAATGGTTGGACCATCCTTTAATAATAGCTGAACCATTCTTTAATAATGGTTGGACCATCCTTTAATAATGGCTGAACCATTCTTTAATAATGGTTGGACCATTCTTTAATAATGGCTGAACCATTCTTTAATAATGGTTGGACCATCCTTTAATAATGGCTGAACCATTCTTTATTAATGGTTGGACCATTCTTTAATAATGGTTGGACCATTCTTTAATAATGGTTGGACCATCCTTTAATAATGGCTGAACCATTCTTTAATAATGGTTGGACCATTCTTTAATAATGGCTGAACCATTCTTTAATAATGGCTGAACCATTCTTTAATAATGGTTGGACCATTCTTTAATAATGGTTAGACCATCCTTTAATAATGGCTGAACCATTCTTTAATAATGGCTGAACCATTCTTTAATAATGGCTGAACCATTCTTTAATAATGGCTGAACCATTCTTTAATAATGGCTGAACCATTCTTTAATAATGGTTGGACCATCCTTTAATAATGGTTGGACCATCCTTTAATAATGGTTGGACCATTCTTTAATAATGGCTGAACCATTCTTTAATAATGGTTGGACCATTCTTTAATAATGGCTGGACCATTCTTTAATAATGGTTGGACCATTCTTTAATATGGCTGAACCATCCTTTAATAATGGTTGGACCATCCTTTAATAATGGTTGGACCATTCTTTAATATGGCTGAACCATCCTTTAATAATGGTTGGACCATTCTTTAATAATGGCTGAACCATTCTTTAATAATGGTTGGACCATTCTTTAATAATGGCTGAACCATTCTTTAATAATGGTTGGACCATTCTTTAATAATGGCTGAACCATTCTTTAATAATGGTTGGACCATCCTTTAATAATGGTTGGACCATCCTTTAATAATGGTTGGACCATTCTTTAATAATGGCTGAACCATTCTTTAATAATGGTTGGACCATTCTTTAATAATGGCTGGACCATTCTTTAATAATGGTTGGACCATTCTTTAATATAGCTGAACCATCCTTTAATAATGGTTGGACCATCCTTTAATAATGGTTGGACCATTCTTTAATATGGCTGAACCATCCTTTATTAATGGTTGGACCATTCTTTAATAATGGTTGGACCATCCTTTAATAATGGTTGGACCATCCTTTAATAATGGTTGGACCATTCTTTAATAATGGTTGGACCATCCTTTAATAATGGTTGGACCATCCTTTAATAATGGTTGGACCATCCTTTAATAATGGTTGGACCATTCTTTAATATGGCTGAACCATCCTTTAATAATGGCTGAACCATTCTTTAATAATGGCTGGACCATTCTTTAATAATGGTTGGACCATTCTTTAATAATGGTTGGACCATTCTTTAATAATGGTTGGACCATTCTTTAATAATGGTTGGACCATTCTTTAATAATGGTTGGACCATTCTTTAATAATGGTTGGACCATCCTTTAATAATGGTTGGACCATTCTTTAATAATGGTTGGACCATTCTTTAATAATGGTTGGACCATCCTTTAATAATGGTTGGACCATCCTTTAATAATGGTTGGACCATTCTTTAATATGGCTGAACCATCCTTTAATAATGGCTGAACCATTCTTTAATAATGGCTGGACCATTCTTTAATAATGGTTGACCATTCTTTAATAATGGTTGGACCATTCTTTAATAATGGTTGGACCATTCTTTAATAATGGTTGACCATTCTTTAATAATGGTTGACCATTCTTTAATAATGGTTGACCATCCTTTAATAATGGTTGGACCATTCTTTAATAATGGTTGACCATTCTTTAATAATGGTTGACCATTCTTTAATAATGGTTGGACCATTCTTTAATAATGGTTGGACCATTCTTTATTAATGGTTGGACCATTCTTTAATAATGGTTGACCATTCTTTATTAATGGTTGGACCATCTCTTTAATAATGGTTGGACCATTCTTTAATAATGGTTGGACCATTCTTTAATAATGGTTGGACCATTCTTTAATAATGGTTGCACCATTCTTTAATAATGGTTGGACCATTCTTTAATAATGGTTGGACCATTCTTTATTAATGGTTGGACCATTCTTTAATAATGGTTGGACCATTCTTTAATAATGGTTGGACCATTCTTTAATAATGGTTGGACCATTCTTTAATAATGGTTGGACCATTCTTTAATAATGGTTGGACCATTCTTTATTAATGGTTGGACCATCCTTTAATAATGGTTGGACCATTCTTTAATAATGGTTGGACCATTCTTTAATAATGGTTGGACCATTCTTTAATAATGGTTGGACCATCCTTTAATAATGGTTGGACCATCCTTTAATAATGGTTGGACCATACTTTAATAATGGTTGGACCATTCTTTAATAATGGTTGGACCATTCATTAATAATGGTTGGACCATTCTTTTAATGTTGACCATTCTTTAATAATGGTTGGACCATTCTTTAATAATGGTTGGACCATTCTTTAATAATGGTTGGACCATTCTTTAATAATGGTTGGACCATTCTTTAATAATGGTTGGACCATTCTTTAATAATGGTTGGACCATCCTTTAATAATGGTTGGACCATCCTTTAATAATGGTTGGACCATCCTTTAATAATGGTTGGACCATTCTTTAATAATGGTTGGACCATTCTTTAATAATGGTTGGACCATCCTTTAATAATGGTTGGACCATTCTTTAATAATGGTTGGACCATCCTTTAATAATGGTTGGACCATTCTTTAATAATGGTTGGACCATCCTTTAATAATGGTTGGACCATTCTTTAATAATGGTTGGACCATTCTTTAATGGTGAATCTAAATGGTTGGACCATCCTTTAATAATGGTTGGACCATCCTTTAATAATGGTTGGACCATCCTTTAATAATGGTTGGACCATTCTTTAATAATGGTTGGACCATCCTTTAATAATGGTTGGACCATCCTTTAATAATGGTTGGACCATTCTTTAATAATGGTTGGACCATCTTTATAATGGTTGGACCATTCTTTAATAATGGTTGGACCATCCTTTAATAATGGTTGGACCATCTTTAATAATGGTTGGACCATCTTTAATAATGGTTGGACCATCTTTAATAATGGTTGGACCATCTTTAATAATGGTTGGACATCCTTTAATAATGGTTGGACATCTTAGTGCCATCTTAATAATGGTTGGACCATCTTTAATAATGGTTGGACCATCTTTAATAATGGTGACCATTCTTTATAATGGTTGGACCATCCTTTAATAATGGTTGGACCATCTTTAATAATGGTTGGACCATCCTTTAATAATGGTTGGACCATCATTGCCTTTAATAATGGTTGACCATCCTTTAATAATGGTTGATCATCTTTAATAATGGTTGGACCATCCTTTAATAATGGTTGGACCATCCTTTAATAATGGTTGACCATCCTTTAATAATGGTTGACTTCATCTATTAATAATGGTTGACCATCTCTTTAATAATGGTTGGACCATCCTTTAATAATGGTTGGACCATCCTTAATAATGGTTGGACCATCCTTTAATAATGGTTGGACCATGGTTGACCTTTAATAATGGTTGGACCATTCTTAATAATGGTTGGACCATCCTTTAATAATGGTTGGACCATCCTTAATAATGTACCATCCTTAATAATGGTTGGACATCCTTTAATAATGTGTTGGACCATCCTTTAATAATGGTTGGACCATCTTTAAATGGTTGGACCATCCTTTTATAATAATGGTTGGACCATCCTTTAATAATGGTTGGCATCCTTAATGTCATCTTTAAAAATGGTTGGACCATCCTTATGGTGACATATATGGTTGACCATCCTTAATAATGGTTGGACATCCTTTAATAATGGTTGACCATCCTTTAATAATGGTTGACCATCTTTAATAATGGTTGGACCACCTTTAATAATGGTTGGACCATCTCTTAATAATGGTTCATCCTTATAATGGTTGGACCATCCTTTAATAATGGTTGGACCATCCTTTAATAATGGTTGGACCATCCTTAATAATGGTTGACCATCCTTTAATAATGGTTGGACCATCTTATAATGTTGGACCATCCTTTAATAAGTTGGACCATCCTTTAATAATGGTTGGACCATCCTTGTACATAATGGTTGACCACATTCTAAGTGGTTGGATCACTTAATAATGGTGACCATCCTGTTATCATCATTTATGGTACCTAAAATGGTTGCATCTATAAGTGTTGCATCCTTAGTATGGTTGGCCATCCTATAATGGTGACATCCTTATAGTGGTTGCATCCTTTATAGTGGTTGGACCATCCTTAATATGGTTGACCATCTATAATGGTGGTGGTAGGCATCCTTAGGTAGTGGTGCTAAGTAAGTATGCTGAACTTGTGGTGGTATAGTGGTGGTGGTGGTAATGGTGAGTGGTCAGTGGGATAGTACAGTGGTGGTGATCACTATGGTGGTGTGGTAGTGGTATAGTAGGAGGTGGGAGTAGTGTGATGGTTATACTATGTGATGGTGGTGGTAGTATGGTGATGGTGGTGGTAGTGTGTGATGGTGGAGAGGGGATCGGAGCTAGTGTGATCAGGTGTTCATCGTTAGTGTGTACATCCTTCATGGTAATGGTCATCATCTCAGTGTTGGTTTCCGAGCATATCATCAAGGTGGGGGTTTTATCCTGTGTAGTCACCAACCACAACTTCATCACAGTGTTCATCACTCTCAGTGTTGTACCAACACAACTTCATCACAGTGTTCATCACTCTCAGTGTTGTACCAACACAACAACATCACCACAGTGTTCATCACTCTCAGTGTTGTACCAACACAACAACATCATCACAGTGTTCATCACTCTCAGTGTTGTACCAACACAACAACATCATCACAGTGTTCATCACTCTCAGTGTTGTACCAACACAACAACATCATCACAGTGTTCATCACTCTCAGTGTTGTACCAACACATCATCATCATCATCACAGTGTTCATCACTCTGTGTTGTACCAACACAACAATCCCATCATCACAGTGTTCATCACTCTCAGTGTTGTACCAACACATCATCATCATCACAGTATTCATCACTCTCAGTGTTGTACCAACATAACATCATCACAGTGTTCATCACTCTCAGTGTTGTACCAACACATCATCATCATCACAGTATTCATCACTCTCAGTGTTGTACCAACACAACATCATCACAGTGTTCATCACTCTCAGTGTTGTACCAACACAACAACATCATCACAGTATTCATCACTCTCAGTGTTGTACCAACACAACATCATCATCACAGTGTTCATCACTCTCAGTGTTGTACCAACACAACATCATCACAGTATTCATCACTCTCAGTGTTGTACCAACACATCATCATCATCACAGTATTCATCACTCTCAGTGTTGTACCAACACAACAACATCATCACAGTGTTCATCACTCTCAGTGTTGTACCAACACAACATCATCACAGTATTCATCACTCTCAGTGTTGTACCAACACAACAACATCATCACAGTGTTCATCACTCTCAGTGTTGTACCAACACAACAACATCATCACAGTGTTCATCACTCTCAGTGTTGTACCAACACAACATCATCATCACAGTGTTCATCACTCTCAGTGTTGTACCAACACAACTTCATCACAGTGTTCATCACTCCCACTGTTGTACCAACACAACAACATCATCACAGTGTTCATCACTCTCAGTGTTGTACCAACACAACAACATCATCACAGTGTTCATCACTCTCAGTGTTGTACCAACACAACAACATCATCACAATGTTCATCACTGAGTGTTGTACCAACTCAACAACATCATCACAGTGTTCATCACTCCCACTGTTGTACCAACTCAACATCATCACAGTGTTCATCACTCTCAGTGTTGTACCAACACAACATCATCACAGTGTTCATCACTCCCAGTGTTGTACCAACACATCATCACAGTGTTCATCACTCAGTGTTGTACCAACAACATCATCACAGTGTTCATCACTCTCAGAGTTGTACCAACAACATCATCACAGTGTTCATCACTAACTGTTGTACCAATTGACTGACCCTTGAAACACAGGATCGACCATGATTGCCACCCATTCCCAGGTACTCTATGACCCCCTACGGGTTTAGTGCTTCCCGCCATTGTAATAACATAATTCTAAACACGGTATTGTGCCTTTTTGTTCTTCATAATAATTCTAAGTTCTGGACTATGCGACCATCACCAACAGGCTGATTGATCAAGTAGTCAACCACTATCACAGTGTGTTCTAGTTCTATCACAGTGTTCTTCTAGTTCTATCACAGTGTTTTAGTTCTATCACAGTGTTCTTCTAGTTCTATCACAGTGTGTTCTAGTTCTATCACAGTGTTTTAGTTCTATCACAGTTTGTTCTAGTTCTATCACATTGTTCTAGTTCTATCACAGTGTTCTAATACTATCACAGTGTGTTCTACTTCTATCACAGTGTTCTTCTAGTTCTACCACAGTGAGTGTGTTTTAGTTCTATCAAAGTGTGTACTTCTAGTTCTATCTTAGCTTTCATTTCAGGTTTAATTAGTACCTGAGGCATTGAAGAACATTCGGAAATTTTTGGACAAACAGGTGGAGGGAATGATTGGTTTAGAGAAGGACATGCCTAGTATGGGCCAGTAGGCTTCCTGCAGTGTGACTGATTTATATGGGTCAAGTTGGATCAAAACGTCGACACAAGTTTCCTTCTCCTATGTGAGAGTTATGTATTACCATGTATAATCATGTTCTTATGCATGTTCTTCTAGTTCTATCACAGTGTTCTTCTAGTTCTATCACAGTGTTCTTCTAGTTCTATCACAGTGTTCTTCTAGTTCTATCACAGTGTTCTTCTAGTTCTATCACAGTGTTCTTCTAGTTCTATCACAGTGTTCTTCTAGTTCTATCACAGTGTTCTTCTAGTTCTATCACAGTGTTCTTCTAGTTCTATCACAGTGTTCTTCTAGTTCTATCACAGTGTTCTTCTAGTTCTATCAGTGTTCTTCTAGTTCTATCACGGTGTTCTAGTTCTATCACAGTGTTCTTCTAGTTCTATCACAGTGTTCTTCTAGTTCTATCACAGTGTGTTCTAGTTCTATCACAGTGTTCTATCACAGTGTGTTCTAGTTCTATCACAGTGTTCTTCTAGTTCTATCACGGTGTTCTAGTTCTATCACAGTGTTCTTCTAGTTCTATCACAGTGTTCTTCTAGTTCTACCACAGTGTTCTTCTAGTTCTATCACAGTGTACTTCTAGTTCTATCACAGTGTGTTCTTCTAGTTCTATCACAGTGTTCTTCTAGTTCTATCACAGTGTTCTTATAGTTCTATCACAGTGTGTTCTTCTAGCCTGGCCCATGGCCGGGCTCAGAGAGTAGATACTCTCAAAACGCTTCAAAGGTATATCAAAGGTAGTTCTATCACAGTGTTCTTCTAGTTCTATCACAGTGTTCTTCTAGTTCTATCACAGTGTGTTCTTCTAGTTCTATCACAGTGTGTTCTAGTTCAATCACAATGTTCTTCTAGTTCTATCACAGTGTTCTTCTAATTCTATCACAGTGTTCTTCTAGTTCTATCACAGTGTTCTTCTAGTTCTACCAGTGTACTTCTAGTTCTATCACAGTGTGTTCTTCTATTTCTATCACAGTGTTCTAGTTCTATCACAGTGTTCTTCTAGTTCTATCACAGTGTTCTTCTAGTTCTATCACAGTGTTCTTCTAGTTCTATCACAGTGTTCTTCTAGTTCTATCACAGTGTTCTTCTAGTTCTATCACAGTGTTCTTCTAGTTCTATCACAGTGTGTTCTTCTAGTTCTATCACAGTGTGTTCTTCTAATTCTATCACAGTGTTCTATTTCTATCACAGTGTTCTTATAGTTCTATCACAGTGTTCTTCTAGTTCTATCAGTGTTCTTCTAGTTCTATCAGTGTTCTTCTAGTTCTATCAGTGTTCTTCTAGTTCTATCACAGTGTTCTTCTAGTTCTATCACAGTGTTCTAGTTCTATCACAGTGTTCTTCTAGTTCTATCACAGTGTTCTTCTAGTTCTATCACAGTGTTCTTCTAGTTCTATCACAGTGACCTCGTCGTAGAACAACAACTGTATAAGACAGGTTTCCCATCCCTAAACACATGCCGGGTTTATCCAATAAATATTTTCCTCTCCAGAAACTCCGATAATGTTTTCCTAGTAACGTTAGGTGCTAGTGCAGGCACGAGTGTATGATGTGCCTGTGTTGTCATCCATATTGTGGGTGCTGTAGCGACGTGTGTATGATGTGCCTGTGTTGTCATCCATATTGTGGGTGCTGTAGCGACGTGTGTATGATGCGCCTGTGTTCTGTCATCCATTTTGTGGGTGCTGTAGCGACGTGTGTATGATGTGCCTGTGTTGTCATCCATATTGTGGGTGCTGTAGCGACGTGTGTATGATGTGCCTGTGTTGTCATCCATATTGTGGGTGCTGTAGCGACGTGTGTATGATGTGCCTGTGTTGTCATCCATATTGTGGGTGCTGTAGCGACGTGTGTATGATGCGCCTGTGTTCTGTCATCCATATTGTGGGTGCTGTAGCGACGTGTGTATGATGTGCCTGTGTTGTCATCCATATTGTGGGTGCTGTAGCGACGTGTGTATGATGTGCCTGTGTTGTCATCCATATTGTGGGTGCTGTAGCGACGTGTGTATGATGTGCCTGTGTTCTGTCATCCATATTGTGGGTGCTGTAGCGACGTGTGTATGATGTGCCTGTGTTGTCATCCATATTGTGGGTGCTGTAGCGACGTGTGTATGATGTGCCTGTGTTGTCATCCATATTGTGGGTGCTGTAGCGACGTGTGTATGATGCGCCTGTGTTGTCATCCATATTGTGGGTGCTGTTGCGACGTGTGTATGATGTGCCTGTGTTTGTCATCCATATTGTGGGTGCTGTAGCGACGTGTGTATGATGTGCCTGTGTTGTCATCCATATTGGGGTGCTGTAGCGACGTGTGTATGATGTGCCTGTGTTGTCATCCATATTGTGGGTGCTGTAGCGACGTGTGTATGATGCGCCTGTGTTTGTCATCCATATTGTGGGTGCTGTAGCGACGTGTGTATGATGTGCCTGTGTCTGTCATCCATATTGTGGGTGCTGTAGCGACGTGTGTATGATGCGCCTGTGTTGTCATCCATATTGTGGGTGCTGTAGCGAGTGTGTATGATGTGCCTGTGTTGTCATCCATATTGTGGGTGCTGTAGCGACGTGTGTATGATGTGCCTGTGTTGTCATCCATATTGTGGGTGCTGTAGCGACGGTGTATGATGTGCCTGTGTTGTCATCCATATTGTGGGTGCTGTAGCGACGTGTGTATGATGCGCCTGTGTTGTCATCCATATTGTGGGTGCTGTAGCGACGTGTGTATGATGTGCCTGTGTTCTGTCATCCATATTGTGGGTGCTGTAGCGACGTGTGTATGATGTGCCTGTGTTCTGTCATCCATATTGTGGGTGCTGTAGCGACGCGTGTATGATGTGCCTGTGTTGTCATCCATATTGTGGGTGCTGTAGCGACGTGTGTATGATGCGCCTGTGTTCTGTCATCCATATTGTGGGTGCTGTAGCGACGTGTGTATGATGCGCCTGTGTTGTCATCCATATTGTGGGTGCTGTAGCGACGTGTGTATGATGCGCCTGTGTTGTCATCCATATTGTGGGTGCTGTAGCGACGTGTGAATGATGCGCCTGTGTTGTCATCCATATTGTGGGTGCTGTAGCGACGTGTATGATGTGCCTGTGTTGTCATCCATATTGTGGGTGCTGTTGCGACGTGTGTATGATGCGCCTGTGTTGTCATCCATATTGTGGGTGCTGTTGCGACGTGTGTATGATGTGCCTGTGTTGTCATCCATATTGTGGGTGCTGTAGCGACGTGTGTATGATGTGCCTGTGTTGTCATCCATATTGTGGGTGCTGTAGCGACGTGTGTATGATGTGCCTGTGTTGTCATCTATATTGTGGGTGCTGTAGCGACGTGTGTATGATGTGCCTGTGTTGTCATCCATATTGAGGGTGCTGTAGCGACGTGTGTATGATGTGCCTGTGTTGTCATCCATATTGTGGGTGCTGTAGCGACGTGTGTATGATGTGCCTGTGTTGTCATCCATATTGTGGGTGCTGTGCGACGTGTGTATGATGTGCCTGTGTTGTCATCCATATTGTGGGTGCTGTAGCGACGTGTGTATGATGTGCCTGTGTTGTCATCCATATTGAGGTGCTGTAGCGACGTGTGTATGATGTGCCTGTGTTGTCATCCATATTGTGGGTGCTGTAGCGACGTGTGTATGATGTGCCTGTGTTGTCATCCATATTGTGGGTGCTGTAGCGACGTGTGTATGATGTGCCTGTGTTGTCATCCATATTGTGGGTGCTGTTGGAACTTATTCTTTCAAAGATTATTATACATGTACTGCTGCACCCCAATACTGTACTTGAATGTGTTTAATGAGGAAGGAGGGGAGGTAACGGAGGAGGGGATGAAGGCAGGGGAGGAGATAATGCAGGTAGGGAAGGAGAGGATGCAGGTAGGGGAGAGGATGCAGGCAGGAGAGGATGCAGGCAGGAGAGGATGCAGGCAGGAGAGAATGCAGGCAGGGGAGGAGAAAATGCAGGTAGGG
This sequence comes from Cherax destructor, assembly GCA_009830355.1. Lineage (NCBI taxonomy): Eukaryota > Metazoa > Arthropoda > Malacostraca > Decapoda > Parastacidae > Cherax > Cherax destructor. The sequence goes on from WNWK01000322.1 coordinate 349,401, forward strand.
GAGAGGATGCAGGCAGGGGAGGAGAGGATGCAGGTAGGGGAGAGGATGCAGGTAGGAGAGGATGCAGGCAGAGGAGGAGAGGATGCAGGTAGGGGAGAGGATGCAGGTAGGAGAGGATGCAGGCAGAGGAGGAGAGGATGCAGGCAGGGGAGGAGAGGATGCAGGCAAGTGAGGAGAGGATGCAGGCAGAGGAGGAGAGGATATAGACAGGGAAAGAGCAGGTAAGGGAGTAGGGGAGAACGGGAAGGAGCGGAGGGGAAGCCGGTATGGGTAGGGGGCAGAAGGTAAGGCAGGAGGGAAAGCTGGTAGGGGTTGTGGAGAACTAGCGAGGGATGGAGGGGGGAGGAGGTAGGGGTACCTTTGACCTTTGAAGAGTTTCGAGAGTTTATCTACTCTCTGAGCCCGGCCATGGGCCAGGCTCGTCTGGTGCTTGCCTGGTCAAGGGGTGGAAGTGCACCAAGGCAGCAGTACCCAGGATGGGTACCAACAACATCAACACCAACATCAACAACACCAACAACACAAACATCAACACCATCAATATCAACAACACCAACATCATCAACAACAACCCCTCCACCCTCCCACCCCTCTAATACTATACCCTCCCCTCAGCAACAACATCAACAACAACGCACCTTGCTTTGCAACACTTGTTTTCCCACTACTGTCAACAGTACGGCATTTGTATCCCCTCTCACCCCATATCTGTCGGTTGTGGGTAACTCCCACACACCCCTTACAGGTGTGGGTATTCCCCTCACCCCTGACAGGTTCGGGCAACTCCCTCGCCCCTCCCTCCCGTTCCCCACGTGCGGGTACCACACAAACACCCCCATCCCACCTTCCCCACGTGCGGGTACCACACTAACACCCCCATCCCACCTTCCCCACGTGCGGGTACCACACTAACACCCCCATCCCACCTTCCCCACGTGCGGGTACCACACTAACACCCCATCCCACCTTCCCCACGTGCGGGTACCACACTAACACCCCAGTTCCACCTCCCCCCCGTGCGGGTACCACACTAACACCCCCATCCCACCTTCCCCACGTGCGGGTACCACACTAACACCCCCATCCCACCTTCCCCACGTGCGGGTACCACACTAACATCCCCATCCCACCTTCCCCACGTGCGGGTACCACACTAACACCCCAGTTCCACCTCCCCACGTGCGGATACCACACTAACACCCCTATCCCACCTCCCCCACGTGCGGGTACCACACAAACACTCCCATCCCACCTCCCCACGTGCGGGTACCACACTAACACCCCCATCCCACCTCTTCCACGTGCGGGTACCACACTAACACCCCATCCCACCTCCCCCACGTGCGGGTACCACACTAACACCCCATCCCACCTCCCCACGTGCGGGTACCACACTAACACCCCTATCCCACCTCCCCACGTGCGGATACCACACTAACACCCCTATCCCACCTCCCCACGTGCGGGTACCACACTAACACCCCCATCCCACCCCCCACGTGCGGGTACCACACTAACACCCCCATCCCACCTCCCCCACGTGCGGGTACCACACTAACACCCCCATCCCACCTCCCCACGTGCGGGTACCACACTAACACCCCCATCACAAAGTTCTCTTCGGATTTGCATCAATTTACAAATTTACATATCGACCTGTGTGTGTATCCACGAATATATCCCTCCTCCCCCCCCCTACTGCTACACCCTTCCCCTCCCTCCATCCTTCCCTACTACTACACCCTCCCCTCCAAAACTACAATACCCTCCACCTCCCCAACTACTACAACCTTCCCCTCCCTACTACGGCAACCTTCTCCCTCCCCTACTACTACACCATCCCCTCCACCCTCCCCTACTACTACACCCTTCCTCTCCACCCTCCCCTACTACAACACCCTCCCACCCCACTACTACTATACCTCCCCTACTACTACTACACCCTTCCCTCCACTACTATTGCACCATTCCCCTCCCTACTACTACACCCTCCCTCCCCTATTACACCCTCCCTCCCCTACTAGACCCTTCACCCTCCCCTATTACTACACTCTTCTCCTCTCCTTCCCTACTACTACACCCTCCCCTCCCCTACTAGACCCTTCACCCTCCCTATTACTACACTCTTCTCCTCTCCTTCCCCTACTACTACACCCTCCCTCTCCCCTAGTACTGCACCCTTCCCTCTCCCCTGCTACTACACCCTTCCCCTCCACACTCCCATACTGCACACTTCCTCTCCCCACTACTACACCATTCCCCTCTCCCCTACTGCTACACCCTTCCCCTCCCCTACTACTACACCCTTCCCTCTCCCTACTGCTACACCCTTCCCCCTCCCCTTCTACACCCTACCCTCATTTCTGCTACGCCCTCCCCCTCCCCTACTACCACACCCTCCCCTTCCCTACTACTACACCCTCCCCTTCCCTACTACTACACCCTCCCCCTTCCTACTACCACACCCTCCCCCTTCCCTACTACTACACCCTCCCACTCTACTTCACCCTTGTCCCTCCTCCTGCACCCTCTGTAGACCAGTACTGTGTAGACCAGTACTGTGTAGACCAGTACTGTGTAGACCAGTACTGTGTAGACCAGTACTGTGTAGACCAGTACTGTGTAGACCAGTACTGTTTGGACCAGTACTGTGTAGACCAGTACTGTGTAGACCAGTACTGTGTAGACCAGTACTGTGTAGACCAGTACTGTGTAGACCAGTACTGTGTAGACCAGTACATGGTGTTGGAAGCAAAATACAGATATACTATAAACTAACTTGACAAATGCCACTGATAAGTGCAACCACGGGGGATAATTGAACACAAAATGCATGCATAAGGAAAAGCTGGGAAGGTGGGCAAGTTGCATATTTAACTTCCTAACAAAGAGAACCCAAAGAATAATAATAAATAGAATAAAATCAGCAGCTGCTATAGGGTAATGTGTCCCCCAAGGCACGGTACTCGCCCCACTTTTCTTCCTCATTCTCAATGCTGACATAGACATAGACGCAAACCATAGCGCTGTATCATCCTTCGGAGACGATACTAGAATCTTTACGAAAGTGACATCCACAAAAGACTCAACGAGCCTCCAAGCTGATATAAACCAAGTTTTCCAGTGGGCTACTGACAACAATATAATGTTCAATGAGGACAAATTTCAGCTACTAAGTCATGAAAAAATGAAGGAAATAAAAAAGATCGGAGTACAAGACAAACTCAAACCACTCAATAGAACGTAAGTTAAATGTGAGAGACCTAGGAGCTATAATGTTATCGTAACTGTAAGAAAAATTATATGACTCCTTCAAGACGGGAAGTTGCTGAGCTGGAAAATGTAGAAAGAATCTTCACAGCTGGTATAAACTCAAGTCAACCATCTAAATGACTAGGAGTGCTTCAAGTCCCTAGAACTGTACTCACAGAACGTAGGCGAGAAAGATACATCCTAGTTTACACCTGGAAGATACTGGTGGGATTGGTCCCAAAATTGCACACCGAAATTAATACTGATGAACACAAGAGGCTTGGCACACGGTGCAGGATACAATGAAAAGCAGGGGAGCGATGAATACACTGAGAGAAAATACAGTAAATGTCAAGGTACCACGACTCTTCAACATAACCCCTAGCTGTCTTTAAGAGGGAACTCTACAGATTCCTCAAACAGTTCCTGATCAACCAGATTGTGGTGCATACGTTGGACTACAGGCGGTGTGCTCTAACAACTTCATGGATCAGGCCTGGTCTGGAACTGGGTCGCAGGGCCGCTGACCTCTGGAAGCGACTCCAAGTAAACTCCTGTGTGTGATAAACTATGTTACTGTCATATACAATAAGGAAGCAGCACACTGCTGATGTATCCAATCTTTCTTAAAGAAATAAACCGCCTTGGCCAGAGCCAGCAGCCAGACACAAGAATAATGGGTTCTATATAGCTCTTGCTGCCCTCCATTACACACCCTCTCTCCCGCCTCCAACACTTGCATGCACCACCTCTAAAACCTCTAAAGTACTGAGAGGAATGCACTATAAAGAGAGCTTAAAGGAACTATACCTGATGACACTGCAGAAGAATACCAATGAAGACATGTTTTAATTACAAGGACCAGGGAAACGTGGGAGCTGAAAATATTTTATTATATTTATAAATAGAACGCTAAACCCGTTGAGATCATACAGAGCCTGGAATGGGAGGCATTCAGGTTCGATCCAGGGGAAGGACAAGTCCAATTCCATAGCGATATTATTAAGTTCTTTTCAGTCTCAGGATGGATAAAAAGTGGAATAAGTTGGATAAGGAAGGAATGGAGGAAACTTCAATGCACAGCTTGAAGAGTAGGTATGATAAGGTCCAAGAAGCCAGAAATCAACAATGGCAATCAAAGCTGAGAGTCGACCTTCAGTGAACATACTGCACTACCTTTCCTCATACCACCAGAAGTGAACATTAATCCACTAATCACGGCAATGTATTATGCCCTTCTAACGAGCGAACTTATGAACGGCATTCAAGACTCTCAAGCAAAAGTATTCAGCACCTGTATATCACGTACTTCACACATAGCGCAGTGTGTGGCGCACCAACATGCAACCACACGTGATAAAACACATCTAGAAAGTGGATAATGTCTAGAGGTACGATACAACACTAGTTATATCTACCTACCTAGAGACTCGTGTCCAACTTCCTCCTGAAAACAACCACCTTCGTACCTGCAATTTTTTTTATATTTGTTGGTTGAAGATTGAAAGGGCTGGAAAATGTACAGAGGTCACTTACTGCTCTTAAAACATACAAGCTACTGACAACACCTCAGATCATTTAATGTATTATTCTCTGAAAAGGAGCAGAGAAATGTGCCTGATAATGTATGAACAATTCTTTAAAGACAAGGTTCCCAATTCTTGAAAGACACACAGGAGTGAGATACTGAGGTGCAAAATAAACCTAGTGGAAAGCCTAGGTGCTGCACCTGCTACCAGTGCGAGAGCCACTCGTGTGACACATCGTCAAATGCTTTCTTACAGTTGAGGAAGACAGTTTATCTAACTCTCTCTCATTCCTGACACTGTCATAAAAGTCTAAAAGATTCTAGAGACAGGATTTGTCAACCCTAAAACTGCGCTGGTTGTTTTAAATGCGCATCTGTTTACTTAAAAACGCTGAATATATTTTTCTTAATATCTTTTCTGCACCTCAGCCAGTTTGCTAGTCAATAAAACTTGATTATGGTTCTGCTGTTACTGTTTACTTCCATTCAAATTTATTGGCATTACACTGCAGTGTTAAGATACTTGGTGGTCGCTCTATTTAGTGTGACTTATAAATGGTCTAGATCAGACCGAAACGTCGTCCTGGGTTTCTCTTTCCTATGTGTGGGTTGTTTGTGTGTATCGACTTGTATATCCTTGCTAAGGTGTCGTACACCTTTCCTGTTCCTTAAGACAATAACAAAGATGATATCCTATCTGGTTGCAATGTCTTCCTTGCAGCTACTTAGGAATCCCTCACCTCTCACTTGCGACCTAGTTCCAAATCTGCATACTGCCATATCAATTTACTGGAATAAGACATATGGAAGAAAGCATGCAATAAACCCAGTGAAAAAGCAGGGGCGTCGTGGGCACAATATGAAAACACTATCAACATCCGTGATATACATGTACCTTTGATATACCTATGATGAGTTTCGAAAGTCTACTTCCGGAGCCCGGCCATGGGCCAGGCTCGTCTAGTACTAGCCTGGTCAACCAGGATGTTGCTGCTGGAGGCCCGCTGCCCCACATATCCACCACAGCCTGGTTGATCTGGCACCTGGTGAAGATACGTGTCTAGTTTTCTCTTGAAGACTTCTACACTTGGTAAGATGTTGAATAATCTGGGGTCACGAATGTTGATACAATGTTCCTTTATTGTGCCCACTGCACTTCCTCCCATATCTCTCACTCCAGTATGTTGTTATGGCAGTGTGCAGATTTGGGACCAGGCCCTCGAGTACTTTCCAGGTATATATCACCATGTATCTTCCCTCCGCTCCAGTGAGTACATATTCAAGAGTCAAAGTCTATTCAACATCTCACCAAAAGATATTAGACAGTGTCGGGACAAGTGTACAAGTCTTCGTGAGGAACCTGGACCCGCACCTCTACCAAGCACCAGATCAACCTGGGTGTGATGGATACGTAGGTTAGAGGGCCGCCAACAGCAACAGCCTGGTTGATAAGGCAGGCACCAGACAAGCCTGCCCCAGGGCCGGGCTCCGGGAGTAAGAAAACTCTCGAAGCCCATCACAGGTATATCAAGGGTAAATATATTTTCATTTCCTCTAATTTTTGCTGCTCATCTCCTCTACCACTCCTCAACCTAGACGCTGCAGGTGTGTGGGCGTGGCTGTAACTGGTGTGTGGGCGTGGTTGTCACTGGTGTGTGGGCGTGGCTGTAACTGGTGTGTGGGCGTGGCTGTCACTGGTGTGTGGGCGTGGCTGTAACTGGTGTGTGGGCGTGGCTGTCACTGGTGTGGGCGTGGCTGTCACTGGTGTGTGGGCGTGGCTGTCACTGGTGTGTGTGCGTGGCTGTCACTGGTGTGTGGGCGTGGCTGTAACTGGTGTGTGGACGTGGCTGTCACTGGTGTGTGGGCGTGGCTGTCACTGGTGTATGGGCGTGGCTATCACTGGTGTGTGGGCGTGGCTGTCACTGGTGTGTGGGCGTGGCTGTCACTGGTGTGTGGGCGTGGCTGTCACTGGTGTATGGGCGTGGCTGTCACTGGTGTGTGGGCGTATTTATCACCGGTGTGTGGGCGTGGTTATCACAGGTGTGTGGCGAGTTACGGCGGTGTGTGATCGGGCTACGGATGGTGTGTGGGCGGTCTACAAGCGGTGTGTGGGCGGTCTACAAGCGGTGTGGGCGGTCTACAAGCGGTGTGTGGGCTTTCTATGGATGGTGTGTGGGAGGGTTACGGGTGGTGTGTGGGCGCTCTACTGGTGGTGTATGGGCGGGTTACGGGTAGTTTGGGCAGGTTACGGGTAGTGTGGGCGCTCTACGGGTGGTGTATGGGCGGGTTACGGGTAGTGTGAGCGGGCTACGGGTAGTGTGGGCGCTCTACGGGTGGTGTATGGGCGGGTTACGGGTAGTGTGGGCTCTCTACGGGTGGTGTATGGGCGGGTTACAGGTAATGTGAGCGGGCTACGGGTGGTGTGTAGGCGTTCTACGGGTGGTGTGGGCGGGTTACGGGTGGTGTGGGCGGGCTACGGGTGGACATATTGATCAGGACTCCTGGTGTAATCTGCAGCAACTGTGTTAAGCATCGCATCCGAAGCATCCCTCTTCCCCTCCACCATCCCAATCCCTGTCCCCCTCATCCCCACCCTACTTACCACCCTAACCCTTCCCTGCCGCTCTCACCCCTTCCCTGCCGCTCTCACCCCTTCCCTGCCAACAACCCCTCCCTCTATGTCTTCCACCACCCCATTCCTGCCCCTTCCACATCCCCTGTTTCCCCATTCTCTACCCGTGCCGCCCCTGCCTTCCATTGGATTTATTATACACGTCCTCCCATTTCTCTTACCCCAGTTAATTGTTATGGTATTGTGTGAATCAGGGATCAGGCCCTCCATTACCTTCCACTTCTAGGTATGCTTAACAATTCGCAAACAGACGAAATTATTTACAAACATTATTTCTCAGTCCACAGCAGGACTCGAACCTGCAAATTCCGCATCAGAGTACAGAGTACTTTATCAACAACGCCAGACTCCAGGTAAGTATGGGCGCCTAGCTGAAGCTAGACGGTGTTTCCCTATACCCCGGAGCACCAGGCTTGTTCAAAGGTATATAGTATCAGATTTCTCTTATTCGTCCCCAAGAATATATTCCAAGTACTTTGAGACGTTCCCAATACTTAGATGCTTCATTGTCTCTAAGTGGACATTAAACGACCTCTGCACATTTTCCAGCTGTGACATCTTCCCTGCATTGAAGGAAGCTGTGAGCACACAGCAATATTGTAAAGTGAGAGCACAAGTGATTTGCACAGTACTCTCACTGGCGTCATTTCTCTTATTGGCCTTCACTGCATTTGCTTTAACGTGTTTTCTAAATGAAAGATCATTTGACAATGCTTTTCCGGAGGTTTTATAACTGTTTCTTACGTTATGTAAACGAACTGCCAAAAGACTGTTGTCATCAAGAGGTAACATAATAGATTCGTTCCCAGACAGCGAATCGCAAACACTAACCAGACTGGAATATTACTGTACACTAACAGCTCCGTTTAAAGTAGAACTTGCACATCTGAAGAATACACAAAGAAATTTTACTGCCTTTATCAGTTCAAGTACATAATTGTTTTGAATACCTAAAGTGCCTTGAACTATAATCCATGGAACAAAGGCGAGAATATATAATTTACATCTGAAAATTCTGGAAAATTTAGTTCAAAAGCTGCGCAATAAAAGTGCTTACGAGAACACGAGGCTCGATAGAAAGCGCAAAATACCCTGGTTGACCAGGCAAGCTCCAGACAAGCCTGGCCCAAGGTCAGGCTGTGGAGTAGGAAAACTCTCGAAACAGGTCACAAGTATATCACATGAATTTAATAAAATACAATGAGAGGCAACGTAGAAAGTGTAATGGGCCCAAGACATTTCAACACTCTCTTTTAAGAAAAACTGCCAAAAGACCTCTAGCTGTCTTTAAGAGGAAACTTGATAAGTTTCTCGAGTCAGTTCCTGATCAGTCAGTCTCTGGTGTGCTGCTAGTACCAAGAGCTTGATTGATCAGGCCATCAACAAGGAAGAAGCCTGGTCTGGGCTATAGGTTGGCGATGGCTCCTGGAATCAACAACATACCTTTATACCTTTGAAGAGTTTCGAGAGTATCTACTCTCTGAGCCCGGCCATGGGCCAGGCTCGTCTGGTGCTTGCCTGGTCAACCAGGCTGTTGCTGCTGGAGGCCCGCTGCCCCACATATCCATCACAGCCTGGTTGATCTGGCACCTGGTGAAGATATTTGTCCAGTTTCCTCTTGAAGGCTTCTACACTGGTTCCAGCCGTGTTTCGGATATCTTCTGGTAAGATGTTGAATAGTCTGGGACCCCGGATGTTAATACAGTGCTCCCGTATTGTCCCCACCGCACCCTGCTCCTCACTGGATTTATTTTACACTTTCTCCCATATCTCTCACTCCAGTATGTTGTTATGGCAGTGTGCAGATTTGGGACCAGGCCCTCAAGTACTTTCCATGTATATATTATCATGTATCTCTCTCCTCCGCTCCAATGAGTACATGTTCAAGACTTGAAGGCGTTCCCAATAATTTAGATGTTTCAATGGCTCAATGTGAGCCGTAAACGATCTCTGGATTTGTTCCAGCTCTGCTATTTCTCCTGCCCTGAACGGGGCCGTCAGCACTGAGCAGTATTCTAAGTGAGGGAGCACTAGCGATTTGAATAGTGTCACCATCGGCATTATTTCCCTTGTTTTGAAAGTTCTCAATACCCACCCCGTCATCTTCCTGGCTGTTGTGATCTTTGTCTTGTTATGGTCTTTAAACGACAGATCAGCAGACATAATTATTCCCAAGTCCTTTACGTGTTCCTTTCGTTCTATGTGGTGACCCTCTTGCGTTTTGTATATAGTGTTCCTTTGAGTTCTTCATTTTTCCATACCTAAGCAGCTGAAACTTATCACCATTGAACGTCATGTTGTTCTCCACTGCCCATTGGAAGACCCTGCTTATGTCCTCCTGTAATTTTTCAGTGTCCTCTACCGTAGTGACTTTCATGCTTATTTTAGTGTCATCTGCAAATGATGATACAAAAGTGTGCTGGGTGTTTTTATCTATGTCTGCTATGAGGATTAGAAACAGCAGAGGTGCCAGGACAGTGCCTTGGGGCACTGAGCTTTTGACCTCGCTGATGCTGGATCTTGCCCTGTTCACTACTACTTTTTGTGTTCTTTGTGTTAGGAACTCAAAATCCATCTGCCTACCTTCCCGTAATGCCTATGGCCCTCATTTTGTGCGCTATCACTCCATGATCGCATTTGTCAAACGCCTTTGCAAAATCTGTGTAAATCACATCTGCGTTTTGGTCGTCCTCCAATGCCTCTGTAATTCTGTCATAATGGTTCAGCAGCTGTGACAGGCATGATCGACCCGCTCTAAAGCCATGCTGGTTCGGGTTATGTTGGTTGTGCTGGTCCATGAACTTTGTAATCTGCCGTCTCATCACTCTTTCAAAGATTTTTATGATGTGAGAAGTGAGGGCTACTGGTCTGTAATTTTTAGCTAGTGCTCTACTACCTCCCTTATGCAAAGGAGCTATGTCTGCACTCTTTAAGGCCTCTGGAATTTCACCTAGATCTAAGCTCTTTCTCCACAGAATACTAAGGGCTCTTGCTAATGGTACTTTGCACTGCTTTATAAATAAAGCATTCCATGAATCTGGTCCAGGTGCTGAGTGAGTGGGCATGTTGGCCATTTCTTTTTCGAAATCTATGGGATTTGTACTAATGTCGGTTAGGTGGTCTGCGCAGCCTTCTGCTGGGTGAAAAATATTTCTGCATTTTCTACCTTGCTGTCATTTAGTGGGTTGCTGAACACTGACTCATACTGTTCTTTTAGAATTTCACTCATTTCCTGTTCATCGTCCGTATACGAATCTCCTCTCAATAATGGTCCAATTCTACAGGTAGTTCTTAGCTTGGATTTTGCATAGGAGTAGAAATATTTTGGGTTTCTTGCAATATCCTGTATGGCTCTTTGTTCCCTTTGTACTTCTTCTGTCAGGTATGACATCTTAAGTTTTTGCTCTAATTCCGTGATCTCTCGGTTAAGGCTATCTCTCTTCTGTTGCAACATAACTGTGTTTTTCAGCAATTCAGTAACCCGTTTTCTTCTCCTGTACCATCTCCTACGCTCTCTCTCTATATCTGATCTTCTTCGGGGTTTCCTCAATGGTACGTGTTTCATACATACCTTGTATGCTTCTGTATTCAGCTTCTCTAGGCACTGGTGGGGATTTAGGGTGCTCATGTCTGATTCCCATGATATGTCTGATAGCTCTTGGTTTATTTTTTCCCAGTCAATTCTATGGTTATTAAAATTAAACTTACTGAACATTCCGTCTCTAACATTAGTGTCGCAGTTCCCTAACCCTGAGTTAATACTAGTTTGAACTTCTATGATGTTATGATCAGAGTATATTGTTTTTGTAACTGTTATGTCTCTGATTAATTCCTCGTTGTTTGTGAATATCAAATCCAGGGTATTTTCATTTCTAGTGGGATCAATTATCTGTTGGTTTAGTGAGTACTTTTCACAAAGCCTCTTTAGTTCCCTGGTATGTGCCTGTTGAGCCAGGGTGCTTCCAGGAGTTATTTCTGGTATAACATTATGGTGCATCATCTTCCATTTTACATGAGGGAGATTAAAATCTCCAAGGATTAAAATGTTTGGGGTGGGATTCTCTAGCCTATCCAGATAGCTATCTATCTTCTTTAACTGCTCTGTGAATTCCTCCGCAGTTGCTGATGGTGGTTTGTATACTAGGATAATTACTAGATTCTTATTTTCCACTTTAATGCCGAGGATTTCTACTATATCATTCGTAGCGTTCAAAACTTCTGTGCAACAGAGAGTATCTTTATATAGAGTCCTACTCCTCCCTGTGACCTATTAATTCTATCACATCTATACATGTTATAGTTTTCTATCTTAATCTCTCCGTCCAAAACATCCCTTGTATGTGTTTCTGTAAATGCTCCAAACATGGCATTTGCTTCTGATAGGAGTCCACTAACATAACTAACTTTGTCATGTAGGTAGATTATATAAAATAATACAGCACCGCATTATTTAAACAAAAAATACACATCAATATAAGTTCAGTAATGTAACTACTACACTCCAAGACCCACAGTATCATAGCCGTGTATATACTCTCCCTCTCTACCACCACCACCACCACAATCCACCCCTCCATCACCACCCACTTGCTCACAACTATCCTAACCCCTCCATCACCACCATCTATCTTAACCCCTCCATCACCAGCATCTGCCCCTCTTTCCCTCCAGAATAATGCATCATCACCCTCCTAGGACATTTAAACAAATTTATGTTGATTTTGTAATTGACATCATTCAGAACACATATGCCATTCCAGCAAGTCCACTACCTATAGGTAGGTATACTTGGTATATGTGTACCGTACTGGAGTTTTTCTTACATAGCACTGAGGTACTGTCTTACACAAACTAAGACACTGTAGAAGAACTGCAGTTTTCTAACACATTTCCCCTCCCCTTCCTGGATGCGACCAACAACAGTCGTCTGACACAGGTTTTTTACTGCTACTTGAGCATGGGCATTAGGAAACTTGCCCATATTATTCTCCATGGCAGGGAATCGAAATGAGGGAGACTGGAGGGGAGGGAGTGGACTGATAGAGGGGCGACAGTAAAGGAAAATGGGGAAAAAGAGAGGAGGGAAAAGAAGGGAGAGAGGGGAAAGGGGAGAGAGAGGAGGGGGAAGGGAAGAGAGGAGGAGCATTATGTGGAAGGAGGCATGGGAAAGAGATCACATCTGGGCTTGCTTTAAGTAGCAACACCATGAAGCTGGTGTGTCTGCACTACACCCCATGCAGGCAGGGAGTAGGGAGGACACAGCCATCGTGGGAGTACGGAGGGAGGGGTGAGGATCTAAATGTAGGTGAGAGCGTGGGAGAGGGAGTGGGAAATGAGAAGGGTGTGAAGAGGTTGGATGGAAGGGCTTGTGAGATGTGGGGATGGGGAAGGTAGAACGTGGGTGGGATAAGATAAGATTTCTTCGGATTTTTAACCCCGGAGGGTTAGCCACCCAGGATAACCCAAGAAAGTTAGTGCGTCATCGAGGACTGTCTGTCTTATTTCCATTGGGGTCCTCAATCTTGTCCCCCAGGATGCGACCCACACCAGTCGACTAACACCCAGGTACCTATTTGCTGCTAGGTGAACATGACAACAGGTATAAGGAAACACGTCGAAATATTTCCACCCCGCCGTGTGTGAAGCGAGAGCTTTAGCCACCAGGCCACAAAAGTACTTCTCTCCCCACACACACATGTTGAAAAGTCTGGGGCCACGGACGTTGATACAGTGGCCTTTATTATTCCCAATGCTATTCACTGGGTTTTTTTGGTGTGCACTTCCTCCCATATATCTCACTCCAGTATGTTACTAGGCAGTGTGCAAATTTGCGACAAGGCCCTCAAGTACTTTCCAGGTAGATGTTACGCATCTCTCCTCCGCTCCTACATAGGTGTTTTTATCTGTCCACTATGAGGATAGGAAACAGCAGAGGTGCCAGGACAGTGCCTTGAGGTACCGAACCCATTACCTCACTGATGCTGGATTTTGAACTATTTACTACGGCTCTTTCCGTTTTATGTGTTAGAAACCTGAAAATCTTCCTACCTTCCCAATTATGCCTACGGCTCTTACTCTGAGTGCAATCACTTTATGATCGCATTTACTAAACGCCTTTTCAAAATAATATCTGAGTTTTGGTTTTCTTCCAACGCCTCCGTAATTCTTCCAGTTCTAAAACCATGGTGGTTTGGGTTATGCAGATTGCCCTATTCCATGTAGTTTGTAATTTGACATTTCATAACTCTTTCAAAGATTTTCATGATGTAGGATGTAATTTCTGGCTCTCTTATGCAAAGGAACTAAGTCTGCACTCTATAAGGAATGATGGAGGCTTGGTGTTCCGTCCGCGTGTGCGCACACGCACACTACCGTTAGAGCAAAAATAAGACTGTTAAAAAACTGACGTTGAGAATATAAAAAATACTTTAGTAAAATGAGAATGAGTTGTGCGATTTGCGGACGGAAGATGAAGCCTCCATCACTCCTTATATTGAATGACCCAGATGGCTTTACCACGTCATTTAAATATCTATAAATATAAATATAAATAAATATATAAATTCTTAATAGTCTTCCTTGATTATAAAAGTAACTGGCAACGAAGATGTGAGCTTCTCCAGGAGTAACTTAACACGGTCATATAGGGCGCACCTGCTAATGCAACACTTGGGTATCTTTATTGTTGAAACGTCTCGCCTACACAGTAGTCTTCTTCGGTCAAATACAGAGGCAGCAGGTGTGGAGAAATAGTGTTTGAGGTGGTCAGTCCCTCAGCCTGGAGAAGAGTTCAGCTCCATGGTCTGGAACGATATACTAGACCATGGAGGTGAACTCTTCTCCAGGCTGAGGGACTCACCACCTCAAATACCATTTTCCCAAGGTAGATGGACTGATTACATCATCTTCACTTCACTACTCTACCTACCGCCTCTGTATCTGACTGAAGAAGCCAACTGTGTAGGCGAAACGTTTCAACAATACAGACACCCAACTGCTGCACGTGTTTTAATCATCTTGTCGATATTTTATACCATTTTCAAGAGAGTGCACTTAGTGCACACCTCACTGTGCGTGAGCTGTGTCAACAACCTGACTCACAAAACATTCTAACGGGAGGTTTGATCAGACTTCTGTTGCCCTCAGTCCTTAAGTAAGGTCGTAGCTTGACATCTGACAATACTCACTTGTCGATCTGATCAGCCAGGCTGTAGGTACTTGCACCACTCATTTTTAGCGGACGGAGAGTGAAGCCTCCATAATGCCTAGTGGTGAATGACACTTATTCAGTTATCTCTTAGGATTGACTATCTTCTTCCATCAGGGGTACGTCTACCATCACGGGTACGTCTACCATCAGGGGTACGTCTACCATCAGGGGTACGTCTACCATCAGGGGTACGTCTACCATCAGGGGTACGTCTACCATCACGGGTACGTCTACCATCACGGGTACGTCTACCATACCTCTGATATAACTCGGATGAGCTTCCGGAGTCTTTCTACTCCCGGAGCCCGTCCACGGGCCAGCCTCATCTGGTGCTAGCCTGGTCAACCAGGCTGTTGGTGCTGGAGGCCCGCTGCCCCATATATCCATCACAGCCTGGTTGATTTAGCACCATGCCCGCACCTATTATATTTAAGAGTTCTATCTCAGCCTGTCTGTTGATCTACAACTATTAAATATAATAGAAACTAGAATTCGACCTTATTATATTAATAAAAAGCTGAAATTTGCCTACAACGCAGTGTTATTTTCTGTAACAAAAATTATTATATTCACAACGTAAACAACTGAAAGAGTTAGTTATTGGCTTGAAAGTTACTGTAGCCTTGAGGAATGATGCTAATGGTGCTCCCACATAATGTAGTGCCATCCATGAAGGATGCTACGTTGCTATAATATTTCTATGTTTGTGGGTGTGAGTTGGACCTGCCTATCTTGGGCCAGTAGGCCTGCTGCAGTGCTCGTTCTCTCTTATGTTCTAAGTTAGCAAGCACTGTGGCCCAAAGTACCTTTCCATGCTAGAGGCCATGAAACAAGGTCAAGGCTGAGGCGTATATTAAGGTCACTTCATGAGACACTCACGCTGTAATGCATGTAAGTCACGGTTAAGGTCAACACTTACCAGCAGACATAATGATTCGACCAACCACACAAACCCGAGGTCACAGTCATCAAGCTATTATAAACTTATCAGTGGCTTAGCTCACACGCGCTGTGATATACCTCTGACCGGTTTCGAGTATGTCTCTACCCTTGTAGCCAGGCTTAAGGTTACATTTCCTGGTTGTGTCCAGTGCCACAACGCTCATCCTCTCAGTCTGAAGCACACTTCTAGTGCTGCTGTGCTCATCATCTCAGTCTGAAGCACACTTCTAGTGCTGCTGTGCTCATCCTCTCAGTCTGAAGCACACTTCTAGTGCTGCTGTGCTCATCCTCTAAGTCTGAAGCACACTTCTAGTGCCGCTGTGCTCATCCTCTCAGTCTGAAGCACACTTCTAGTGCCGCTGTGCTCATCCTCTCAGTCTGAAGCACACTTCTAGTGCCGCTGTGCTCATCCTCTCAGTCTGAAGCACACTTCTAGTGCCGCTGTGCTCATCCTCTCAGTCTGAAGCACACTTCTAGTGCCGCTGTGCTCATCCTCTCAGTCTGGAGTATTTTTTCTAAGAATACTGCTAATCCTCTCGAAGCAATGTTTTATATTCGCGTTTCTCACAATATCCTCAAACTATATTCTGGTAGCCATGATGGATTTCAGTATTTGCTGAACAATATTTGAATAAAAACAGCTTCAGAACGATATATTTTGGCTGCACAGAGTAGTGTGTGTACAGGACTGAACATTGATTACTTTGCGGTCCCAGTTTGTTGTGGCTGACACCTGTGACATACCTGTGATCGATTTCTAGAGTTCTTCTACCCTCGCAGTAGCTCTAGGACTACAAAGCCATGTTCTAGGCCGGTTCTTGTGTTTTAAGTTCATTATTACAGATAACTATAGTGCCAGTTCTAATACGTGGAGGTTAGATGTATATACTCAGGCAGACAGTTAAATAAGTGGACCTGTCCTAAAAAATACATACTTTCGTAAATTAAGTTTTATGTATTGGTTGACATTTTTTTTTGTAAATTAGCATAGAACATGAACTTAACAAACTAACCTAACACAACCTTACCTAACCTTGCTAAGATTGCTGTAATATAATTTAGATTAATCCTACCTAACTGTCTTCTTTGTACAGTTCTGCAAAATTGAGGGACTGATTACCTGATCTTCTACTGTCTTCACATATCCTCTCTATTGAATTAATGAAGACTAAATTTACTTAGTATTATGTAACTACAATTAAATATATTAATTTAATGTTTAGACCAAATTTCTCAGCTATTACAACAATGGGAGGTCTGGCCATGGAGGGGGGGTTATGCTGTTAACCCTCGAAACAGGTTACAGGTAAATCATAGGTAAAAATTAATTTACACTGCTGGCTAGTCAAAATAATCGTTGCTTTATATGCCAAGAGCACAAGCTGTCTGAAAAGCACAACATATAAAGAGGGAAGGCTGGCAGACAGCAACCATCTAGGGAGGCATTACTCTCACGTGAGCTTGATTCAACAGCCTGTTATGTTTTGCACTTTATAAGGATTGTTGGTTTGTTTTTTTCCTCTATCATAAATATGCAAGATGTCTGATAACTCTTACAAACTTCTGATGACATTCTATGTAGACGTTATATTTACTTGTGTGTTTTTAAATTGTTGGTAATCCTGGTGTAAGAGAGAACGGGAAAGGTCATGATTCCTTGAAACATTAACATAAATAAGAGCGTATTCAGGTGTGTAGGATATGTTCCGCCAACAGCAACAGCCTGGTCAACCAGGCAATCAACTGGGAGGCCTGGCTCAGGGCCGGGCCGTGGGAGCATCTTAAATACCTACAGGACGCTTCCGGCGGTCAACATTCCAGCGTCCAGATAACAAACAAACAGGCTTCCTGGTGGATCAAGGCCTGATCAACCAGGCTATTGTTATTAGACGCAAGCCCTCCAACGTACGAGCTACAGCTCGGCTGGTCAGGGACTGATCTGAGGACCTTGCCCAGCTCCTCCTTGAAGACAGCCAAAGTGGGAGACCTCTAACACTCGTGGCCATGCTAGTGTAGTTGTCGTGGCCATGCTAGTGTACTTGTCGTGGCCATGCTAGTGTACTTGTCGTGGCCATGCTGGCTGTTTAATGAATGAACTCTGCACAGTCTGTTATGTCCCTTGTTTTCAAATGGAGTGATTTTTTTGTATAAGTTTGGGACCAGTCCCTCCAGGACTTTCCAGGTGTAAATTATGATGTACTTTCCTTGCCTACTTTCCAAGGAATACAGATATAGACTTTAAGCGAAACGTGGCACACGTAAATCACAGGTAAACATGTGTGTACCATGAGTGTACGTGGGCAGGGGTGTAGGACACCAAGTAACACACGTGTACCATGAGTACATAGGCAAGTACATAGAATATACATGTGTACCAAGAGAGTACACAATGAGTAACGGAACAAACCAAGTCAATCAAATAATTACAATAACAAATTTAGTTAAGCGTGGCACTAATCACTTAGCTTCACCGTGCTTCCCGAGACAAGTGCCAGCCTCATCTGCCAAGCTTTGATTCCTACTTGAGACTGCAAGCTGCGAGCACCAACAGCCATGCTTATCAAACCTGATCTATGACCGGGCCACGAGTATGATGATCTCCGGAACTATTTTCAGGTAAACTACAGACCTAGTTCACAGCACGATCAGTCAGTCTGTTGCTGCTTGCAGATCGAGTTCGGATTTAGGCACCACAACTCGGCTGATGTATTAATTTTACTCTTTTGTTTACCTGCGATTTACCTATTATAGTGATGAATAATAAAGTAGCTCCTACCTTATCTATACTATGAGTGGCTAAGGCAGCTGCCATGTTAATATTGGCATCTGCCATCACACTTAAACTTTCTCTATAGTATATAAACTTTATCTTAGCATATCATTGATTTTTTGAGCATTAAGCTGTAGTTTAATATGTAATGTTTATGTGTGAGGCAACAAAGACTGGATATCTGACATCCACATCCATTAAACTGGGTCAGACTGGACGTGTTAGCTGGGTCAGACTGGACGTGTTAACTAGGCCAGACTGGACGTGTTAGCTGGGTCAGACTGGACGTGTTAGCTGGGTAAGACTGGACGTGTTAGCTGGGTCAGACTGGACGTGTTAACTAGGCCAGACTGGACGTGTTAGCTGGGTCAGACTGGACGTGTTAGCTGGGTAAGACTGGACGTGTTAGCTGGGTCAGACTGGACGTGTTAACTAGGCCAGACTGGACGTGTTAGCTGGGTCAGACTGGACGTGTTAGCTGGGTAAGACTGGACGTGTTAGCTGGGTCAGACTGGACGTGTTAGCTGGGTAAGACTGGACGTGTTAGCTGGGTCAGACTGGACGTGTTAGCTGGGTCAGACTGGACGTGTTAGCTGGGCCAGACTACGCCCACCATAACCTGTCTGATCGGGCACTTGGATGAGGCATTGGTCCGTTTCCACTTGAAAATATCTACCTTTGCTGTGGCCATATTTCTGAGACATGATGGGAGGAGACTGAGATGTCTTAGCCTACGTATTTTGACATAGTGATCCTCTACTGAGCCTAGGGTACCAGGCTCTTACAAGGCTATGAAGGTAAGCTCCGACACAATTTGAATATAATTTTAACAGAAAAATCTAAGCCAGAACTAAAATTGTCTCATGGATACATAAGGAAAATGAGTGCAAAACACATGATGAAACTGGAGAAGGTTGGAGAAACACTCACGGAAGACGACTCGAAGGTATGCAAGGAATTACAACAAATATTTAAGAGATTCACAGAGGAAGAAGAAATAAAGCCATCCCGTGCACACCACCCCATGTACACCCTGTGTACACCACCCCATGTGTATATACGTTGTGCCTTCTTGGTTAACTTCATCATGGTGACCACAACTACCTGCAGTTTTATATTTAGTCCTAAAGTTATTCACACCACGTCAAGAACTATTCTCTCTCTCTCTCTCTCTCTCTCTCTCTCTCTCTCTACACACACACACACTAGACAGGTATCTTCAACAGGCACCAGATCAACCAGGCTGTGATGGATATGTGGGGCAGCGGGCCTCCAGCAGCAACAGCCTGGTTGACCAGGCAAGCACCAGACGAGCCTGGCCCATGGTCGGGCTCCAAGAATATTGAAACTCGAAAACTCTTCAAAGGTATATCAAAGGTAAAGGTAGTATTTCGTTTTTCTCCAGGCCGGAGACAGCGCACTGCTAATAGAAAAACACTAGAAAACGTCTATAAAACAATAGAACAATAATAGAAAACATGTACGAAATTAAAAGAAAACATGTTCGTAACTGTAAAAAAGTTTTTTTTTTAATATATAAAAATAAATAAAAATCGCTCCAAAAAATAACCTGCACACTTCAAGAGGGAAAACTTCAGGCTACGTTGCTAACACCCACGCCCACTCACAGACACGCCTCACACTAGCTGCTACTGTTGCTAACAACCACGCCCACTCACAGACACGCCTCACACTAGCTGCTACTGTTGCTAACACCCACGCCCACTCACAGACACGCCTCACACTAGCTGCTACTGTTGCTAACACCCACGCCCACTCACAGACACGCCTCACACTAGCTGCTACTGTTGTTAACACCCACGCCCACTCACAGACACGCCTCACACTAGCTGCTACTGTTGCTAACACCCACGCCCACTCACAGACACGCCTCACACTAGGTGCTACTGTTGCTAACACCCACGCCCACTCACAGACACGCCTCACACTAGGTGCTACTGTTGCTAACACCCACGCCCACTCACAGACACGCCTCACACTAGCTGCTACTGTTGCTAACACCCACGCCCACTCACAGACACGCCTCACACTAGCTGCTACTGTTGCTAACACCCACGCCCACTCACAGACACGCCTCACACTAGCTGCTACTGTTGCTAACACCCACGCCCACTCACAGACACGCCTCACACTAGCTGCTACTGTTGCTAACACCCACGCCCACTCACAGACACGCATCACACTAGCTGCTACTGTTGCTAACACCCACGCCCACTCACAGACACGCCTCACACTAGCTGCTACTGTTGCTAACACCCACGCCCACTCACAGACACGCCTCACACTAGCTGCTAATGTTGCTAACACCCACGCCCACTCACAGACACGCCTCACACTAGCTGCTACTGTTGCTAACACCCACGCCCACTCACAGACACGCCTCACACTAGCTGCTACTGTTGCTAACACCCACGCCCACTCAGACACGCCTCACACTAGTTGCTACTGTTGTTAACACCCACGCCCACTCACAGACACGCCTCACACTAGCTGCTACTGTTGTTAACACCCTCGCCCACTCACAGACACGCCTCACACTAGCTGCTACTGTTGTTAACACCCACGCCCACTCAGATACGCCTCACACTAGTTGCTACTGTTGTTAACACCCACGCCCACTCACAGACACGCCTCACACTAGCTGCTACTGTTGTTAACACCCTCGCCCACTCACAGACACGCCTCACACTAGCTGCTACTGTTGTTAACACCCACGCCCACTCACAGACACGCCTCACACTAGCTGCTACTGTTGTTAACACCCACGCCCACTCAGACACGCCTCACACTAGTTGCTACTGTTGTTAACACCCACGCCCACTCACAGACACGCCTCACACTAGCTGCTACTGTTGTTAACACCCTCGCCCACTCACAGACACGCCTCACACTAGCTGCTACTGCTGTTGGTGTCCACGCCCACTCACAAGCATGCCTCACACTAGCTGGTACTGTTGTTAATACCCACGCCCACTCACAGACACGTATCACACTAGCTGCTACTGGTGTTGGTGTCCACGCCCATTCACAGGCACGCCTCACACTAGCTGGTACTGTTCTGTTCCTGATATATGTAAATAACCTGTCACAGAGAATAGAAGAGCGGAAGAGGAGAGAAACGTCCTCCAGGGAGATAGAGGCAGAGTAAAGGGGAGGTCAAACAAGTGACTCACAATAACTGTAAGATGAAGCTGTACTGTAGTAGGTTCGCCGGTCTTGTCCAGGCCCAAAGATCAAGCAATTCGGGAAGAAAAGTCAAGACCAGAGATGAAGTACAGACTTGGAGACACTGCGAACATCTACTACAGAAGTGTATCTTAAAATGAACAGCACAAACAAAACAAAAGCAAAGAGGAACACTGCAGCAGACCTACTGGCCCATACTAGGCAAGTCTTTCCCAAATACCTGCAACCAGACACACCGCCTACTGTTATTAATATTTTGTACACGTTTCACTTGACTGTCTTTAATAATACACAAAGAAATGCGAAGCAGGAAGACCCTCAATGGCGGAACCCAAGGTAAACCCTGAGTGACGGAACTCTACGAGATCCTTGAGTGCTAAAAAAAAAAATATAGTGTGATTTCTGAAGTGTTCATTATGTGTGATGGTGCCAACAAACACCGTATATTAACTGGCGGCGGCAAAAAAAACGAGGCATGATGTTAAACTGATTTTTTTTAACACTCCGGCGGTCTCCCACCCTCGTAGTGTGACTCAGAAGCATTACAATTCAGATGATCCTCCAAAGAGTAAACACCCCCCATTCCCTCCTTCAGCATGCAGGTACTATACCTCCCACGTCCAGAATTCAAATTCAGCTTTCCTGAATCCCTTCACAAGTCTTACCTTGCTCACACTCCAACAGCATGTCAAATCATAAAAACCACTTGCATCCACTTCCTCCTATCTAACAATCCCCTAGTAATCATAACCTTTACCCCTCCCTCCAACCTTTCTTAGGACGGCCCGTGCCCCTCCTTCCCTCCACCTTAGATGTATACACCCTCCTAGTCATTCTATATTTTTTCCATTCTCATTAAATGTGCGAACCACCTCAACAACCCCTCCTCAACCCTCTGAATAATAATTGTGGTAACTCCACACTTCCCAATCTTTAAACGACGAATTCTCTACATTCAACCCACATGGGAATGGAAATCTTTAGTTCAAGATCTTTCACACTCGTGCTTCGTCATGAGCTATGTAATATTGCAAGTCTGGCAACAGATAGGAGGATATTGTCTCAGGGGCTAGGTAGAAGCACGCCAGCGTCGACCAATAGTAATGTAGGTCCGCCTGCTGCTAGCCACCCACACCTCCCGTCCCACACAAAAGATCACTTTGACAACGAAATATGTATATCAGGATACAACTTATTTAGATATAAGAGGCAGAACAGGCAACAAGAGTAAGGGGAGGCTGGCCTGTACATCAGAGTCGCTCATTTGCATACAGTTGCTAAACACTACAACTGATGTAGTTGAAGTTTTGGCAGTAAATACTGAAAACCAAAACCTAGTCTTTGTGGCTGTATATAAACTGCCAGACGCAACATCCCAACAGTTCAAGAAACAGTTATGAAAAATTGACAACTGTCAGGAAAATCTTCCAA
This sequence comes from Cherax destructor, assembly GCA_009830355.1. Lineage (NCBI taxonomy): Eukaryota > Metazoa > Arthropoda > Malacostraca > Decapoda > Parastacidae > Cherax > Cherax destructor. The sequence continues at coordinate 372,373 of WNWK01000322.1, forward strand.
CCCCAAACACCTTGTTGCTGGTGACTTCAATTTAAGACATTTAGAATGGAAGAACACTGAAAATAATGTTATAGCAGATATAATCCCAGGAGGCAGCTTAGATGAAAATTCTCACACAAATGTGCTGCTGAATCTCAGTAATAACTACACTTTAAGCCAGCAAATAGTGGAGCCAACGAGACTGAAAATAAACTTGACCTTATTTTCACAAATAATGATGACCTGGTACGAAATATAATAATATCGAAGACAGTTAATTCAGATCACAAAATTCAAATTAAGACCAGCAAAATGCAAACAGTTATGAGGGTGTCTTTCCCAGATTTAACTTTAACAAAACATCGATTGGGATTAAATAAATAATCTTCTTATACCTTCGATATATATCTTTGATGAGTTCTGAGAGTTTCCACGCCCGGAGCCCGGCCATGGGCAAGGCTCTTCTGGTGTTTGCCTGGTCAACTAGGGTGTTGCTGCTGGTGGCCAGCTACCCCACATATCCATCACAGCCTGGTTGATCTGGCACCTGGTGAAGATACTTGTCCAGTTTCCTCTTGAAGACTTCGACATTTGTCCCAGCAAGATAACGTAAATGGTATGGATCCAAACTATTGTCTAGAAAGGATCAACTCCATGGCAGTTGAGGTATGCTCAACAACCTCTTCATATGCACTCTATACCTTTGATATACCTTTGAAGAGTTTCGAGAGTTTATCTACTCTCTAAGCCCGGCCATGGGCCAGGCTCGTCTGGTGCTTGCCTGGTCAACCAGGCTGTTGCTGCGGGAGGCCCGCTGCCCCACATATCCATCACAGCCTGGTTGATCTGGCACCCGGTGAAGATACTTATCCAGTTTCCTCTTGAAGGCTTCTACACTGGTTCCAGCCGTGTTTCGGATATCTTCTGGTAAGATGTTGAATAGTCTGGGACCCCGGATGTTAATACAGTGCTCCCGTATTGTCCCCACCGCACCCCTGCTCCTCACTGGGTATATTTTACACTTCCTCCCATATCTCTCACTCCAGTATGTTGTTATGGCAGTGTGCAAATTTGGGACCAGGCCCTCAAGTACTTTCCAGGTATATATTATCATGTATCTCTCTCTCCTCCGCTCCAATGAGTACATGTTCAAGACTTTAAGGCGTTCCCAATAATTTATATGTTTCAATGGCTCAATGTGAGCTAATCTTTTATGCATTTTACATGTCACGATCATGTCGTCTCCCTGGTTCTCCTCTCAAGTGTTGTTAGATTCCTTAAGTCACTTCTAGTAATCCATCCCATCAGTTTCAGTACCAATATCGTCATCAACATTCGTAAGTAGCATACAATCTACAATGCACTTATTAAATGAATCGCTGATAAGTACTTATGTTAGCTTTTTTTGTATATCCAACTGAAATTATAGGATTGACATGCACTTCTGATCATATGCTGGTATGATACTTATTCCCAGGTGTTTCTCCTTGCACGCTGTCTGCGGCATCTTGCATCCTAAACTTCAGTCTTTTCATGACCTCTTCAATTATTATCATATTACCAAGATTAAATTCTAGTAGCCACTTTCCTGAACATAAAAAAACTAACCATGTTTGTAGCGAGTTCAAATAGATTATCCTGAAACACTACCATGTCCTCCTTAGTTTCACATCATCCGCAAACAGTAATACATAAGAACCACTTAACAACAGCAAAATATTTATACATATCAGGAACAGCATGAGTCCAAGTACTGATCTTTGGGGACTCCACCCTTCATCGGTGCCCACTCTGTCACCTCTTTTCTTACCGTTATTCTCTGTTTTTTATTCATTAAGTAGTGACGTGTGCACTTGACCATTTTCCCAGTTACTCCTGCCTGCTCTGCCAGTCTCTACAGGAGCCTCCTGTGCGACAGTGTCAAATGGTTCTTCTCAGTCTATAAAACTGCAGTCTTCCCATCCATCAACCTCCCCCTCCCTCCTCTCTCTCTCTGTTCACCTATCTAAGCTTGTGTGTGGCGACCTAAGAGCGCGAGAGTTTCAACTTTCAGCTATCACCTTTCCCTTGAACCCTTACAACCCAGACTAACCCCACTTCCCAGTCACCAAACCACAGGTGTTGCGCGCCTTCCTACCACCATCAAGGAGTTCCTCCACTTCAATAATCCACCTCACATTCTCCCCAGGAACTTCCTTCCCCCATGACTCCCTCCCAGGAACTCTTTCCCTGTCTCCCTCCCAGGAACCCCCAGATTTCCTCCCCAGGGGAAAGGCATCCAACAAGACTCCTTCCCCTCCCAGGAAGTCCCCACCACCCCCACTAAGGATAACAGCTGTTGGCACAAAGGAGGGGGGAGGGAGAGAGAGGCAGGGAGCAGAGGGGAAACTAATCAACACACAAGGGGTGGAAAGAGGGGAGATATGAGGAAGGGGAAGTGAAGAGTGAGTGTAGAAAGAAGATAGAGGAGATATACCTTTGAATACCTTTGAAGAGTTTCGAGAGTTTATCTACTCTCTGAGCCCGGCCATGGACCAGGCTCGTCTGGTGCTTGCCTGGTCAACCAGGCTGCCCCACATATTCATCACAGCCTGGTTGATCTGGCACCTGTTGAAAGTAATATAAAAGTATATAAAATAATTAACAGAGAAGAGGTCCAGTAAGGGTGCCCAAAATATAAGGAAAGTACTCCAGGAAATAACTTGCCACTACATTCACTCCAGTAAATAACTTATCAAGTATCAAGACACAGGCACGGGACAACAAAGACCATAAACACAATAAAAACACAGACAAGGGACCACTAAGACCGCATACACAACAAAGACAGACAACGGGAGTCTACCTACCTGGAATCTACATGGAGGTTATTCCGGGGATCAACGCCCCCGCGGCCTGGTCCATGACCAGGCTTCCCGGTGGACCTGGGCCTGATCAACTAGGCTGTTACTGCTGGCCGCACGTAGTCCAATGTACGAACCACAGCCCGGCTGATCCAGCAATGACTTTAGGTATCTGTCCAGCTCCCTCTTGAAGACAACCAGGGGTCTATTGGTAATTCCCCTTATGGCTGGTGGAAGGCTGTTGAACAGTCTTGGGCCTCGGACACTTGTGTTTTCTCTTAGTGTACCAGTGGCGCCCCTATTTTCACTGGGGGTATGTTGCATCACCTGCCAAGTCTTTTTGGTTTCGTAGGGAGTGATTTCTGAATGAAGATTAGAGACCAGTCTCTCTAGGATTTTCTAGGTGTAGATTATGATGTATCTCTCTCACCTGCGCTCCAGTGAGTACAAATAAAGTGCTTCGAAGCGTTCCCAGTAGTCAAGGTGTTCGACGTAATTTATATGTGCAGTAAAGGTTCTCTGTACATTATCTAGACCTGCAATTTCACCTGCCTTGAATGGAGATGTTAATGTACAGCAGTATTCCAGCCTAGAGAGAACAAGGGATTTAAAAAAGGATCTTCATTGGCTTGGCATATCTTGTCTTGAATGTTCTCATTATCCATCCTATCATTTTCCTCGCAGATGTGACAATAACACTGTTATGATCCTTGAAGGTAAGATCCTCAGGCATTACCACTCTCAGGTCCTTCACATTACTTTTCCGCTCTATTGTGTAATTAGAGTTTGTAGTATACTCAGTTCTAGCTATTATTTCCTCAAATTTTCCATAACGGAGTAGTTGGAATTTGTCCTCATCGACCATCATATTGTTCTCCGTTGTCCATGGAAAACTTGGACGGTAAATGCAACGACACAGACAACGCAACTACTAATGCAACACAACAAAGACAAACAACTGGACGACTAACAGGATACACACAACAGACAGACAATGAGACGACTAACACCTTAAACACAACAAAGACACAGACAAAAGGACCACTAAGACAGAAAACACAACATAAACACAAAGTGACCATTAACACCTTAAACATAACAAAGACGCAGACCCAGGGACTTTTAGCACCTTTAACACAACCATGAATTAACTCACAAAGCTGACTAAAACGACCCTTTGACCTCCCTACAAGCAGTCCACTCACCCTGAATGCTTCGTTGTTTGTCTGATTACACACACACACACACACACACACACACCAGGCAGGCAGAACTACAAAGGGATCTGGACAGGCTGCAAGCCTGGTCCAGCAATTGGCTCCTGGAGTTCAACCCCACCAAGTGCAAAGTCATGAAGATTGGGGAAGGGCAAAGAAGACCGCAGACGGAGTACAGTCTAGGGGGCCAGAGACTGCAAACCTCAATCAAGGAAAAAGATCTTGGGGTGAGTATAACACCAAGCACGTCTCCTGAGGCGCACATCAACCAAATAACTGCTGCAGCATATGGGCGCCTAGCAAACCTAAGAACAGCATTCCGACATCTTAATAAAGAATCGTTCAGGACTCTGTACACTGAGTACGTTAGGCCCATACTGGAGTATGCAGCACCAGTTTGGAACCCACATCTAGCCAAGCACGAAAAGAAGCTAGAGAAAGTGCAAAGGTTTGCAACAAGACTAGTCCCGGAGCTAAGGGGTATGTCCTACGAGGAGAGGTTAAGGGAAATCGACCTGACGACACTGGAGGACAGGAGAGATAGGGGGGACATGATAACGACATATAAGATACTGAGAGGAATTGACAATGTGGACAGAGACAGAATGTTCCAGAGATGGGACACAGCAACAAGGGGACACAGTTGGAAGTTGAAGACTCAGATGAATCACAGGGATGTTAGGAAGTGGAATAGTTTGGGAAGCGATGTAGTGGAGGCAGGTTCCATACATAGCTTTAAGAAGAGGTATGATAAAGCTCATGGCGCAGGGAGAGTGACCCAGTAGCGGCCAGTGAAGAGGCGGGACCAGGAGCTATGACTCGACCCCTGCAACCACAACTAGGTGAGTACAACTAGGTGAGTAAACACACAGGTAGATGGAGGGATATGATAAGGACATAAAATACAGAGGAATTGACAAGGTGGACAGAGACAGGATGTTCCAGAGATGGGACACAGCAACAAGGGGTCACAGTTGGAAGTTGAAGACTCAGATAAATCACAGGGATGTTAGGAAGTATTTCTTCAGTCACAGAGTTGTCAGGAAGTGGAATAGTCTGGAAAGTGATGTAGTGGAGGCAGGATCCATACATACCTTTAATAAGAGGTATGATTAAACTCATGGAGCGGGAAGAGTGACTGAGTAGCGGCCAGTGAAGAGGCGGGGCCAAGAGCTGTGAATCGACACCTGCAACCACAACTAGGTGATTACACACACACACAAAGTGGCCACTTTGTTAGATACACCCTTCTAGTACTGGGTAGAGCCCCTCCCCCCTTTGCCCCAAGAATAACCTGAATTCTTCAAGGCATGGATTCAAGAAGATGCTTGAAACACTGCTTAGAGATCTTGGTCCATATTGATAACACATCACGCACTTGATGCAGATTTGTTGGGTACACTTTTATGCTGCGAATCTTCCACTCTATCCCATCCCAAAGGTTTACACCGAATTCTGACAATACCATGTGCATGTCGCAACAGAAATCGCGATTCATCAGACCAAGCAACGTTTCTCGAATCTTCAACTGTGCAGGTTTTGTGAGCCTGTGTCCACTGTAGCCTCAGTTTCCTATACTTAGCTGACAGCTGACGTGTTGTGCATTCAGAGATGCTCTTCTGCATACCACTATTTTACGGAATGGTTATTTGAGTTAATGTCACATTTCTGTCAACATGAACCAGTCTGGCCATTCTTCTCTGACCTCTCTTATTAATAAGGCATTCTCGCCCACAGAACTGCTACTTGCTGGATACTTTATGTTTTTCACATCATTTTCTGCAAACTCTAGAGACTGTTGTGCATGAAAATCCCAGGAGATCAGCAGTTTCTGAGATACACAAACAATCCCATCTAGCACCAACAATCATTCCATCTAGCACCAACAATCATTCCATCTAGCACCAACAATCATTCCATGGTCAAAGACTCTTAAATCACATTTCTTCCCCATTTTGATGTTCAGTCTCAACAACAACTGAACCTTATGACCACCTGATTACATATTTGCATTAACAAGCACTTGTACAGGTGTACCTATTATTGTGGGCATTGTGTGTGTGTACTCACCTAATTGTGGTTGCAGGGGTCGATATTTAGCTCCTGGCCCCGCCTCTTCACTGACCGCTACTAGGTCCTCTCTCTCCCTGCTACATGAGCTTCATCATACCTCGTCTTAAAGCTATGTATGGTTCCTGCCTCCACTACATCACTTGCTAGACTATTCCACTTCCTGACAACTCTATGACTGAAGAAATACTTCCTACCATCCCTTTGACTCGTCTGAGTCTTCAACTTCAAATTGTGACCCCTTGTTTCTGTGTCCCCTCTCTGGAACATCCTGTCTCTGTCCACCTTATCTATTCCACGCAGTATTTTGTATGTCGTTATCATGTCTCCCCTAACCCTCCTGTCCTCCAGTGTCGTCAGGCCGATTTCCCTTAACCTTTCTTCGTAGGACATTCCCCTTAGCTCCGGAACTAACCTTGTTGCAAACCTTTGCACTTTCTCTAATTTCTTGACATGCTTGACCAGGTGTGGGTTCCAAACTGGTGCTGCATACTCCAATATGGGCCTGACGTACACAGTGTACAGTGTCTTGAACGATTCCCTACTAAGGTATCGGAACGCTATTCTCAGGTTTGACAGGCGCCCATATGCTGCACCAGTTATCTGGTTGATGTGTGCGTCCGGAGACGTGCTCGGTGTTGTACTCACCCCAAGATCTTTCTCCTTGAGTGAGGTTTGCAGTCTTTGGCCACCTAGCCTATACTCTGTCTGCGGTTTTCTTTGCCCTTCCCCGATCTTCATGACTTTGCATTTAGCGGGGTTAAATTCGAGAAGCCAGTTGCTGGACCACGTGTCCAGCCTGTCTAGGTCTCTTTGTAGTCCTGCCTGATCCTCATCTGATTTAATTCTCCTCATTAACTTCACATCATCTGCGAACAGGAACACTTCTGAGTCTATCCCTTCCATCATGTCATTCACATATACCAAAAATAGCATTGGTCCTAGGACTGACCCTTGTGGAACCTCGCTCGTCACAAGCGCCCACTGTGATGTGTGTGTGTGTGTTTACGTCGTATCGAATAGGTAAAATTGGTCAATTAGCAAGAACTTATTTAAAATGAAGTCCTTTCTAAATTTTTCTCTTATACGTTTAAAGATATATTTTTTTTTAATTTACGTTAATGTAAAAATTAATAATTTTGTACCAAAAGACTCTTAGAAAACTTACCTAACCTTATTATAACAAGCGCAATCTAATTTTGCCTAATCCAACTAAATATATTTTAGATACGTTTACAATAATTTAATAATAAACAAACACAATGAAATATATTTTTTTTCGTTAGGTTCAGAATAATCTTTGCAAAATTATTGCATACACAAATTTTCGCTTGCCTTATTCGGCAAGAAGAGCGTTGCTATTTAAGCCAAAATAGCAAGTTTTACCTATTCGGCACGACACACACACACACACACACACATATATATATATATATATATATATATATATATATATATATATATATATATATATATGCAATAAGATCACAGTAAACAGGTGATACCACAATATGCAGAACCACTGTGAAAAATCCTGGAGGAATGGTCCTAAACCTGAACACTGACATCACTCCGAATGACACGAGAATTGGCAAACAGTGCGAAATACCTGTAATAAAAGCAGGGGCGCGGCGAGTACACTAAGAGAGAAGTCGATGAGTGTGAGAGGTACGCGACTCTTCAACGCCCTATCTCTATGCAAAGAGGGAAATTTAACAAACCTCTGGGGGTCTTCAAGAAGGAAATGAACAGATTCCAGCAGTAACAGCTTGGTTGACCAAGCCTTGATCCTCCATGAGGCCTAGAGGGTGTTGACCCCCCGGGAATGTCCTTCAAGTTGTATATGCAATGACTTGCTACACTCTTATATCGTTGTTATGTTCCACAAATGTATCCTGATGATGGTCATTCATTATGCACTTCAATAAATATCTTTACCACCTGATATGGAAGTGCTGAAATAAATAAATAATATATATATATATATATATATATATATATATATATATATTATATATATATATATATATACATACATACAATATATACGGAAGACAGAGAGAGAGAGACAGAGAAGAGAGAGAGATGAGAGAGGAGAGAGGATGGACAGTAAGGACTAGATTTTAGCGATGGCCGGATGTTGCCAGTTTCCGTCCTTGAGACTCCAGCAGGTGATGACAGAGGTGGAGGAGGAGGAGGTAGCTGCAGTGGCGGTAATGGTGGTGGTGGTACCTTACCTTTGATGAGTTTCGAGAGTCTTACTACTCTCGGAGCCCGGCCATGGGCCAGGCTCGTCTGATGCTAGCCTGGTCAACTAGGCTGTTGATCTGGCACCTGGTGAAGATACTTGTCCAGTTTCCTCTTGAAGACGTCTACATTTGTTCCAGCAGTGTGTCTGATATCTTCTGGTAAGATGTTGAATAATCTGGGGTCACGAATGTTGATACAGTTTTTCCTCATTGTGCCCACCGCACCCCTGCTTTTCACTGGGTTTATTTTGCACTTCCTTCCATATCTCTCGCTCCAGTATGTTGTTATGGTAGTGTGCAGATTTAGCACTAGGCCCTCAAGTATTTGCCAGGTATATATTATGTATCTCTCCTCCGTTCTAGTAAGTACATATTCAAAACTTTAAGGTGTTCCCAGTAATTTAAAAGCTTTACTGGCTTCATGCGAACCATAAACGATCATTGTATTTGTTCAAGCTTTCATATTTTTCCTGTCTTGAACGGGGCTGTCAACACTGAACAATATTCCAAATGGGGGAGCACTAGCGATTTGAAGAGTGTCACCACTGGCATTATATCCCTTGTTTTGAAAGTTAGCAATACCCACCCCGTCATCCTCCTGGCTGTCGTGAACATTGTCTTATGTTCTTTGAAAGAAAGGTCATCTGACATAATTATTTCCAAGTCTTTTACATGTTCCTTTCCTTCAGTGTTCTCCACTGCCCACTGGAAAACACTGTTTATATCTTCATGTAATTTTTCAGTGTGTTCTACCGTAGTGACTTTCATGCTTATTTTAGTGTCATCTGCAAATGATGATACAAAACTGGACAGTGCCAGGACACTGCCTTGGGGAACTGAGCTTTTTACCTCTCTAATGCTGGATCTTGCTGTTTACTACTTTCTGTGTTCCGTATGTTAGGAACCCGAAAATCCATCTGCCTACCTTCCCCGTAATGCCCACCTGCCCCGTAATGGTCCTCATGTTGTGTGTTATCACCCCATGACCGCATTTGTCACACGCCTTTGCAAAATTTGGTTATATCACATCTGCGTTTTGGTCGTCTTCCAACGCCTCCGTAATTCTGTCATAATGGTTCAGCAGCTGTGACAGGCATGATCGTCCTGCTCTAAAGCCATGCTGATTGTGCTACTCCATGAAATTTGTAATCTGACGTCTCATCACTCTTTCATATTAGTCGTGGTGGTGGTAATGGTGATAATGATGGTGGTGGTAGTGGTGATAATGATTGTGGTAGTGGTGATAATGGTGGTGGTAGTGGTGATAATGGTGGTGGTAGTGGTGATAATGGTGGTGGTAGTGGTGATAATGGTGGAGGTAGTGGTGATAATGGTGGTGGTAGTGGTGATAATGATGGTGGTGGTAGTGGTGATAATGATGGTGGTGGTAGTGGTGATAATGGTAGTGGTAGTGGTGATAATGGTGGTGGTAGTGGTGATAATAATGGTGGTAGTGGTGATAATGATGGTGGTGGTAGTGGTGATAATGGTGGTGGTAGTGGTGATAATGGTAGTGGTAGTGGTGATAATGGTGGTGGTAGTGGTGATAATGGTAGTGGTAGTGGTGATAATGGTGGTGGCGGTAGTGATGGTAATGGTTGTAGTGGTGGTGGTAGTGGTGATAATGGTGGTGGTAGTGGTGATAATGGTGGTGGTAGTGGTGATAATGGTGGTGGTAGTGGTGGTTGTGGTGGTGGTAGTGGTGGTGATAGTGGTGGTTGTAATGGTGGTGGTAGTGGTTGTGATGGTAGTGGTAGTAGTGGTGGTTGTGGTGGTGGTAGTGGTGGTTGTGGTGGTGGTTGTGGTGGTGGTTGTGTGGTGGTAGTGGTGGTTGTGTGGTGGTAGTGGTGGTGATGGTTGTGGTGGTGGTGGTGATAATGGTAGTGGTAGTGGTGATAATGGTAGTGGTAGTGGTGATAATGGTGGTGGTAGTGGTGATAATGGTGGTGGTAGTGGTGATAATGGTGATAATGGTGGTGGTAGTGGTGATAATGGTGGTGGTAGTGGTGATAATGGTGGTGGTAGTGGTGATAATGGTAGTGGTAGTGGTGATAATGGTGGTGGTAGTGGTGATAATGGTAGTGGTAGTGGTGATAATGGTGGTGGCGGTAGTGATGGTAATGGTTGTAGTGGTGGTGGTAGTGGTGATAATGGTGGTGGTAGTGGTGATAATGGTGGTGGTAGTGGTGGTGATGGTAGTGGTGGTTGTGGTGGTGATAGTGGTGGTGGTTGTGGTGGTGATAGTGGTGGTGATAGTGGTGGTTGTGGTGGTGGTAGTGGTGGTGGTAGTGGTGGTGGTTGTGATGGTAGTGGTAGTATTGGTGGTTGTGGTAGTGGTGGTGGTTGTGTGGTGGTAGTGGTGGTTGTGGTGGTGGTTGTGTGGTGGTAGTGGTGGTTGTGGTGGTGGTAGTGGTGATGGTAGTGGTGGAAGGGGTTAAGTAATAACAGAGCGCTCGAGTAATGACCCGAGAAAGGGTACTGGGGGTTGGGTTGGCAGGGGGAAGGGAGCACTACAGTTCGTCTCAACGAACTCTCTCAAGCCTGTTTACCTACTGTCTACCTGGTCCCTGGCTCCGAGAATCATGAACCCTGCGGCCCGCTCCCATACCAGGACTCCTAAGACAAACCCCTGACCGATGTTTCAAGGGTTCTTCTACCCTCGTAGCCAGGCCTCAAGCCAGGCTGTTTGTGCTAGCTAAGACTGGTTCACCTACAATGGTGGCAAGGATAAGAGGCTTTGCCTCATTAAGAACCCGGCTTCATGGGAAAGTCCAGGCAGTCTATTCCCTGACGTGTGTTCATACATTTAGCACCATAGCCGGGCCTATACACTCACACCTCCCTTATTGTAGTTTATAGGTTCGAACCGATGGCATTACATATATATATACATTTGGCGCTATAGCTGGGTTCATACATTCACTCTTTCCTTGCTGGAGTTCATAGGTTCGAACCTATAGCGTTGTTCGGTTGCTAGCAGCCTGCAGGCTCACATAGCCATCACAACTCTGCTGGCTGATCAGGCACTTGTACGAGATAGTCCACTCATTCAGAAAATATTTAAAAAATCGCAGCTGAGAAAAGCAATGTTCTAGGCCATACTAGTGACAAAAATGCAATTTGACCTGTGAAGTCCATCCAGCGGAAAGTACGAAACTTTAAGGTTAACATATTAGTGACTTCGACGCCCATAGACATCCGTGTCCGGCCCGTCACACACTCATATAACACTTCTCTGTTTGGTCCAACAACACACTCTCCTCACGCTCGCCTCAACGTATTCTTTCTTCCTGCACCACCTCTGATGCTTCAACATGGCAACACACTCATGTCCGACCCGTCACACACTCATATAACACTTACGTATGATACAACTTATCTATATTGAGTAGGGATAGCAGCTCAGTCAGAGGGCTTTGGGTGGGAAAAGACGGGACTGTATAATTTAGAGGCAGTAGTTATCATGAGAGTAGAGTTTAACTTTTAGTTAATATCCAACATGGTGATGGGAAGGGTAACACATTCAGAAGCATTTTGGTAATAGTGATGGCACGGTTTGTGGAGAGACGGGGATGAAAAGAGAAAAAATGAAGTCGAAAAACTTTCTTGGAGTGTATTACAGGAACAGATGTAGCCCTAGAGTCAAGATAAACGAATTAACATTAATTGCATGCACAGGAAACGTCTATATTATTTCAAGAATTTAGAAATGATTAACTTTGAAGAGTTGAGACATGCCACATTCAGGGGTTTAAATTATTCCACATTGACAGGTGGCGCTATGTATTTGAGAATACTTGAACTGCTGTATAAAAAGTTATAAAGGCTGAAGGGGCAGACACATTTCTAAAAGGGCGTGAAAAGTTGATTTTAGGTGTATTATATCAGCTTCCCCGAATTAAGGGAAACTGCTTTGGGACGAAATTGTTAAGGATTCTAGACACGATAATTTAATAATTCTAGGAGATTTTAAGTTCAGTCAAAATGACTGGAACCCCTCGAGTCCAGCGTCTTAAAGGGCACGTAAGTTCTTCAGTCTTCTAATAATATGTTCATTTTTCCACTATAATCCACCTTGTCCATAATTACTATAGCATTTGCTTTGTCTGTTTCGTAAGGTGAAGTCCAGGATCTTTCCTTAATTCATGGTATAACTTAACAAATGTTTGAGGACAATTGTGTTGTAGAGGTCTGAGCTCTGCTCAAAATTAAAGAAAGATCGTAGACTTCACCTTACGAAACAAAGCAAATGCGACAGTAGGTGCCTCCGTCTTCTACAACACAATTTTCCTCAAACATTTGTTAAGTTATACCATGAATTACGGAAAGATCCTGGACTTCACCTTACGAAACAGACAAAGCAAATGCGATAGTAATTATGGACAAGGTAGACTATAGTGGAAAAAAGGAACATGTTATCAGAAGATGGAGGAAGGTACGTGTCTCTCAATACCTGGCAAACAAGGAGCCCCTCGAAATCTTGAAATCATAGAAGAGCTTGGTACAAGTTATCACAAATCTATAACTTAAATATTACATAGTTATAATAATATTAATTATAAAGTGCCCCAGATTTTTCGTTAGTTAGATTATAATGGACGTAGGGAACACTTGGCTAATGTAGAGTGGGATAACTTGACCAATGACTATATCAATGAAGACCTTAAATACTAACAAAGACAACTCCCAGTATGATATTTTCCAATATGCTGTACAAGTTGCTCTTCACCATTTGACAGATCAACCAGGCTGTGGTGGATATGTGGGGCAGCGGACCTCCAGCAGCAACAACCTGACTGACCAGGCTAGCACCAGATGAGCCTGGCCCATGGCCGGGCTCCAGGAGTAGAAAAACTCTCGAAACTCATCAAAGCTATATTCCCAACAGAAAACTCTCATCAAATAAAAATGATCCTAAATGGATGAAAAGAAGATTAAAATATTTGTAAAGGAAGAAGAGAGGAAATCTTCAATACATCAAAAGAAGAGTCACTGGTAGACCAATATGTTCATATTAAAAGTCACAAAAAAATGGAATAAGAAAAGCTGAAAGAGACTAAAGTAAAAGCAAATGAGAAAGTTTTCTTTCAAAGATTAGGGAGAAGGCTGGACCACTGTCAACTATAGAGATAACCGATAATAACAAAGAAATGTTGATAAGTAAGACACATGTGCAACAGTTAGGTATCTTTATTGCGAAACGTTTCACCTGCACACTGTTCTACACTATGGAACAAAACTCTCCTCCAGGCTGAGGGACAGACCACCTCAAAGCTACGTCTTCAAGGGTGATGGACTGATGACATCGTCTTCACATCTCTACTTCTGCTAACTGTACTCGACTGAAGAAGCCTACTGTGCAGGCGAAACGTTTCAGAATAAAGATACGTAACTGATGCACATATATCTTGCTTATCAACGTGCCGGTAGTGTATACCATTTTAATATTCAACAAAGAAATGTGTTAAATTTTTAACAATTATTTCCTATCGGTTTTCATACATGATACAAATGAAACCCCAGTAACTGCTATTTTTTTTAGAACCTAAGAAAACAAATTACGTAATATCAATCACAAGAAACATGGTTAGTAAAAAAATAAGACCGTTCATAGCAAAATAAGTCCCCAGGTCCCGACACACTGTTTTCAAGGCTTAAAAAATGCAAGATGAAACTTAGTGTGTTCAATATATCAGTGCAAACAGGTTTCGTACCTGGTACGTGGAAAACACAATGTAGATGGTTTAGAAAACTCGTCGACTCCAGGCTCAGGGACTGATTACCTCAAACTCCCATCTTCTACCGTTCTTCTCTGTATTGGACTGAAGAAGCCACTAGCTGGCGAAACGTTTCCGTAATAAAGATTCCCAAATGTTGCACGGGTGTCTTACTCTTCATGTGGAAGACAGCCAATGTGATTCCTATCTACAAAATGGGAGTTAAGTCCTTACCATTAATTTACTGTTCGATCAGCCTGACCTCAATGATGAGTCTTGACAACGCTCATTCACAAAGGAGTGTTCTTACATAATAAATTTACTTTAGTAAAGCACTTGAGGCAAGGGACCATAATAAAGATATGATGTCGTCTACTTGGATTTCATTAAGGCTTTTGATAGTCTCTTACAAAAGACTGTTAAAGAAAGTGGAAGCACATGGTAGAGGATGAAATCAGAATGGGGGACCAATCACAAGTGACATGCCACAAGAGTCAGTTTTGGGCCCCTTGTTTATAATTTCCCTTAATGGCCTTGATGAGGAAATGAAAAACCACATAATTGGCTGACGACACAAAAATAGACAGACAAATAAATTCAGAAAATACCTCTGAACATCAGAATGATTTAGGTAATCTAATATTGTAGCTGAAAAAGTGGTAGACGAATTTCAAAGCAGTCTTAGTCCTCAAGAATAAAAATAACCCTAGCACTTATATACTACATACTAGAGAACTTGACCATACAGAATGTGATAAGGACTTGGGAGTTGAGTTATGGTAAGGAGAAATCTAAACCTAAGAAAGATTTGCATAAAAAAGAATAAGGAACAGGAATATGAGTCCAAAGGTACTCTACAGCTCTATCCATCATTAGCAAGACCTCCTTTAGAGTAGGAGGTGCAGTTCTGGTCTCCATACTACAGAATGGATATGAATGCCTTAGAGAAAATAGAGGGATGACAAAATTAATACCCTGTATAAGGGATCATCCACTGAGAGCTCTGAGCCTACACTCTCTTGAAATACATAGATAAAAGAAATATGATTATCGTGAGGTGGAAGACAATTTCAATAAAGAACTTGAAATAATGAATTCAAATGGGATAAATTCAGATTTAGAAAATATAAATGAAAATACTAGTTTGGAAATACGAGCCGTAGACGAGTGGAATAATCTGCTAAGTAGAGTGATCGAAGCTCACACCATGGGTAGCTTCAAAAATAGGATAGACAAATATATGAGTGAGAAGGGTTGAGTTTGAGAAGAAATCACATAGTGTGCACTAGTAGTTCTACTGAAGGGTTCCTCTCTTATGTTCCTTTTTTCACAACACCTCCAGTCAGACCTACTCTCACTTCCTCCCGGGAGAGGGGGGGGGGGTATAAGCGTATGCCAAATACGCTCTCCTTCCACAGTTCACTTAGCATGATAACTCCCGCACCTCCACCCCTTCCTTCACTGTAGCAGCCAGCATACCCAACACAGGCGTGCATCCGGCGCACCATACCTGAACTTCCTGCAGGTGTGGTGCTTCTTGGGTAGTGTGCGGTGTTGCATCAGCCTGCAGGTTTCCTGTGTTCCCATGGAAGCCACCCTCATACAGTTCTAGTATTGTCTGTACAAGATGTTATGTACAGTCTATGATTTGTGGTGTCGTCCGTATCCAATAAATATAATTTACTCTGCTACTGAAATATTTAAACAATGAAAACAGGAATAGAGAATAAAAGAGCGAAAGGATCTGGGGTAACAATGTCAGATTTTTCGTTCAAGGATCACAATAGTGTCAACCGCTTTAAAAACAGTGCTGGTTTGGGTTGTGCAGATTGTCTTGTTCTATAAAATTTGTAATTTAACGTCTCATCACTCTTTCGAAAATGTTTATGACATGGGATGTTAAAGGCTACTTGTGTGTAATTTTTGGCTTGCGCTTTACTACCTCCCTTATGCAAAGAAGTTATGTCTAGTCTTTACGGTTTCTTGTGTTTCACCTACATCTAAGCTCTTTTTTTTTTTTAAAAGATACTGAGCGATCGTGCTAGTAGTATTTTACACTTATTTTAATGGTAAGGAATTCCGGGAATCTGGTTCAGGTGGTGAATGAGCGGGCATGTTTTCTATTTCTTTTTCGATCGCTAGCTCACTCAGCTCACACACTGAGGTCCGGAGTTCGAATCTCCTCCGGTACGGCTGGAAAACATTAGGGACATGTTTCCATAAGACACCTGCTGTCCTTGTTCACCCATTAGTGTAAAATGGGTACCTGGGTGTTAGTCGACTGGTGTGGGTCGCATCCTGGGACAAAACTGACCTAATCTGCCCGAAATGCTCAGCATAACAAGGGACTTTCTATATAGTAGTATGTCATTGATGTCAGCTATGGTCTGTATACCTTGTACATGTACTTGTAGTAAATAAAGATATTATTATTATATTATGGGACTTGTACTGTCAATCATTTGGTCTGCTTTCGTTTAGTGAGTTCCTGAACATGGACTCGCATTAGTCTTTTAGAATTTCGCTGATTTCCTGTTCATCCTTAATGTATGAACCTCCTGTGATTAATGGTCCAATTCTACAGGCAGTTCTTGGCCTAGAGTTTGCATATGTATAAACATATTTGTTTCTTGTAATATCCTGGATAGCTTTTTGTTCCTTTTGTACTTCTTTTTGGTAGGAAAGCTTAAGGTTTTGTTCTTTGTCGGTGATCTCTCGAAAAGATTATCTTTGCTCCGTTGTTATACATTCCTGTTTTTAAGCAATTAGGTAACCTTTTTTCTTCTTCAATACATTTTACGCTCCCTTTCTATATCTGATCCTCTAGGCTTCGTTACTGATAGACTGGTGAGGATTAAGGATGCTAATGACTGTTTCTTGGGATATGTCTGATCGTTCTCTGTTAATTTTGTCCTAGTCAATTCTATGATTGTTGAATTTACTGAAAATCCTTTCTCGTACATTATTACTGGAGTTTCCCAACCCTGAGTTTATGCTCGTTTGTACTTTTTTGATGTTGTGATCAGAGTATATTGCTTTTGTTGTTATTATGTCTCTGATTAGTTCCTTGTTGTTTGTGAATATCAGATCCAGTGAAATTTCATTTCCAATGGAATCCGTTATCTGTTGGTTCCATGCAAACTTCACAAAGCCTCATTAGTTTCCTGGTATGTACCTGTTGAGGGTACTTCCAGGAAGTATTTCTGGTACAACGCTGTGGTGAACCTTCTTCAGCTTTATATTTGGGAGGCTGAAATCTCCAAGGAGGATAATATTTGGTGTGGGTGTTTCAAGACTTTCATGACAGCTATCTATCTTCTTTATCTGACCCGTAAATTTCTAGGTCGTTGTTGACGGTGGTTTATATACAAGGTAAATTACCAGATTCCTATTTTCCACTTTAATACCTACAATTTCTACTGAATCATTTGATGAATCCAACAGTTTTGTGCGACAAAAAGTATCTTTCACACAGAATCCTACTCTTCCCTGTGATATATTAACTCTCACATCTATACATATTATAGTTTTTTTTTACCGTTACCTCACCATCCAAAACATTCCTTTTATTTGTTTCTATATATGCTCCAAACCTGGCATTTGTTTCTGTGAGGAGCAGTAATATAACTAGCCTTGTCATTTTTATTTGAATTTAAACCCTGAATGTTTACAAAAAAAGGGAGCAAGATTTACCATTTGAGATGTTCTGGTTTAGTGTGTGTTTCATTAACAGCACTGGTGATGTACTACTCGTTTGGTACATCGTGTGCATACCCATGTTTTCTCCAGTACTGATTGTACACCTGGCTGTTATACGTTCAATTTTGTTGAGTGTATGACTGACTTGGTTTGTCCCACTGCTGTGCACCTCTGTACCACCTGTTGTTCTTCCCTCCATGTCCTTTTTTCTGGACCTGCTCCTTTCCCTCTTCGTCAAAAAAAGAAGGCTGTTCATTTTTCATTATCCTGCTTTCTCAGTAGCATCGCTTTCCTGTAGCAGTCAAGGCAGCTGAGGTCATAACATTCTCTGAGCAGCACTGAGGTGTTGCACATCTCTGGATGGAAATACCTTCTCCTTTATAAAATGAATTACCAACATACTTCTAGCTGGCTGGATAAGGTCCTCGAGTTAGTTCCTCATGATCCTGGGTATGGTACGTTAGACTGCGTGCTGCTAACACTAACAGCCTGACTAATCATCCCATCAAGCAAGAGACCTAGTCTGAGACCGGGCCTAGGAGACTATGAGTCCCGGAATTAAGAACAGGTAGGTAGACGACGTTACAATAATGAAGGTGAGCAGACATATACCTGCTCCCGCACCCATGACAAACAATAATACTCATGCAAAATAGCAGAAAAATAAGCAAGGCGGACTAGCAAAGAGAGGGCTAAGCACGATAATAACAACGATGACTGGACACACACAAAACAAATGAACAGATAACGCTAAGAAAGGTTAAAAAATGTTTCAAGCACCATAGAGCGATGGAACAAACGGAGACATCGCGCATTATCACAGTAAAGCACGAATGAAAGATCAAGTGAATGTTAAAAATAATGGCGAAAGAGCACTCGCAGTTCGTTCCTTCTTCCTACACAATATCTCTCTCGCTCTCGCTCTCTCTCTCTCTCTCTCTCTCTCTCTCTCTCTCTCTCTCTCAATGAGAGGTACATGCTGAGCGTTACCTTGTCATTCTAGTGATGTTACTCATTTAGTCACGAGCGGCGGGTCAAGTTATCAGGTAAGCTCAACCCTCCTTGATATATTCCACTGAATAAATAAGCCAGCAAGAACTGTGTGTCAATAGGAAACCTTCAACAGCTTACCCACTTCCCCTTGGATCATGTCACTGCCTATGACGTCACTGCGTCACTATGACGACTCTGCGTCACATAATGGTATGACATTTACCTTTATCAAGTGTTTGTCTGTGTTAAGATTGCTTTATCAAGTGTTTGTCTACGTTAAGATTGCTTTAACAGGTATTTCCTATGTTAAGATTGCTTTACCAGGTGTTTGTCTATGTTAAGATTGCTTTACCAGGTGTTTGTCAATGTTAAGATTGCTTTATCAAGTGTTTGTCTGCGTTAAGATTGCTTTACCTGGTATTTGTCTATGTTAAGATTGCTTTACCAGGTATTTTTCTATGTTAAGGTTGTTTTACCAGGTATTTCCTATGTTAAGATTGCTTTACCAGGTATTTGTCTATGTTAAGATTGCTTTACCAGGTATTTCCTATGTTAAGATTGCTTTACCAGGCATTAGTCTATGTTAAGATTGCTTTACCAGGTATTTCCTATGTTAAGATTGCTTTACCAGGTATTTCCTATGTTAAGATTGCTTTACCAGGCATTAGTCTATGTTAAGATTGCTTTAAAAGGTATTTCCTATGTTAAGATTGCTTTACCAGGTATTTCCTATGTTAAAATTGCTTTTCTGTGAGTTTATCTATGTTTAGACATTTTCAAGTTTTTGTCTATGTTTAAAGTGTCCTAATATTTTTAATACACAGATAGAAATAATTATAAAGTGGATGTATGTGGTACTACTTGGTATGAGAGAGAGAGAGAGAGAGAGAGAGAGAGAGAGAGAGAGAGAGAGAGAGAGAGAGAGAGAGAGAGAGAGAGAGAATGAATAAAGTTAATGTTCCATATCAGGAATGTTTGCTACGAAGAGAGAGTACGACTAAGATAACTTACTTTAAACTCTCACGACTGAGGTCACCTTACACTCATGATAGTGATCTACCTTAAACTCTCATGATTAAGATCACAGTGATTGTAGTGGAACAAATTTATAAGTGTATATATATATATATGCAAGACAACCACTATGAAAAAATAGAGGAATTCCAAGCGCTTTCGTGACTACTCACATTATCAAGGAACTATATGTTCCTTGATAATGTGAGTATCACGAAGCGCTTGGAATTCTCTATTTTTCATAGTGGTTGTCTTGCATATTTTGATATCACCTGATTACTGTGATCTTTTGCATATATATATATATATATATATATATATATATATATATATATATATATATATATATATATATATATATATATATATATATATATATATATATGTGTGTGTGTGTGTGCGTGTGTGTGTGTGTGTGTGTGTGTGTGATAAATGGTTTGAAAACCGACAAGTTGAAGATTGAGACACTTATGTTGCATAAGTGTCTCAATCTTCATATATATATATATATATATATATATATATATATATATATATATATATATATATATATTTATAAAAATAGAGGAGGTACCACCTCTAGAACTTTACTGGGGACTCTCACCCTCAGAGAAGACAATAAACGTACCTCAGGGAACACTCAAGGTTCTCCCACAAGAGCTGTTTGAATATTTTCTCCTACCACCCCCTATATTTTATATTCTATATGAACTTTATTAATAGACAGAATACATTGACAGAAAACACAAAGATGAATACATTGGTACAATATATCAAAGATTATGAATCTCCTCCAGCTCCTCCGAAGCCGGACACGAGCCCAGTATACAGCATGCATTTTCCCTCAGGATGGCCACGCTGAGGAGCTGGAACATGAAAGTGGCTGCCCTTGGGTCCCTGGTGGTGTCGATGAGTCTGGAACCCAGTTCTTTAAGGAAACGTGTGGCATTTTTTCCCCATGATCCCAAGGTCTCTGATTCCTCTGGGACAAATTGATATTGTTGGCTTTTGTCCCTGTACTTGCCGATCTTGTACTCCTCCCTGTGATGAGCAGCTCCTCCCTGTCGCCAGACACTGTGATGGATGTAGGTGTCAGCCATCGTCGACACACAGGTATAGTCCCAAGCTAAGAGCTTGCCATTCTTCCAAGGATAGATGGTGATCCCGTCGGTGCGGTTTGCTGGGTTGTTGGTATTGTTGGCTGCTAGTGATCGGGGCTCTCTCTCGGCTGGGCATCCAGCTGTAGCAAGAGTTCTCTTTATGATGTCGTTGACTTCATTGTGTCTTGCATGCCAGCCCTTGATTTTGGAACAGTCAAGACCATGTAGACCATATTGGTTGGCTTGCGCATCGCTGCAAATACACGTATATTCCGTGTGAATTGGGGCAGCAAGGCGTAGACCCACTGCAATACAGAGGATCTTAGGGTCGAGGCGTATTCCCTTTGCCGAAATGGGAACTGTTTGGAGTAAGTCCCGGGAGTGATGTGCTCTCACAGCTTGGAGACGTGCAGTCTCCCTGTCTGATGTTACAGCAAGCACCTTTTCAACGAAGGGGCCATCCCAACTTGACTGTAGGCCAGTGTTGCACTAGGTTTTGGTGCTGGAGCAGCAAGGGTCTTCCATTCAATGATGGCACTGGCATAGCTAGGGTCCTGTATTCCTGCTGAGTCAATGATGTTGTCCAGAAGAATTTGTTTTATTAACTCATTTGATGCTATGGAAGAGGACAGAAAAGCTGGTAGGGCAATCTGGGAGGATTTGCGTACTCCCAGCCCCCCAAGCGTGACTGGAAGTGAGGCTTGCAACCACTGTCCATCTTTGAGGGAAAGATCCAATACACTCTCTAGCATGGTCTTGAGGAGTCATATTCCTTGAGTTTCGGACTGCTAAAGGCTGGGGAGCATCTGAGGAAGTAAGTTTTGGGAGTGACAGGCACCTGGTGAGTAGGTAGAAGGCATCATGTGTATCGATGTCTTTTATCCTGTCTTTCATCGTCCTGAGGTCTGAGATTTTTTTTCTAGGATCAGATCGATGGCATTGGGCCCAAGAGGAGCACTAAGGAGAGTGCTGTTGTCTGGATCAATGGCTCGTGCTCCTGATAAAACAGCACCAATATTCTGGATCATCTGTCGAGTAGTAGAAAATATTTCACATTTGGTGGGGTTGAAAGATAGGCCCAGGCTCTCTCCATTGTCTTTAATTTTTCTGATGTCCTCTAGGTGAGAGACTGTAGTGCCAGCTAGGGTACCATCATCCATATGTCGTGCCGAATGAGTAAAACTTGCGATTTTGGCTTAAATAGCAACGCTTTTCTTGACGAATATGGTAAGCAAAAATTTGTGTATGCAATAATTTCGCAAAAATCATTCTGAACCTAACGAAAAAAAAAATATTTCATTGTGTTTGTTATTAAATTATTGTAAACTTAGGCTAAATTAAACTGCGGTTGTTATAATAAGGTTAGGTAAGTTTTACAAGGTTCTTTTGGTACAAAATTATTAATTTTTACATTAACATAAATAAAAAAATATCTTTAAACGTATAAGAGAAAATTTTAGAGAGGACTTAAATTTAAATGAGTTCTTGCTAATTGACCAGGTTAGAGCGTCATGTGATTTTCGCTCACCATGTGGGCCAAAACGACATGGGTTCGAGTCCTTCGCTATTCGCAGTGTTGTTATTGATTAAATATCACTCGTTCGTGGTCACAATAATATATATACTGCTTGTGGAGGCTAGTACACCAAACGGGGAGTAGAATGAAATTAGCTCAAAGGCACTCACACTAAAGTATGTCCTCGGATCAAGGTAAAACACCTAGCTCTGCTGGGTGCTTGATTCTTGTAGGATTTGGTGGTCCTGTGGGTTAGAGCGTCATGTGATTTTCGCTCATCTTGAGGCGGGCCAAAATGACATGGGTTCGAGTCCATGGCTAGACGCAGTGTTGTAATTGACACACACACACACACAATATATATATATATATATATATATATATATATATATATATATATATATATACTGTTGGCTGTTCCCAACTCCAACCTTGGCACACCATCCGCATTGGTGTTGCTCTTCGACTTGCCGCCCCTATTCTCGCCGAACACAGGTGTATTTGTGGCAGTGAAGCAGCAGACCGATTCGGGTACCATGGTCTTGTGTGTCGTAAATCCGATTGAAAGATTGCAAGACATGAAGAGGTTAATAACATTATCAAGAGGAGCCTCACAACAGCCGGATGCCCAGCAGTAAGGGAGCCACCCCAACTATGCAGATCTGATGGCAGCCAAAAGCGTCCAGATGGTATCACCCTTCAAGCCTGGACAGACGGCAAGCAGGTGGTGTGGGACTACACATGTGCATCTACCTTGGCTGATACCTATCTCCAATACACCAGGGAGGAAGGAGGGGCAACTGCCACCTTCAGGGAGTCCCAGAAGTCGAGAAAATATGGAGAACTTGCCCATCATTATATGTATGTTCCTATAGGCTCGGAGACCCTTGGCTCATGGGAAAAGAGTGCATCTAAGTTCCTAAAGGAGCTGGGCAAAAGACTCAACAGGGTAACTAGGGATCCCAGGGCAGCTAGTTTTCTGTTCCAGCAACTCAGCGCTGCTCCCAACTCGAACAATTATGTAAGTGTATTTTTGTAAGTGCTTTTGTAAGTGTATATTTGGGGGTCTAAAAGGACTAATCTAATTTACATTATTTCTTATGGGAACAAATTCGTTCGGTAACGGCACTTGAACAGAATTCTGGAACGAAATAATGACGTAATCCGGGGTACACTGTATGTATGTATGTATGTATGTATGTATGTATGTATATATATATATATATATATATATATATATATATATATATATATATATATATATATATATATATATATATATATATATATATATATATATATAGAGGATGTGATCCACCTCTGGTACAAATTGTGGGACCCATAGCCTCGGAGAAGTGGATAAAAAAGGCTTTAAGGAAGAAAATTTGGATTTCTTCCTGATGCCATTTGAATATTCCACTTCCCCTACCACTCCATCTTTATATATATATATATATATATATATATATATATATATAGGTGTGTGTGTGTGTGTGTGTGTGTATTAGGCGCTGAAAATTTTAAACAAAAAACAAATCTCAGCACAATTCAGTGGTGTTTTGTTTGTCAGGAGAAAGGAATACTATTGTTGGTGACGTGGTCTTAGTCATGTGATAACCCTCAGTGAAGCTTTTGCTCATTTGACTAAGGCCTTCCATTAGTTCAGCGGTCCGGAACACAACCTGTAATTTACCCGTAGCCCCGTTTTTGGAGTTTTCTTACTCCGGCGGCCCTAAGATATAAACAGGAAGATATAAGCAGAGTTTTCCAGTGTTCAGTGGAGAACAACATGACGTTCATTGGTGTTAGGTTACAGCTGCTTTGATACGGAAAGAACGAAGAACTCAAAAGGGACATTGAATACAAAATCCAAGAAGATCAAATAGAACGAAAGCAACACGTTGAAGACATGGAAGTAATTATGTCAGCTGAACTTTCTTTCAAAGAACACAATAAGACTAATGTCACGACAGCCAGAAAGGTGCCGGGATGGATAATGAGAACTTTCAAAACACGTGAAATAGTGCTAATAGTGACACTTCTCAAATCGCTTGTGCTCTCTCACTTAGAGTATCGTTTAGTGTTGATGACTCCTATCAGGGAAGGAGAGAAATCAGAGCTGGAATAAACAGAGAGATCATTACGAGCCACATAGAGCCAATATAGCATTTAAATTACTGGGAACAAGGAGGAGAGAGACATGATAATATGCACATGGAAAGTACTTGTAGATCTAATCCCAAATCTGCATACTGGAGTGAAAGATATGAGAGGAAGTGTAAAATAAATCCAATGAAAAGCAATGGCACTGTGGGCACCATAAGAGAACAATATATCAACATCTGTGGTCCCAGACTATTCAGCATCTTACGAGAAGATATCAGATACACTGCTGAGACAAGTGCAGGAAACTGGACAAATATCTCCCACCAACCGCCAGATCAACAAGGCTGTGATGGATATGTGGGCCAGCGGGCTGCCAGCAGCAACGGCCTGGTTGACCAGGCAAGCACCAGACAAGCTTGGCCAGGCTGTTGCTGTTGGGCAACTCGCCAGCCTAATAATCTAATTTCCTCTAATAATCTAGTTTCCTCTTAAAGACCTCTACAATGATTCTATCAATATTTCAGATATCAATCTACTACCTGGAGTATACTCCAGGTAGAAGATTGAAAAGTGTAGATGTACAGACGTTGAAGCTGTGTTCTCGTACTGCCCCTTGTGACGCCCTTGCTTTTCACTGGGTGTATTGTACAAATTCCCAATTATGGCGGTAGAAACAAATACTTGTAATATTTAAAATACCTACCTGGAATCTACCTGGAGTGTTTCGAGAGTCAACGCTCCCATGGCCCGGTCCATGACCAAGCCTCCTTGTGCATCAGGGCCTGAAAACCCAGCCTGTTACTGATGGCCGGACGAATTCCAATGGATCAGGAAATGACCCACTGGAATGTGTCCAGAATGCTTTGGAATGCTAGGGGTCTATTGGTAATCTCCCTTATGTATGACGGGAGGGTGTTGAATAAACTTGGGCCCCTTACAGTACTGAGTCTTTCTATGAACTCATTGCATCCCTGCTTTTCTTTGCAGGTGCACTGCACTGTCCGCGGAGCCTTTTACTTTTGAAAACTCTCGAAAACCTTCAAAGACATACCAAAGAAAGGGAGTGATTTTTGTGTGCAGATTTGGGACCAGTCCCTCTAGGATTTTCCAGGTGTAAATTATAGTGTATCTTTCCCGTCTGCTGAACAACATGTTTTCTGCGGCCCACTGGAAGACTTAGTTCATATCAGCTTGAAGGTTTAAAGTGTTCTTAGTGGATGACACTCACGCAAACCTTACCTAACCTAACCTGACTCATCCAAATTCTAGTGTAGGCTGGAAAAGATAGTACGGTGCTATGATTTGATGTCTCTATGTTAGATATGAGGATGAGGAAAAGGACGGGGGAGAGTACCGTGCCTTGCGGAACAGCTTTTCACTGTGACAGCCACTGGCTTAACTCTATTATTACTCTCTGCATTCCATTGGTTAGAAAGTTTAAAATTCATCTGCTCACTTTTCGTTATTCCTTTTCATGCCTTTTATGCGCTATTACACCATGATCACACTTCTTGAAGGCTTCTGTGAAGTCTGCATAAACTACGTCTGCAGTTGGGAGACGCTGGAGCGACCTGCTCTAAACCATGCTGCCCTGGGTTGTGCAGCTGTTGGAAATCTAAGAAATTGGCAGTCTTACTTTAATGAACTCTTTCGAAGATTATTCTTTATAATGTGGGATATTAATGCTACTGGTTTATAATTCTTTGTTATTGCTCTGCTGCCACTTTTGTGGAGTGCGGCTATATCTGTTGTTTTTAACAACCCTGGAATGACTCCAGTGTCTAGGCTACTTCTCCATAGAATATTTCGGGATTGTGATAGATATTCTTGCACTTCTTGAAAAACATGGATGTCCACGAGTATGAGCGCCTGCAGCAGAGTGCAGAGTGGCTTTTTTAGAAGTCCAGTAGTGTTAGGGGTGTCATAAATTTATGAGATAATGACAAGGGTTTGAGTCTTGTTTATGAAGACTTCATTCAGATTTTCAATCTTTAGTTCGATTAATGAGTACAATTACTTTGGATTACTCTTCAATTTCATTAATTGCTTTTAATTTCTTTTGTCTCTCCTGGACTCTGTATGATTCATTCAACTTAAGTCCAATATTTTTTATTTCCCTAGCCAGTGCTGCCTTCCACATCTCATAGAGTCTAACACCCTTCAGAAGCTATGTGATTCCTCTCCTTAGCCTGTAGAGGGGGTGCCTCTCTCTTTCTAGTTCACATCTCTTCCTTTTCTCTAATGGAATGTGCCTTGAGCTTACAGAATTGATCCTTTCTAGACACTGGTTTGACTCCATGTTATTTATTTTATTTTAGGTTATGTTAGGTTAGGTTATCTTCCCAGCATGTTTCATTTATTTGATTCTTAATGTTCTCTTTGTGAAAGTTGAATTTGGTGAATACACCCTCATATCTGTTTGCATTTTGCTGGCCACGTGCCCTATGCATGCAGGATCTTTGATGAGGTAGTGATCTGAATTTACTGTCTTCGATACTGTTATATATCGTACCAGGTCATCATTATTTGTGAAAATAAGGTCGAATGTATTTTCCAGTCCTGTTGGCTACACTGTTTGCTGCCTTAAGGCGAATTTATTCTAGAGATTCAACAACTCAGCGAGCCGCTGCCCAGACTAAGGGTCGACAATCCAAATGAATACTTTATGAACGAAACCCAAAATTTGGCCATCTAAAAAATCTCGGATATTATCCTAACTCCACAAGACTTTGAAAAGGCAATAAATGACATGCCCATGCACTCTGCCCCAGACCCAGACTCATGGAACTCCGTGTTCATCAAGAATTGCAAGAAGTCCCTATCGCGTGCCTTCAGCATTCTATGGAGAGGGAGCATGGACACGGGGGTAATCCCACACACACTAAAAACAACAGACATAGCCCCACTCCACAAAAGTGGCAGTAAAGTAATTGCAAAGAACTACAGACCGATAGCACTAACATCCCATATAAAAATCTTAGAGAGGATTCTAAGAAGCAAGATCGCCAACCACCTAGATACCCATCAATTACACAACCCAGGGTAACACGGGTTTAGAGCAGGTCGCTCCTGCCTGTCCCAGCTACTGGACCACTATGACAAGGTCCTGGATGCTGTTGAGGATAAACAAAATACAGATGTAGTATACACAGACTTTGCCAAAGCTTTCGACAAGTGTGATCATGGTGTAATAGCACACAAAATGCGTGATAAAGGAATAACAGGAAAAGTTGGTAGATGGATCTATAACTTCCTGACAAATAGAACACAAAGAGTAATAGTAAACAGAGTAAAGTCCCAGGCAGCTACGGTGAAAAGCTCTGTTCCACAAGGCACAGTACTCGCTCCCGTTCTATTCCTCATCCTCATTTCTGACATAGACAGAGATGTAAGCGGATGACACCCGGATTGCCATGGCAGTGACCTCCATCGAAGACACCGCAAGACTCCAAGCGGACATCAACCAAATCTTCAAATGGGCCACTCAAAATAATATGAAGTTCAACGAGGAGAAATTTCAACTACTCAGATATGGAAAACTTGAGGAAATTAAAAATGTATCAGGGTATACGACAAATTCTAACCATACAATAGAGCGAAAAAGAAATGTGAAGGACCTGTGAGTGATAATGTCAGAGGATCTCGCCTTCAAAGACCACAACAATGTATCTACCTCATCTGCTGGAAAATTATAGGATGGATAATGAGAACTTTCAAAACCAGGGACGCCAAGCCCATGATGATTCTCTTCAAATCGCTTGTTCTCTCTAGGCTGGAATACTGCTGTACACTAACGGCCCCCTGGAGAGCGTACAAAGGACTTTCACGGCACACACAAGTACGATAAGGCACCTAAATTACTGGGAACGGTTGAAGGCCATTGATCTGTATTCCCTGGAACGCAGGCGAGAGAGATACATGATAATATACGCTTGGAAGGTACTGGAGGGATTGGTACGAAACCTGCACACGAAAATCACTCCCTATGTAAGCAAAAGACTCGGCAGGAGATGCAACATTCCCCCGATGAAAAGCAGGGGCGCCACGAGTACATTGAGAGACAACACAATAAGTGTCCGGGGCCCAAGACTGTTCAACTGCCTCCCAGCATACATAAGGGGGATTACCAATAGACCCCTGGCTGTCTTCAAGAAGGCACTGGACAGGCACCTAAAGTCAGTACCTGACCAACCGGGCTGTGGTTCGTTCGTCAGTTTGCGTGCGGCCAGCAGTAACAGTCTGGTTGATCAGACCCTGATCCACCATGAGACCTGGTCTCAGACCGGGCCGCGGGGGCGTTGACCCCCGAAGCCCTCTCCAGGTAAACTCATTTGTGTCAGAATGTTCGTCTGAGCTGCTTCTTGAAATTATCAATGCTTTTATTTTATTTGCTAAGTTATATACAACCACAATAACTAGGTTTTGGTTCTCAGTCTTTACTGCCAAAACTTCAACTGTATTATTTGGGGTGTTTAGTAACTCTATGCAAATAAGCGACTCTTGAAATACAGACCCACGCCTCCCCCTCCCTTGCTGCCTGTTTTTTTTCGGTCGTATCTAACTAAGTTGTGGCCCGATATCCATATTTCTTTGTCATATTGATCTTTTGTATGAGTCTCTGTGAAATCTGTAAACACTGCATTCGACTCCACGAGGAGTCCACAGATACAAAGCATTTTGTTGTTTGTGGACAGTGTAAAGCCCCGTATACTGGCAGGACTGGTGTCTACAACCAAGGACCGATGTCTGTCTAAACCCCTGTATATTTGCCTATTGAAATTATTAAGTCTAAATTTTCCTTACTAAAGACTCGGGTATTTGTGAACTGTTCCATCTACGGTAATGTGGTTTATTTATGAATTGTTCCATCTACGGTATTGTGGATTATTTGTGAACTGTTCCATCTACGGTATTGTGATTTATTTATGAATTGTTCCATCTACGGTATTGTGGATTATTTGTGAACTGTTCCAGACTCAGTATTTGTGACTGATATTCTTCAAAGAACACACGAGACAGAAAGCACAGCGTCACTCAAAAAGCCAAGAACAAGAAATATATAAAACAACTACAAGATTATTATTGTTATTTAACTGAATTATCATTATCATAATTGTCATTATTATTATTATTATCAAAGGAAGCCTTAAACCGTTAGGTCATAAAGCACCTTTGGTACTGAGTGACAATCACGTTTGATCCATCTAAGAGGACAGGCCTTAGATCAAGAGCCCTTCAGTGGCATCAGAGCACCTCCCTAGAGAGTAACAAGCGCAGGAAGCAACTGCAATAACGTGTAACTTACTCCCGCTCACACCTCAGGGTCATGACTGTCATATGAACCCAGGGACACTGGTGTCAACGTTAGGCTGCAAACAGCAAGTACCAAGAGTCTGACTGATCAGACCACGTCGTATAAACCCAGGAACACTCTTGTATTAACGTTAGACTGCAAGCAGCGAGTACCAACAGCCCGAGTAAACAGCCCATCAGGGCTGGCGTGAGAGTGGAACGCGGAGGCGGTGATTCCTAGAACAATGTGTAGGTAAACAAGAGGCACACAGGGTCACCCGTGCTCGACACTGAGACCTTTGTAACAACACTGAAGACTTTGTAACAATACTGAGACCTTTGTAACAACACTGAGACCTTTGTAACAACATTGAGGACTTTGTAACAATAATGAGACTTTTGTAACAACACTGAGACCTTTGTAACAACATTGAGGACTTTGTAACAATAATGAGACTTTTGTAACAACACTGAGGCCTTTGTAGCAACACTGAGGCCTTTGTAACAGTGTAGAGGTAAACTGTCCTCACTCACTCACTATCGTATTGCTTTAGACAGGTGTGAACAGCGTGTGGGCGTGGATGTGGGCGTGACGGATATGTGTGAGAAGTACGTGGGCGTGAATGTTAGTGTAATGGACATGTGAGCATAAGCGGCATATACATGTGGGTGTAATGAACATGTGACCATGGGCGACGTGTGGGTGTGATAAACAAGTGAACATGGGCGACATGTGGGTGTAATGAACATGTGAACATGGGCGACGTGTGATGAACAATTGAACATGGGCAAAGTGTGGGTGTGATGAACAAGTGAACATTTGCGACGTGTGGGTGTGATGAACAAGTGAACATGTGCGACATGTGGGCGTGATGAACAAGTGAACATGGGCGACGTGTGGGTGTGATGAACAAGTGAACATGGGCGACGTGTGTGCGTGATGAACAAGTGAACATGGGCGACGTGTGGGTGTTATGAACAAATGAACATGGGTGACGTGTGGGTGTTATGAACAAATGAACATGGGTGACGTGTGGGTGTGATGAGCAAGTGAACATGGGTGACGTGTGGGTGCGATGAACATGTAAACATGGACGGCGTGTGGGTGTGACGAACATGTGAACATGGGCGGCGTGTGGGTGTGACGAACATGTGAACATGGGCGGCGTGTGGGTGTGACGAACATGTAAACATGGGGGGGCGGCGTGTGGGTGTTATGAACATGTGAACATGGGTGGCGTGTGGGTGTGATGAACATGGGCGGCGTGTGGGTGTGATGAACATGGGCGGCGTGTGGGTGTGATGAACATGGGTGGCGTGTGGGTGTGATGAACATGGGCGGCGTGTGGGTGTGATGGACATGGACGGCGGTGTGGGCGACTCTGATATACCTTTAATGGGTTTCTATAGTTTTTCCTATTCCATCAACCCGGTCCTGGGCCAAGTTTGTCTGGTGTTTGCCAGGTCAACAAGGCTGTTGCTGCTGGCGGCCCATTGTCTCACAGCCTGGTTGATCCTGCACCCGACTGAATTTTTTTCCTCTTAAAGACTTCTACACTTGTTCTAGCAGTGTTTTCTGATATTTTCTGGTAAGATAAAAAAAACTGTCTTGGGCCACGGATGTTGATACAATGTTCTCTTATTGTGTCCACAGCGCCCCTGTCCTTCACTAACTTTACTACACATTATCCCATATTTCTCGCTCAATTATGTTGTACAGCAGTGTACAAAATCGAGACCAGGCCCTCAAGCAGTTTCCGGGTATATACGTATTATCAAGTATCTCTCGCGTCCGCTCCAGCGAGTACATATTAAGGTATCTGAGACATTCCCAAAGATCATTTAAGGCTCTATGTTTGCCGTAAATGATCTTTGAATCTGTTCCAGTTCTGATATATCTCCGACCCTGAACGGAGGTCAGCACTGAACATTGAACGAGAAAGCACAAGCGACTGAAACAGTGGCACCACCGGCACTTTTACCCTGCTATGAAAGTTCTGACTATCCACCTCGTCATCCTTCTGGCTGTCGTGACCTTGGTTTTATTGTGTTATCTAAAAGAAAGGTCAGCCGACGTCACTCATATCTTTCACGTTTTCCTTCCGTTCAATATGATGATCCTCTTGAGTTTGTATACAGTGTCCTTTTTAAGTTAATCATTTTCCCATTTCTAAGCAGTTGGAAATTGTTACCACTGAACGTCATGTCATTCTCCACTGCCCACTGGAAGACTTTGCTTATATCTTCCTGCAGTTTTTCCGTGTTTTATACCGAGGTGATTTTCATGCTTATTTTGGTGTCCTCCGCAAATAATGATACGAAATTGTGGCGAGTGTTTTTATCTATGTCTACTATGACGATAAGCAACAGTAAGGCGTCTTGGGGTACTGAGCTTTTAATTTTACTGTGTTCTATCTTCATAATAATAATAATAATATCTTTATTTACTACAAGTACATGTACAAGGTATACAGACCCACCTGACATCAATGACATACTACTATATAGAA
The DNA here is from genome assembly GCA_009830355.1 of Cherax destructor. Lineage (NCBI taxonomy): Eukaryota > Metazoa > Arthropoda > Malacostraca > Decapoda > Parastacidae > Cherax > Cherax destructor. Next base: position 404,678 of record WNWK01000322.1, read on the forward strand.
AGCTGCTTGTTATGCAGAGCATTTCAGGCAAATTAGGTCAGTGTCCCAGGATGCGACCCACACCAGTCGAATAACACCCAGGTACCCATTTTACTGATGGGTGACTATAGACAACAGGTGTAAAGAAACACGCCCAATGTTTCTACCCTGGCTGAAAATCGAACCTAGAAGCGAGAGCTTTAACCACCAGGCCACCATGAAGATGAATGCCCACTTGCCCACTTTTCCCGTTATATCTATCGCCCTCATTGTGTATGCAACCAACCCATGATCCCTTGTGTCAAAAACTGTTGCAAAAACAGTGTACATCACATCTGCGTTTGTTTGTTCATGCGCCTACGTAATTCTGTTACAATGGTTTAGTAGCTGTGACAAGCATGATCTTCCCGCTCTAAATCCATGTTGGTTGGGCTTGTGTTGCTTGTGCGTGACGGACATGCGAACATTTGCAGGGTGTGGGTGTGGGCGTGACGGACATGTGAACATTGGCGGGGTGTGGGCGTGACGAACATGTGAACATGAGCGGGATGTGGGCGTGATGAATATGTAAACAAGTGTGATGAACATTTTAACAAGAACGGTGATGATCACACTCATGATCACACACGATGATCACATCCATGATCACACTCCACCCATGTGATCATGGATGGAGTGTGGGTGTGGGCGGCACCGATGATCAGTAGGGCGTGTGGCTACACTCAAACCTTCACACAGTGGAAGGCAGGAGGGATAAAATAAAGACGTATAAAATACTGAGAGGGATTGACAAGGTGAACAGAGATGGGATACACAAATAAGGGGACAAAACTGAGAGCAGAAAACCCAGATGAGTCATAGGGATGTTAGAAAATATGTCTTTAGCCTAAGAGTTGTCAGGAAGTGGAACAATCTGGAGACTGAGGTAGTTGAGGCAGGATGCATACATAGCTTTAATGAGAGGTACGATCCCTGCAACCACAAATAAGCGAGTATAAACCATAACACGGGTGGGGTTCGAACCCGCGGTCAGAGAGTTTCAAAACTCCAGACCGTCGCGTAAGCTAGCGGTCTGGAGTTTTGAGACTCTCTGACCGCGGGTTCGAACCCCACCCGTGGTATGGTTTGTTTGCAATCGTGTCATTACGATTTCGTGAGTTATAGGCGAGTACACTTTCCTCAGCACAACATTGAAAGAAACTTAGCAAACCACAGAGTAACTTAAGTTACTAGTCACTTCTTCCTCCGTATAATGTTTACACAGCGTGATCATCCACCATACTGGTGGTCAAGTGTGTGTCAGGTGATCATCCACCATACTGGTGGTCAAGTGTGTGTCAGGTGATCATCCACCATACTGGCGGTCAAGTGTGTCAGGTGATCATCCACCATACTGGTGGTCAAGTGTGTGCCAGGTGATCATCCACCATACTGGTGGTCAAGTGTGTGCCAGGTGATCATCCACCATACTGGTGGTCAAGTGTGTCAGGTGATCATCCACCATACTGGCGGTCAAGTGTGTGCCAGGTGATCATCCACCATACTGGTGGTCAAGTGTGTGCCAGGTGATCATCCACCATACTGGCGGTCAAGTGTGTGCCAGGTGATCATCCACCATACTGGTGGTCAAGTGTGTGCCAGGTGATCATCCACCATACTGGTGGTCAAGTGTGTCAGGTGATCATCCACCATACTGGTGGTCAAGTGTGTCAGGTGATCATCCACCATACTGGTGGTCAAGTGTGTCAGGTGATCATCCACCATACTGGCGGTCAAGTGTGTGCCAGGTGATCATCCACCATACTGGCGGTCAAGTGTGTGCCAGGTGATCATCCACCATACTGGTGGTCAAGTGTGTGTCAGGTGATCATCCACCATACTGGTGGTCAAGTGTGTCAGGTGATCATCCACCATACTGGTGGTCAAGTGTGTGCCAGGTGATCATCCACCATACTGGCGGTCAAGTGTGTGCCAGGTGATCATCCACCATACTGGCGGTCAAGTGTGTCCAGGTGATCATCCACCATACTGGTGGTCAAGTGTGTGCAGGTGATCATCCACCATACTGGTGGTCAAGTGTGTGCAGGTGATCATCCACCATACTGGTGGTCAAGTGTGTCAGGTGATCATCCACCATACTGGTGGTCAAGTGTGTCAGGTGATCATCCACCATACTGGTGGTCAAGTGTGTCAGGTGATCATCCACCATACTGGTGGTCAAGTGTGTCCCGGTGATCATCCACCATACTGGTGGTCAAGTGTGTGTCAGGTGATCATCCACCATACTGGTGGTCAAGTGTGTGCCAGGTGATCATCCACCATACTGGCGGTCAAGTGTGTGCCAGGTGATCATCCACCACACTGGTGGTCAAGTGTGTCAGGTGATCATCCACCATACTGGTGGTCAAGTGTGTGCCAGGTGATCATCCACCATACTGGTGGTCAAGTGTGTCAGGTGATCATCCACCATACTGGTGGTCAAGTGTGTGCCAGGTGATCATCCACCATACTGGTGGTCAAGTGTGTCAGGTGATCATCCACCATACTGGTGGTCAAGTGTGTCCAGGTGATCATCCACCATACTGGTGGTCAAGTGTGTCAGGTGATCATCCACCATACTGGTGGTCAAGTGTGTGTCAGGTGATCATCCACCATACTGGTGGTCAAGTGTGTGCCAGGTGATCATCCACCACACTGGTGGTCAAGTGTGTGTCAGGTGATCATCCACCATACTGGTGGTCAAGTGTGTGTCAGGTGATCATCCACCATACTGGCGGTCAAGTGTGTCAGGTGATCATCCACCACACTGGTGGTCAAGTGTGTGTCAGGTGATCATCCACCATACTGGTGGTCAAGTGTGTGCCAGGTGATCATCCACCACACTGGTGGTCAAGGGGTGTCAGGTGATCATCCACCATACTGGTGGTCAAGTGTGTGCCAGGTGATCATCCACCACACTGGTGGTCAAGTGTGTGTCAGGTGATCATCCACCATACTGGTGGTCAAGTGTGTGTCAGGTGATCATCCACCATACTGGTGGTCAAGTGTGTCAGGTGATCATCCACTATACTGGTGGTCAAGTGTGTGCCAGGTGATCATCCACCATACTGGCGGTCAAGTGTGTCAGGTGATCATCCACCATACTGGCGGTCAAGTGTGTGTCAGGTGATCATCCACCATACTGGTGGTCAAGTGTGTCAGGTGATCATCCACCATACTGGTGGTCAAGTGTGTGCCAGGTGATCATCCACCATACTGGCGGTCAAGTGTGTCAGGTGATCATCCACCATACTGGCGGTCAAGTGTGTGCCAGGTGATCATCCACCATACTGGCGGTCAAGTGTGTGCCAGGTGATCATCCACCATACTGGCGGTCAAGTGTGTGCCAGGTGATCATCCACCATACTGGCGGTCAAGTGTGTGCCAGGTGATCATCCACCATACTGGCGGTCAAGTGTGTGCCAGGAGATCATCCACCATACTGGCGGTCAAGTGTGTGCCAGGAGATCATCCACCATACTGGCGGTCAAGTGTGTGCCAGGAGATCATCCACCATACTGGCGGTCAAGTGTGTGCCAGGTGATCATCCACCATACTGGCGGTCAAGTGTGTGCCAGGAGATCATCCACCATACTGGCGGTCAAGTGTGTGCCAGGTGATCATCCACCATACTGGTGGTCAAGTGTGTGCCAGGTGATCATCCACCATACTGGCGGTCAAGTGTGTGCCAGGAGATCATCCACCATACTGGCGGTCAAGTGTGTGCCAGGTGATCATCCACCATACTGGTGGTCAAGTGTGTGCCAGGAGATCATCCACCATACTGGCGGTCAAGTGTGTGCCAGGTGATCATCCACCATACTGGTGGTCAAGTGTGTGCCACTAATGCTGTTTCCCTCTCGCGAGTCCCAACAAAACAGTGTTTATTTGAAGCATAATACTCTGCGTTAATAATAATAATAATAATTATTATTATTATTATTATTATTATTATTATTATAAATTTAATGGTATGGAATAAATGTGAAGACTTGATACATTAAATATAATTTGTACTACGTGTTTACACTATGTATATATCACAAAAAGTAGCGCCTGAGCGACTGTTTAGTGTTGTCGTGCAGTTCATCCTGGGAATAGTAGCCAGGAAGAAACTAAAACAGACTACGGAGGTCACAATGTGTCTATCAGAGCTCGCTGCACATGGTTACTTATCCTTAAGATAGTACACTCACAATCTCATCTCATTATCTTCCAGCTAATCGTCTACTCAATGCAATGTGAAAAGACACTCTTAAAAAAATATCATACCATTATAAGCATTGGTCACTTAATAGATCACAGTCTCATCAAAGAAGTTTATTCATGTAGTCGGTGCAAAATGTAGAGATTATCTAGGGTTTGTTTGTAAAGGGTTGAATGTTTGTACATTCTAATATATAACGTTCTAGTGTGTAGCCCCTGTCTCTACCCACACACACTTTCATGTGTTTGGCATCTCCATGCAAACTCAACTGCCATAAATATTTATACCCTAGCAGTGATAATTATTATTGTCTTCCTGTTTCCTGAACTTGTAACTTTCTCCACACATGTTTTACTCAACACATTCCATTATAAAAAAAAAAACTTCAAACTCATTTGCCGGTTGTTTTCAGTTGCTTGGTTAAGGACGAGCAGATATAGCGGCGTAGGTTCGAACCCTAGCCTCAACAGGGTCGACTGTTCGTAATACATACTCGGTGTTATTAAATGTTTGACCTACCTAAAATCCCCACGTTATTTCTGAACGCATGTGCCGGGTCTATAATGAAATATTCCTTAAGTCCCGAAGCCCAGTGGCTCCTGGGATGGAACAACATGTAGTGGGTAAAACCATCGTTCCATCATTATTTAAGGAACTCATGGTTCCGTAGGTCTGGTTGCTGCTCTTTACTTGTTTGGTAAAGACCAAGTACTAGGTATGGCGTAGGTATGAACCCCAACCACAACGACACTGATGTTGGAACGTCATAACAATCACATCCATCAATTACACTGATGTTGGAACGTCATAATAATCACATACATCAATCACGCTGATGCTGGAACGTCATAACAATCACATACATCAAACATGCTGATGCTGGAACGTCATAACAATCACATTCATCAATCACGTTGATGCTGGAACGTCATAACAATCACATACATCAATCACGTTGATGCTGGAACGTCATAACAATCACATACATCAATCATGCTGATGCTGGAACGTCATAACAATCACATACATCAATCATGCTGATGCTGGAACGTCATAACAATCACATACATCAATCATGCTGATGCTGGAACGTCATAACAATCACATACATCAATCATGCTGATGCTGGAACGTCATAACAATCACATACATCAATCATGCTGATGCTGAAACGTCATAACAATCACATACATCAATCATGCTGATGTTGGAACGTCATAATAATCACATACATCAATCATGCTGATGCTGGAACGTCATAACAATCACATACATCAATCATGCTGATGTTGGAACGTCATAATAATCACATACATCAATCATGCTGATGCTGGAACGTCATAACAATCACATACATCAATCATGCTGATGTTGGAACGTCATAATAATCACATACATCAATCACAATGATGTTGGAACACCATTACATTTACATCAATAAATTACTAATAAAAGTGTTTGCTTGCAGTACAGCCACAGAAACTACTGCTAAAACACCACATCCATAACATCTAATACCTCCACCTTCTCAACTGACAAAACCATTCCCTCGAATGCTACCACCTGCAACACTCAAGCTAGAGTAGTACCCACTAGATCACTGTTTTTCAACCTTTTCGTGGTAGTGGGTCACTCTTGGGAAGCTCTCTCATGAACTGGGGCATCCCCACCATCAGGCCGACCAAACTTGCTACACGCAGGCATCAGAACACACAAGACGTATCGAGTTTCAAATGAGTACTAGATGATGAATAACACTCACCATGGGGCATAGTCAATACATTCACTCACAAACACACACATACGGGGCCAGGAGCTATGAATCGATCCCTGCAACCACAATTAGGTGAGTACAGCAGTGAATCAATTACGTGTAAAATAAACCCAGTGAGGAGCAGGGGTGCGGTGGGGACAATACGGGAGCACTGTATTAACATCTGGGGTCCCAGACTATTCAACATCTTACCAGAAGATATCCGAAACACCCTCATCGGGTGCCAGATCAACCAGGCTGTGATGGATATGTGGGGCAGCGGGCCTCCAGCAGCAACAGCCTGGTTGACCAGGCAAGCACCAGACGAGCCTGGCCCATGGCCGGGCTCAGAGAGTAGATAAACTCTCGAAACTCTTCAAAGGTATATCAAAGGTAAAGCTGAAGAACAACTCTCTCTCAACCTGCCACATACGCCAGGCTGTTGGCTTGGTGCTGTTAAAGCAATGTTAAGACATTTTGAAACCCAAGTTATAGTACAGATGCAGGAAGGTTGGTAGAGAGAATACCTGTATATCGCCAGCCAGGGCCCTAACATAGGTCACCCTGGTTTGAAAACACTAGTAGAGAATCACGAACTTACATGACCAAGTTATGACACATGAGCTGCGGAACCATCCACCTACCTGAAAATAAAAAAATAACTATTAGATAAACATTAACCAATACACACATATATATCATTTACCAAACTGCGGCAGGCCAGGGTTCGACCCCACAACACATTGTCCCGCCTCAAGAGACAACACAATGTACATGTAACCTCATCCACTCCGCCATCGATCCTACAAAGATCACGCACCCAGCAGAGCTAGGTGTTGTTCGTTATCCGAGGACACTCGTGGCAGTGATATGCGGTAGTGGTCAGGCGGGACAATGTGTCGTTGGTAGGATTATACAGCACATGTGGGGGGGGGGAATGGAAGGTATTCAGGCTCTATTCAGGGAACCGGAGCACAGATCCAATTCCCTAGACCAAGAACTCTTCACCAGCGTCAAGGAACCTCCCTTGAGGGGTCCCAAAAGAACCTTAGAAAACTTACCTAACCTTATTATAACAAGCGCAATTTAATGTAGCCTAATCCAACTTAATATATTTTAGATAATTTTACAATAATTTAATAATAAACAAGCACAACGAAATATATTTTTTTTCATTAGGTTCACAATAATTTTTGCGAAATTATTGCATACCTGACTAGCCGGGCTGTGGTTCGTACGTCGGGTTGCGTGCGGCCAACAGTAACAGCCTGGTTGATCAGGCCCTGATCCACCATGAGGCCTGGTCACAGACCGGGCCGCGGGGGCGTTGACCCCCGAAACCCTCTCCAAATTTTACCTATTCGGCACGACATATATATATAATGACATGTTAGCCAATGATTCTTAGGAATCTAAATTGGATGTAGTATTGCTTCTTTAGGACTTTATCTCGACTCAGAAAAGATTATAAGATGTCGAGGAAGAATTCATAATTCTTCACTACCTAAAGAAGCAATACATCCAATTTTGATCCTGAGTCCCTTAAGTCCCTCAGGGGGCTGAAGGGGACTGAAGGGGCTGAGAGGGCTGATATTCCCTTTCTGGATAATTTTCTCTACATCACAATATATATATATATATATATATACGTAAAAAATTTTATATATATATATATATATATATATATATATATATATATATATATATATATATATATATATATATATATAAGTGCACCACGCAGAAACAAACGGATATATACAGAGAATAACCGCGGTCAGTAGGACTCGATGCCACATCAATAAGGCTGGCAAGGTTCCCAAGTGACGCTCTACACCACTCGGCCACAGATGCATCAAAAGCTGGGCACCTTATTTACAAGCCATATTTCTCCTAGCCCGGGTACACCAGTCTGCTGCTTGCCTAGCGACCAGGCTGTTGATGCTGGCGGCCTGCTGACCTACATATCCATCACACTTGTCTAGTTTCCTCTTGAAGACTTCTACACTTGTCCCAGCAGTGTTTCTGATGTCTTCTGGTATGATGTTGAATAGTCTGGGACCATGGAAGTTGATATAGTATTCTCTTATTGTACCCAATGCTCCTCTGTTTTTCACTGGATTTATTTTGCACTTCCTCCCATATCTCACCCCAGTATGTTGTTATGGCATTGTGGAGATCTGGAACAAAGCCCTCAAGTGCTTTCCAGGTATATATTATCATGTATCTCTCTCTCCTCTGCTCCAGTGAGTACATATCTAGAACTCTGAGGCTTTCGATGCTAAGTAACAACCTACGTAAAGAGAAAAATACCACACACGGATATATAGAACATTTACAAACAATATATCTGATAGACGACGAGGACTCTAACCCAATCATCTTAGCTCCCTGCTAAGTCGAATTCTCTAATGTTGCTAGAAATCGATGGTGAAGTGGGTCGGGCAAACAACCCTTGAGATTTTGACAGAGTGTAATGGTGAACACGTGTACTAGGTGTATATCATTGCGGACGTACTGGTGAACACGTATACTGCGTGTTCCACTGATGAAAAGTGTACACTTTCAACTGTTTCTCCCACCCCCCATCCTTGCCCACCTACTCTTCTACCCTCTCTCTTCCTCTGTTCTACTCAATGCTTTCATCCCCACACCAACCTTGTTTCCAATACCTCCACCTAAACTCACAACCCACCAGCAGTATTTCCCAACTCTTGCCACAACCCCTGCACACCCATCCACCACCACCTCACATCCATTTCCTCTGTAGTAGGTTCGCCAGTCTTGTCCCGGCGAACCTACTACCTTTTCCAGGTGGTGACCCGGCCCATCCATTTCCTCACCCACTACTTCCTCCCCACCATCCTTCCTCACTACCTCATCCCTTACACCCCACCGCTCTGATCTTCCCTCCCCACAACCCATACCACCCCTCCTCACGCTTCCCCCACACCCGACAAAGGGACCCACCCCCTTGGTTCACCCCCTCCAGCCATTCATTCACTCTCACTGGTGATGGGAGGGGTAGGGAGTGACGGGGAGGGGTAGGGAGTTCTGGGGTTGGGTGGGGGTAATGGGGAGAAGCAGTACAGGAGTTCAGTGACCGCTGCTTCAGTCTTCACTCTCAGCTCTCTCCTCCTCACTCCCAGTTATTACTCCTTAATCATATCATTTTTTCACTTTCCTCTCCACCAATCACACTGTTTGAAACACGTAAACATTCACACGTTTGGCAAATAATGTAGAGCTAATAAGTCATCAACTTTCAATTCAACGCTCAATAAACGGGCAATAAACACCCGCCCACCAGAGTCTAGTATCTCACCTGCTCTGTATTTTTCCTCTTCCGCCTTTCCTTCCTCCTCTGATCACTCCCTTAGTTTATTCTTCTTATTTACCGCTGTTCTCTACCATTTTACTTCCTCCTTCAGCACACATCCTATTACAAGCAAATCCTGTATCTTCATTCATCACACATTCCATCACCAGCACATCCCACCTTCTGAAGAACACATCTCATTCCTAATCACACATCCCATCACACAGCACAGTAACATACTTTGCTAACTCATAGTATCGTAACGTGTTTGCCTTATGACACCAGAATCTCTGAGTGGCGACCATCGAAGACAGCGAATCTTCAGGCGGATATAAATCAAGTCTGCCTGGGACACCAAGTTTCAATTGATCTGCTATGGAAGAGAGGAGGAAATAAAGTAAGTAACAGAGTACAGGACAAACTCAAATCATTCAAGAGCGAAAGTCCCATGTGTGAGACTTAGGAGTAACGATGTCAGAAGATCTCACATTCAAGGATCACACTAATATTGTCATTGCTACCGCAAGGTAAACGAAAGACGCGATAACTAGAACGTTCAAGACAAGAGATGCTGAGCCAATGATGATACTTTTTAAGTCACTTGGTCTCTCCAGGCTGGAATACTACTGTATACAGACGGCCTTCTCCGTGGCAGGCGAGACTGCTGAGCTGGAAAAGCGTAGAAAACTTTCACTGCTTGTATACACTCACTCAAGCATCTCAACTACCGGGAACGTTTGAAGTACTTTCAACTGTATTCCTTGAACCGTAGGCGAGAAAAGTACATAACAATTTACACCTGGAATATCCTGGAGGGACTGATTCCAAACCTGAACACCAAAATCACTTCGTATGACAACAAGAGATTTCGTAGACTATGCAAAATACCTCCACTAAAAGGCAGGGGCGCGACGAATACGTTAAGAGAGAACTCGATGAGTGTCAGAGGACTCTGACTCTTCAGTCCCACCCTCCGTGCATAAGGACAATTACCGACAAACCTCTGGGTGCCCTCAAGAGGAAACTAGACAAGTTTCGCCAGTCAGTGCCTGACCAGCCGGGCTGTGGTTCTAAACTTGGACTGCGTGCCGCCAGCAGTAACAGCCTGGTTGATCAGGTCTTGATCCTCTGGGAAGCCTGGTCTGGGTCCGGGTTGCTGGGGCACTGGCCCGGCCCCTGGAAGCTTCCTTCAGGTATCACCAACACATCCTACCCTCCCCATCCTTCAGCACACATACCATCACCAACACATCCTACCCTCCCCATCCTTCAGCACACATACCATCACCAACACATCCTACCCTCCCCATCCTTCAGAACACATACCATCACCAACACATCCTACCCTCCCCATCCTTCAGAACACATACCATCACCAACACATCCTACCCTCCCCATCCTTCAGCACACATACCATCACCAACACATCCTACCCTCCCCATCCTTCAGAACACATACCATCACCAACACATCCTACCCTCCCCATCCTTCAGAACACATACCATCACCAACACATCCTACCCTCCCCATCCTTCAGCACACATACCATCACCAACACATCCTACCCTCCCCATCCTTCAGAACACATACCATCACCAACACATCCTACCCTCCCCATCCTTCAGCACACATACCATCACCAACACATCCTACCCTCCCCATCCTTCAGCACACATACCATCACCAACACATCCTACCCTCCCCATCCTTCAGAACACATACCATCACCAACACATCCTACCCTCCCCATCCTTCAGAACACATACCATCACCAACACATCCTACCCTCCCCATCCTTCAGCACACATACCATCACCAACACATCCTACCCTCCCCATCCTTCAGAACACATACCATCACCAACACATCCTACCCTCCCCATCCTTCAGAACACATACCATCACCAACACATCCTACCCTCCCCATCCTTCCAGACACACATACCATCCCCCAACACATCCTACCCTCCCCATCCTTCAGACACATACCATCCCCAACACATCCTACCCTCCCCATCCTTCAGCAAACATACCATCACCAACACATCTTACCCTCCCCATCCTTCAGCAAATATACCATCACCAACACATCTTACCCTCCCCATCCTTCAGCTAATATATCATCACCAACACATCTTACCCTCCCCATCCTTCAGCAAATATATCATCACCAACACATCTTACCCTCCCCATCCTTCAGCTAATATACCATCACCAACACATCTTACCCTCCCCATCCTTCAGCTAATATACCATCACCAACACATCTTACCCTCCCCATCCTTCAGCACACATCCCCCTTACTGGCACATCTTACTTTTTGTTTCGTTGTATCGAGGTGTTCATACTAACGCTGCCCTGTCACTGGTTCCGGGGACCAACCTCACCTGATTTTCCAGCTTAACGGGGAACCCTGTGACTTTACCAGTGATTTATCAGTCAGTTAGGTTGTTGATACTCGCAGTAAGCTGTCTAGCAGAGCCACGTAAGAACACAGAAATACAAGACCATTAGTATAAACCTTGGTAATTGATACCAACAAGTGGTTAAAAAATAACAACAGGATGTGATGGACATGTGTGCCAGCGGGCCGCCAACAGCAACAGCCTGGTTGACCAAACAAGCCTGACCCAGGGCCAGACTGCGTGAGTAGAAAAACTCTCGAAATTCATTGAAGGTATATCAAAGGTATATCTGTAGTTGCTTCCGGCGGTCACCACCCCCGCTGCCCGGTCCCAAACCAGGCTTCCTGATTGCTGGCCTGACTGATCAGGCTGTTGCCCATCACCCACAGCCCAATGTATGCACCACAACCCTACTGATCAGGAACTGCTTTAAGGAACCTGTCGAGTTGCCTCTTGAATACACCCATTATGCATGAAGGGAGGGTGTTGAAGAGTCGTGGTGTCTTTACATTAATTAAGTTGTCACTCAGTGTACTCACCGCTTCCCTGCTTTACATGTTCCACCGTCTGCCAAACCTTTTGTGTTTACATGTAGAGTTTAGTGAGCAAATATGGAATCAATCCTTACGGAATCTTCCAGGTGTAGATTATGATGAATCTTTCTCGTCTATGTTCTAAGAAGTACAGCTCTAGGAACTTCAAGCACACCCAGTAATTTAGGTGATGACTGAGTTTATAGAAACAGTGGAAGCTCTGTACATTTTCCATTTCTGTATTTTCTCCTGCCTTAAAGGGGGTCCTTAGAACACGAACAATATTTCACCCTTGAAAGAACGAATGACCTGAAGAATGTCATCAATGGTTTGGCAGCTCTTGTTTTGAAAGTTCTAGTTATCCAGCCTATCACTTTCCTTGCAGTTCCAATAATAACATTGTTGTGATTATTGAAAGTGAGATCTTCTGACATTATCACTCCCAGGTCTCTCCATTTAAACTTAAGCTCTATTGAGTGATCTGAGTTTGTCTTGTACTTCTATCTTGTTTTTTTATTTTCTCAATCCTTCTATAACGTAATAACGGAAATTTGTCCTCAATGAACATCACAATGTTGCCAGTAGCCCACTGAAAGACGTGGTTGATATCGGCTTGGAGGCTAGCTGTGTCTTCGTGGATTCCACTCTCATGAAGATTCTAGTATAGTCTGCGAAAGGTGATACATGCTATGCTTAAGTTACTGTCTACGTCAGATATAAGAACGAGAGAGAAGTCGGGCGAGTGCTGTACCTTAGGGAACAGAGTTCTACACTGTAGCAGCCCCTGGTTTCACTGTTTACTACTACTACTCTTTGGGTTCTGTTATTTAGGGATTACATATTCATCTGCCCACCTTCTCAGTTTTTTCTTTTGCAAGTATTTTGTGCACAATTACCCCATGATCGCAATTTTCAAAGACTTTTGCAAAGTCAGTGTACACTACATCCGCATTTTGATTGTCTTCAAGTGTATCTAAGACCATGTCGTAATGGTCTAGTAATTGCGAGAAGCAGGAGCGACCTGTTCTGACCTGAGGTGTGCACTGCTGTTAGTCCATGTGATTGGCTATCGCTCTACATTTTTTTTTTCAACTGCTCTGTTGCCATCTTTGTGGAGTGCAGCTATATCAGTGGTTTTTAATGGCTTGGGATGACTCCAGTGTCTAGGCTCCATATCCATTGAATATTTATGGCATATGATAATGGCATCTTTCAATTCTTGATGAATATCAAGTTCCATGAGTCTGGGCCAGGGGCGGAGAGTGTGGTCATGTAATCATTAGCTTCTTCAAAGACAAGTGGGATTAGAGGTTGTATCAGAGATTATGGAGATGTCTGTAGCGTTTAAGTCGCCAATCTTTAGGCTGATTATTAGTGCACTAAACACTGAATTGTATTGGAATTCAAGTATTTCATTCATTTCTTTCTTGTCGTCGGTGTATGTTCCACCTTTAATTAATCAAAAAGGCCCAATACCAGACGTTGTGTTTGCCTTAGATGTTGTATTTAAAAATACAGTGCTAGTCACAGCATATGTCGCCCCCTTCCCCACACACTTAAAAAAAAAACATACCATGAAAGATTATAATATATATATTTGCACATTTACTGAGGTTTTAATACTTGGTGCTGCGTCCTTTAGGCGTAATCACGTCCCTCAGCCATGTAGGAAGACTCTCACACAAATTCTTGAGGGTTAGGGGAGGTATATTATTCCATGCCTCATGTAGAGCAGCCTCCAACCGCGGGATGGAACTTATATCCTTGCCCAGTAAACTGCGTTTCACTACTGACCAGAGGTTCTCAATAGGGTTTAGGTCTTGGGAATTGCCTGGCCAGTCATTAAAGAACCTCACTTCACAGTCCTTAAACCACTGAACTACAGATTTGGTGGTATGACACGGTGCACCGTCCTGCATAAAAACCGTAGCACCACACTTGTCAAACACCTCAAGTAAATTGTCACACAATAACTCCAGGTAATTATACTGGTGCATAGACTGGTTTTTGGGAAGCACAATGAGTTCACCAACACTCTGAGCTCTGGGTGTTTGGTGGTCCCACAGGTATAGCTTGGGTCTAGCGGGTTACTACCTCTGGGCCGGTACACATGTCCCCCATGGTTACAGGTGACGGTGAAGATTGGTTCATCACTCCAAAGTACTTCAGACCACTGTTGAGGATTCCAGTGAAGATATTTCTTTGCATAATCAAGCCTACGTTTCTTCTGTGGCTTGGAGAGGATCGGTTTCTTAACCTGGCTGTGACTACTCTAGCCCAGTTGTGACACACGTCTGTTAACAGTTCTTACAGACACCTCTGAGAGAAGATGTGGGTTCTTTTCTTTCAATTCTCTAGCAATTATCTTAGGTGTACTCTCTAACTGCTTCTTTAACACAGTTAAGGTATGAACAGATGTCTTCTTTAATGGGTCAGGCCGAGGTTTGGCAAACAGTAACTCGACACCGCCACCAGCCTTGAAACGCTGCACCCAGTTCCTCACTGAATGCTCACACACACACCAACATTCTCCACTATTTATTTCATCTGATGCCCAGCTTTGTGAAGCCCTATGATTTGAGCTATAGTTTCAGGTGTTAGACTTTTACCCATAATCAAACATGTATAGCCCCAAAACCAAAGGGAACACCGGACAAAAGATGGGGCGGATGAGAGACAAAAGTGCAACACTTCCTCTCACCATGGCAGCTACATGAGCACTGAGGAGTGTGGCGGCAGGTCGTGACGTCATAATGCACTGACGAAAAAAGACCCCCTGTATGGTAGGCCTTTAATTTTTCATCACGGCATTATGCCGGGGTGGCGCTCACCCGGCATAATGCCGTGGCTAGCAATGTAAATATCTTGTGTTTCATTCAATTATATTAATGACTTTTGCTTCCTGTCTCTTCTGGACTCTGTGAGATGCATTCAGTTTTATCTCAATGCTTTGCATCTCTAACCAGCATTTGCTTTTTGTTCTTGAGAAGTGTAACACCTTGAAGAAGTTCAGTGAGTATTTCTCCAGACACACCCTCCTGTATCTTTGTGACTGGTGCAGGTCTTTCTTCCTCTGTAGTATTCGGGGTTTCTCAATAGTATATTTCTAATTACTGTAATGTGTTCAGTGGTCTTACTTTATCCACCGTAAACCTACCTCTTCTTAAGGATGAAAATAAGTTGTATTCACTTGGATAAATATAGCACTGAATGTGAAGTGGTGAGTGTTAGTGAAGGAAAACAGGTTACCAGCAGTGAGGAGCAGCTTTGCAGCTGTAACAAGTGGGAAGTGGTTCACAGTAAAGGAAATAACATCAAAATAAGGAAGGTTAAAAGAGAAGTTTTGAAGGTATGAAATCGCTTCTCTGTTCTCCAGGATGAATGTACTTCAGCGATCAGTGAGATTAAAGGTACCACTAACTTCCCTGCTAACAAAGGTAAGAATATCCTTGTGGTCGGTGACTCACAGGTAAGATATATGGACTGTGCTTTCTGTAACAGAGATAGGAAGGTGAAACAGATGGTGTGTTTCCCTGGAGCTGGTGTTGGTGACATAGTCACCAGGTTGGATAAATAATATCATGTCAGGTGATGGGAACAAACCCATTATCTGCCTCAGTGCTGGTGGAAATATTGGGAAGGGAGGAGAGAGGAGCTGCTAGATAAGCACATGACAGCTACAGATTTCATTAGGTCTAAGGGAGGGGTCCCAATCACACGTAGCATCTTGCCTAGAAGGGAAATGGGCAATGAATGGAAGTCTAGGGCAACTGGTGTAAACTGCTGACTAGACAGGTACTGTAAGGACCATGCAATCCCATTCATTGACAACTGGGACAAGTTCTACGGCAAACATGACATGTGTGCAAGGGATGGGGTACATCTCTCTCTGGGGCAGGAGTGGTAGCGTTAGCCAACTCGATCAAGGGGCCGTTGCTGAGTTGTCTAGGACTTTAAACTAATAGAAGGCAGAGGTATGGGTGTGTGTGGGAAGCAAACAGGTTGTGGCATGAGGGATGAAAACAACAGATATTACCAGGATACCTCAGGGATATATTTAAAAGACATTATCATTAAGTTACTAATAAACACAATGGAACTGGTCAACATACAAAGGGAGACAGTAAAAAGCAGCGAGTGACTAGCTCCCTTAATGTTTACTATACTAATAGTAGGAGTGTTAGAAATAAGATAGATGAGCCAAGATTAATTGCATGTGCAGGAAGCATAGATATTATTGCTATAACAGAGACCTGATTCAACCTGAAAGAGAAAGGGTGGTGGAGTTGCGATGTATGCGAGATATAATTTAAATTGTTGCATTAGACATTATTTAAAATTAGAAGCATTGGACACTGAATCTGTTTGGCTACAATTTCTCAAGGAGTTGTGAAAAACTAATCTTGGGTGTGATTTACAGGCTCTCTGACCTTGGTAAGGAATGCAGCAAACTTCTATGGGACGAAATTAATAAGGCATCTAGATACCAAAATGTTGTGTTAATGGGAGATTTCAGCTATAGACAAACTGACTGTAGCAATCTGAAAGGAAATATTGAGTCTATTGACTTTCTTGATACGATTCAGGATTGCTTTTTAAAACAGTTTGTGACAGAACCATTTAGAGGAAATAACCTGCTTAACTTGGTTATTGCCAACAAGGAATCACTAATTAATAATCTTGAGGTTAATGATGAGCCTAGGGAAAGCAATCACAAATCACTCTGTTTCAACATAACATGGAATTACCTTAATAACTACTGATTTCATAGGGCTGAAAAATTACCTGGGTGGGTTGAACTGGAATGACCTAACTATAGGTCAGGTTGGTAGCAATGGTTGCTGATATGACATTTTTCAAACCATAGTTCTGGCTACCCAGACTGCTTACATTCCAAATGGGGAATTAGGCTGCTATAAGTCACCTTGAGAGACAAATTGATTAATGAATCTCAACACAGTTTTACAAAGGGGTGTTCCTGCCTTACGAATTTACTAACTTTTTTCACTAGGGTATTTGAAGAGGTAGATCATGGTAATGAATGATATTGTGTATATGGATGTCAGTAAGGCTTCTGATAGAGTTCCACTTTGGAGGTTATTGAGGAAAGTAGAAGCACACGGAATAGGAGAAGAAATTTTTTTTTGTGGACAGAGGTGTGGTTGACATATAGGCAACAGAGAGTTTGCATAAATGGGGAGAAATCAGAGGACGCATCAAAAGTGGTGTTCCACAGGGGTCAGTGTTTACCTGGAGAGAGTTCCGAGGGTCAACGCCCCCGCGGCCCGATCTGTGACCAGGCCTCATGGTGGATCAGCGCCTGATCAACCAGGCTGTTACTGCTGGACGCACACAGTCCAAAGTACGAACCCCAGCCCGGCTGGTCAGGTACCGACTTTAGGTGCTGTCCAGTGCCTGCTTGAAGACAGCCAGGGGTCTATTGATAATCCCCCTTATGTATGCTGGGAGGCAGTTGAACATTCTTGGGCCCCTGACACTTATTGTGTTGTCTCTTAACGTGCTAGTGGCACCCCTGCTTTTCATTGGGGGATGTCGCATCGTCTGCCGAGTCTTTTGCTTTCGTAGGGAGTGATGTTCGTGTGCAAGTTTGGTACTAATCCCTCTAGAATTTTCCAAATGTATATAATCATGTATCTCTCCCGCCTGCGTTCTAGGGAGTACAGGTTTAGGAACTTCAAGCGTTCCCAGTAATTGAGGTGTTTTATCGCAGTTATGCGTGCCGTGAAGGCTCTCTGCACATTTTCTAGGTCAGCAATTTCACCTTCCTTGAAAGGTGATGTTAGTGTGATTAATATTCCAGCCTACCTTTGATATACCTTTGAAGAGTTTCGAGAGTATCTACTCTCTGAGCCCGGCCATGGGCCAGGCTCGTCTGGTGCTTGCCTGGTCAACCAGGCTGTTGCTGCTGGAGGCCCGCTGCCCCACATATCCATCACAGCCTGGTTGATCTGGCACCTGGTGAAGATATTTGTCCAGTTTCCTCTTGAAGGCTTCTACACTGGTTCCAGCCGTGTTTCGGATATCTTCTGGTAAGATGTTGAATAGTCTGGGACCCCGGATGTTAATACAGTGCTCCCGTATTGTCCCCACCGCACCCCTGCTCCTCACTGGGTTTATTTTACACTTTCTCCCATATCTCTCACTCCAGTATGTTGTTATGGCGTCCCTGGTTTTGAAGGTTTTCATTATCCATCCTGTCATTTTTCTCCAAGGTCTTTGACGTTAGTTTTTTGCTCTATTGTGTGGTTGGAATTTGTTTAATACTCCAATGAAATTTTAATTTCCGCACATTTTCAATATCGGAGTAATTTAAATTTCTCATCATTGAACACATATTGTTTTCTGCAGCCCATTTAAAGATTTGGTTGATGTCCGCCTGAAGCCTTGCAGTGTCTTCAATGGAGGACACTGTTGGGCCCCTTGTTGTTCACAATTTACATAAATGACATAGATGAGGGAATAAACAGCAACATAAGCAAGTTTGCCGATGACACCAAAACCGGCCGTCGAATTAATTCAGAGCTGCAGGAAGATCTGAATAGACTGATGCAATGCTCGGAGAAGTGGCAGATGCAGTTTAATATAGACAAATGCAAAGTTTTTAGGGTTGGAAAGAAAAATAACTATGACACTTATAAACTAAATAATGTAGACCTTAATCTCACTGACTGCGAAAAAGATTTAGGAATTCTGGTTAGCAGTAATCTAAAGCCAAGACAGCAGTGCCTAAGTGTTCGCAATAAAGTGAATAGAATTCTTGGCTTCATAAAAACAAAAAGTCACAATACTGTGACTGGAACAATACACAAATAACCCTCACATAGAAGAGGGAAGCTTACCACGACCTTTCGGTCCGTCTTGGACCATTTACAAAGTCACACCGGGTTATTTGTGTATTCTTGGCTTCATATCAAGAAGTATAAGTAACAGGAGTCCTCAAGTTGTTTTTCAACTCTATATATCGTTGGTTAGGCCTCGCTTAGATTATGCTGAACAGTTTTGGTCACTGTATTACAGAATGAATATAAATGCGCTGGAAAACCTGGAAAACGAACAAATGATGAAAAGTTGATCCCATGTATGAGAAAAGTTTCCTACGAGGACAGACTGAGAGGCCTGAATATACACTCTCTAGAAAGGCATAGAATTAAAGGAGATATGATTGAGGTGTATAAATGGAACACATGAATAAAAGGGGATGTAAGTAATGTGCTAAAAGTATCTAACCAAAACAGGACTCCCAACAATAGTTTCAAGATGGAAAAATTTAGATTTAGAAAGGATATGGGACAACACTGTTTTGGCAACAGAGCTGTGGACAGAGAATAGTTCTAGCTGCTCAGACAACTTATGTTCCTAATAGGGAAATCAGATCAAACAAAAATGATCCTAAATGGATGAACAATAGATTAAAACATATCATTGATCAAAAGATAGTCATATATAGGCGAATCAAAAGAGGAGAGGGGCAATTAAGTAATCAATATATTCAATTAAAGAGAGAAATAAAAAAGGGAATAAGAAAAGCAAAAAGAGACTATGAGGTTAATGTTGCAAGAGAATCGAAGACTAATCCAAAAGGATTTTTTCAGGTATACAGAAGTAAGATTAGGGACAAGATAGGCCCACTCAAAAGTTACTCAGGTCAGCTCACCGTCAGTGATAAGGAAATGTGTAGAATTTTTAACACTTACTTCCTCTCAGTTTTTACACAGGAAGATACTAGCGATATTCCAGAAATAATAAATTATGTAGAACAGGACGATAGTAAACTATGCACGATTAGGGTCACAAGTGACATGGTCCTTAGACAAATAGATAAATTAAAACCTAACAAATCCCCAGGCCCTGATGAACTGTATGCAAGGGTTCTAAAGGAATGTAAGGAGGAGCTTAGCAAACCTATGGCTAATCTTTTCAACATATCAACATAAGTGGAAAATGGCAAATGTAATACCTATTTTCAAAGCAGATGACAGGTCCTTAGCTTCGAACTATAGACCAATAAGCCTAACCTCCATAGTGCGAAAATTTATGGAATCAATAATTGCCGAAGCAATTCGCAGCCATCTTGAAAAGTATAAATTAATCAACGAATCTCAGCACAGTTTTACAAAAGGGCGTTCCTGCCTTACAAATTTAATAACTTTTTTCACTAAGGTATTGAGGAGGTAGATTATGGTAATGAATATGATCAGAGACTATTGAGGAAAATTAAGGCACACGGAATAGGAGAAATTTTTTCCTGGATAGAGGCATAGTTGACAAATAGGCAGCAGAGAGTTTGCATAAATGGGGAGAAATCAGATTGGCGAAGCGTCACAAGCGGTATTCCACAGGGGTCAGTATTGGGCCTCTTGTTGTTCACAATCTACATAAACGACATAGATGAGGGAATAAATAGCGACATAAGCAAGTTTGCCGATGACACCAAAATAGGTCGTCCAATTCATTCAAATGAGGACATTAGAGCACTCCAGAAAGATTTGAATAGACTGATGCAGTGGTCGGAGAAGTGGCAGATGCAGTTTAATATAGATAAATGCAAAGTTCTAAATATTGGACAGGAGAATAACCATGCCACATATATAGACTGAGTGCCCTGAATCTGCACTCTCTAGAAAGGCGTAGAATTAGGGGGGATATGATTGAGGTGTATAAATAGAAAACAGGAATAAATAAAGGGGATGTAAATAGCGTGCTAAAAATATCTAGTATTGACAGGACTCGCAGCAATGGCTTTAAGTTGGATAAATTCAGATTCAGGAAGGATATAGGAAAGCATTGGTTTGGTAATAGAGTTGTCGATGAGTGGAACAAACTTCCGAGTACAGTTATAGAGGCTAAAACATTGTGTAATTTTAAAAATAGGCTAGATAAATATATGAGTGGGTGCAGGTGGGTGTGAGTTGGTCCTGACTAGCTTGTGCTACTAGGTCAGATGCCGTGCTCCTTCCTTAAGTGAATGTAACCTGACCTGGCTGGGTCGGGGCATTGGCTTAAGCCGGTGGGAGACGTGGACCTGCCTCGCATGGGCCAGTAGGCCTGCTTCAGTGTTCCTTCTGTATTATGTTCTTATGAGTGGAACAAACTCCCGAGTAACGTCACTGAAGCTAAAACGTTGTGTTGATTTAAAAATAGGTTAAACAAATACGTACATGAGTGTATGTAAGCTGGACCAGACTGGATTGGGCCAGTAGGTGACTTGGACTTGCCTAGCGTGTACTAGTAGGCCTGCTGCAGTGTTCCCTCTTTCTTATGTTATTTCCACAGGGGTCCTTTAATCTTCTTTATGTTGCGACCCACAACCGACGACAGGTACGTATTTACTGCTAGATGATCAGGGGTACCAGGTGTAAGGAAACATGCCCAATGCTAGATGATCAGGGGTACCAGGTGTAAGGAAACATGCCCAACGTTTCAAATGTGCAGGAGCCTCCCAGGGTGCAAGCTGAGAACGCTATCAGTATCAAATGAGCCACGAACACCTGGTAGGTACGGAATGGTGGTAATGGGTACGGGACAATGCTGGTGGTGGTTACCAGATGATGGTAGTGGGTACGGACGGTGCTGATTGTGGGTACAGGAGAGTGGTGGTGGTGGGTACGGGATGTTGAAAGTATGGGCCGGTACTGGTTGTTGGTGTGGGACAGTGGTAGCGTTGGTGGTGGGTATGGGTTGATGGTGGTGGGTACGAGACAGTGGGTACAGGGCAGGTAGAGCTGATGATAATGGCCATATGGCCTACAAACACATTAAAGTTCTCCCTCTAATTTCCTCACTGTCCTTCCATTTGTTCTTTTTTTCTTCTTCAATGTCTCGCAGGGCTGTGGTTCGTACGTTGGAATACGTGTGGCCAGCAGTAACAGCCTAGTTGATCAGGTCCTGATCCACCGGGAGGCCTGGTCAAGGACTGGGCTGCAGGGTCGTTGATCCCCGGAACATCCTCCAGGTAGACTCGAAGATTCCCTGCCTTCTCCCTCTTCCCTCCTCCGTTATCAGTACTTTTATTTAACTTGTGTTATTCCTAGTACCTTTCCTTCTCACTTTGTTCTCGTCCTCATCTCTCCCATTCTCCATCACTCTACCTTTGTTTTTCCTAAATTCCAAATTCGTCTTATTTTTCTTTCCTTCCTCTTTCCCCCATCTTTATTTATTAACATTTTATTAATCCCCAGTTATCACCCGTTTACCGACACCTTCAAAAACTTTCATCTACATCCTTTCTCATCTTATATCAACTCGCCCTTCACATCTCTCCCTCACACCCCGCGCTCTATATGCTGTCTTGTGTGTTGTTCCCTGGCAGGCGTCCCAGTGACTTCCCGCAAGAAACCTTCAGCCTTGCCCACCAGTACAGTTGGTGAGTGCGGGAGACTCTTGCCCATCAGTACAGTTGGTGAGTGCGGGAGACTCTTGCCCATCAGTACAGTTGGTGAGTGCGGGAGACTCTTGCCCACCAGTACAGTTGGTGAGTGCGGAGACTCTTGCCCATCAGTACAGTTGGTGAGTGCGGGAGACTCTTGCCCACCAGTACAGTTGGTGAGTGCGGGAGACTCTTGCCCATCAGTACAGTTGGTGAGTGCGGGAGACTCTTGCCCACCAGTACAGTTGGTGAGTGCGGGAGACTCTTGCCCACCAGTACAGTTGGTGAGTGCGGGAGACTCTTGCCCACCAGTACAGTTGGTGAGTGCGGGAGACTCTTGCCCACCAGTACAGTTGGTGAGTGCGGAGACTCTTGCCCACCAGTACAGTTGGTGAGTGCGGAGACTCTTGCCCATCAGTACAGTTGGTGAGTGCGGGAGACTCTTGCCCACCAGTACAGTTGGTGAGTGCGGAGACTCTTGCCCACCAGTACAGTTGGTGAGTGCGGAGACTCTTGCCCACCAGTACAGTTGGTGAGTGCGGGAGACTCTTGCCCACCAGTACAGTTGGTGAGTGCGGGAGACTCTTGCCCATCAGTACAGTTGGTGAGTGCGGGAGACTCTTGCCCATCAGTACAGTTGGTGAGTGCGGGAGACTCTTGCCCATCAGTACAGTTGGTGAGTGCGGGAGACTTGCCCATCAGTACAGTTGGTGAGTGCGGGAGACTTGCCCATCAGTACAGTTGGTGAGTGCGGGAGACTCTGCCCATCAGTACAGTTGGTGAGTGCGGGAGACTCTGCCCATCAGTACAGTTGGTGAGTGCGGGAGACTCTGCCCATCAGTACAGTTGGTGAGTGCGGAGACTTGCCCATCAGTACAGTTGGTGAGTGCAGGAGACTCTTGCCCATCAGTACAGTTGGTGAGTGCGGAGACTTGCCCATCAGTACAGTTGGTGAGTGCGGGAGACTTGCCCATCAGTACAGTTGGTGAGTGCGGGAGACTTGCCCATCAGTACAGTTGGTGAGTGCGGAGACTTGCCCATCAGTACAGTTGGTGAGTGCGGGAGATCTTGCCCATCAGTACAGTTGGTGAGTGCGGGAGACTTGCCCATCAGTACAGTTGGTGAGTGCGGGAGACCCTTTCCCATCAGTACAGTTGGTGAGTGCGGGAGACTTGCCCATCAGTACAGTTGGTGAGTGCGGGAGACTTGCCCATCAGTACAGTTGGTGAGTGCGGGAGACTTGCCCATCAGTACAGTTGGTGAGTGCGGGAGACTTGCCCATCAGTACAGTTGGTGAGTGCGGGAGACTTGCCCATCAGTACAGTTGGTGAGTGCGGGAGACTTGCCCATCAGTACAGTTGGTGAGTGCGGGAGACTTGCCCATCAGTACAGTTGGTGAGTGCGGAGACTTGCCCATCAGTACAGTTGGTGAGTGCGGAGACTTGCCCATCAGTACAGTTGGTGAGTGCGGGAGACTTGCCCATCAGTACAGTTGGTGAGTGCGGGAGACTTGCCCATCAGTACAGTTGGTGAGTGCGGAGACTTGCCCATCAGTACAGTTGGTGAGTGCGGAGACTTGCCCATCAGTACAGTTGGTGAGTGCGGAGACTTGCCCATCAGTACAGTTGGTGAGTGCGGGAGACTTGCCCATCAGTACAGTTGGTGAGTGCGGGAGACTCTTGCCCATCAGTACAGTTGGTGAGTGCGGAGACTCTGCCCATCAGTACAGTTGGTGAGTGCGGGAGACTCTGCCCATCAGTACAGTTGGTGAGTGCGGAGACTTGCCCATCAGTACAGTTGGTGAGTGCGGAGACTTGCCCATCAGTACAGTTGGTGAGTGCGGGAGACTTGCCCATCAGTACAGTTGGTGAGTGCGGGAGACTCTTGCCCATCAGTACAGTTGGTGAGTGCGGGAGACTTGCCCATCAGTACAGTTGGTGAGTGCGGGAGACTTGCCCATCAGTACAGTTGGTGAGTGCGGGAGACTTGCCCATCAGTACAGTTGGTGAGTGCGGAGACTTGCCCATCAGTACAGTTGGTGAGTGCGGAGACCTTGCCCATCAGTACAGTTGGTGAGTGCGGAGACTTGCCCATCAGTACAGTTGGTGAGTGCGGGAGACTTGCCCATCAGTACAGTTGGTGAGTGCGGGAGACTTGCCCATCAGTACAGTTGGTGAGTGCGGAGACTTGCCCATCAGTACAGTTGGTGAGTGCGGAGACTTGCCCATCAGTACAGTTGGTGAGTGCGGGAGACTTGCCCATCAGTACAGTTGGTGAGTGCGGGAGACTTGCCCATCAGTACAGTTGGTGAGTGCGGGAGACTTGCCCATCAGTACAGTTGGTGAGTGCGGGAGACTTGCCCATCAGTACAGTTGGTGAGTGCGGAGACTTGCCCATCAGTACAGTTGGTGAGTGCGGGAGACTCTGCCCATCAGTACAGTTGGTGAGTGCGGAGACTTGCCCATCAGTACAGTTGGTGAGTGCGGAGACTTGCCCATCAGTACAGTTGGTGAGTGCGGAGACTTGCCCATCAGTACAGTTGGTGAGTGCGGAGACTTGCCCATCAGTACAGTTGGAGAGTGCGGGAGACTTGCCCATCAGTACAGTTGGTGAGTGCGGAGACTCTTGCCCATCAGTACAGTTGGTGAGTGCGGGAGACTTGCCCATCAGTACAGTTGGAGAGTGCGGGAGACTTGCCCATCAGTACAGTTGGAGAGTGCGGGAGACTTGCCCATCAGTACAGTTGGTGAGTGCGGAGACTTGCCCATCAGTACAGTTGGAGAGTGCGGAGACTTGCCCATCAGTACAGTTGGTGAGTGCGGAGACTTGCCCATCAGTACAGTTGGTGAGTGCGGAGACTTGCCCATCAGTACAGTTGGTGAGTGCGGGAGACTTGCCCATCAGTACAGTTGGTGAGTGCGGGAGACTTGCCCATCAGTACAGTTGGTGAGTGCGGGAGACTTGCCCATCAGTACAGTTGGAGAGTGCGGGAGACTTGCCCATCAGTACAGTTGGAGAGTGCGGGAGACGCAGGCAGTGTGCTGCTACAATGTCCTACAACCAGCAACTTACCCGACACAAGGATTTGTTTGTGTTCCTCAGTACTTGCAGTACAAGTATTGTGTCCTTGCCACTTCTATCTTCCGTTGCATAACTTTGATGCTAAACAGTTCGGGAGGCCTGGTCGTGGACCAGGCCTCGGGGGCGTTGATCCCCGGAATGCCCTCCAGGCAGGTAGCCAGGGAACTGAAGCTGCTATACCCTTTCTCGGATTATACTTGATTTATCCTGCCCGTCCCATTTCCCAGGAGCTGTATGACCCTTACGGTTCAGTGGATCTCCACGAATATCATGAATATAAGTTACCTGTAGTCGCTTCCGGAGGTCACCGCCCCCGCGGCTCGGTCCCAGACTATGCCTCCTAGTCCGACGTATGCACCACAGCCCGGCTGATCAGGAACTGATTTGAGGAATGTGTTGGGCGTCTACATTTCATTCCCTAAACATCTCACCTGCTGCACTGCCTGTGATTTACCTGTGACCTGTTTCGGCGCAGCTCGGGGACAGGCCTCCCTGTTGATTGCCTGGTCTATTAGGCTGTCTCTCCTCTCACATATCCATCATATCCATCACAGCCTGGTTGATCAGGTACACTTCTATATTTCATCTCAACATCTCTCCTCGCCTATACAAACTCATCATTAACTAATCTGCCTCAAACATCCTATACTGTACTCATAACCGACTAATTCCATCTTACATTTACAAGTGCAAAGCTGTAATATCTTATTAAATGAGTACTGCAACTGCTGTTGTTGCTATTGTTGCTGATGTTCCTACTGCTAGTGCTAGGGCTAGTCATAGTGTTGTTGCTGCTAATAGTGTTGTTTTTGTTACTATCGTCCATACCTTTGCTATTACTAGTGAGACCTCATTTGGATTATGCAGCTCAGTTTTGGTCACCTTACTACAGGATGGATATAGATTCATTGGAGAACATACAAAGAAGAATGACTAAAATGATTTACAGTATAAGAAATCTCCCGTATGAAGATAGACTTAGAGCGTTGAATCTCCACTCTCTGGAGAGGCGTAGAATGAGGGGAGATATCATCGAGGTGTACGAGTGGATGGTGGGTGTAAACAAAGGAGATATTAGTAAAATACTGAGGATATCGAACCAAGTAAGAACCAGAAATAACGGATTTAAATTGGATAAATTTAGATTTAGAAAGGACATAGGCAAGTACTGGTTTTCGAACAGAGTTGTAGATGCGTGGAACAATCTTCCGAGTAGGGTGATAGAAGCTAGGACCTTGGGTGGATTTAAAAAGAGATTGGACAAATATATGAGTGGGAGGGGCTGGGTTTGATTGGTGTCGTGAGTACGGGAATAAATTCTTAGGTAGTGGTGGTTTTGATAAGGACGTGCCTTGTATGGGCCAGTAGGCCTTCTGCAGTGTTCCTCCATTCTTATGTTCTTAATAGCTCATATATAATAGCATGGATAAGAAGAAGTAATGATAGATGCGAGCACAGACATCGTTGTGGACGAGACGAGTGTGTGACCCTGACAGCCAAGGCGACCTTGGTGGATAAACCCACGACGCCTCTCTCGCCTCTGACGTCCTCATCGACCGTAAAACTAGCTGCAAAACAAGCTTTAATTGGAACAACGTTTCGCTCTGTGCAAAACAGAGCTTGTGCATTTGTCTTTGTACTTTTCACCAATACGCTATTTCCCTCATTATAGCACAGGAACCACATAGAGCAGAGTAGCAGGTCTCTGGTTGTCTCGTCGTCTGAGGTGCTCATCAACCGTGGCTGAGTGGCGGTAAGTTCAAACTTTACGGCAACATTCACGGACTTGAACAAAGACTCCTAAAAAGTTTAATATATTACGCATGTCAAACTCATCATAGAGTAGGCGGTACCAAGGAGAAAAGTCCAACTTATCTGATCACAAATAAAAACTCAAAAACACACAAAGGTTCTGATATACTTCAATAATTAGCTAAAATCTGCATATAAATAATACAGAAAGGTCAAAATTTACTGTTTCACATAAAAAAATAAGATTTTGCTTAATTTTTCCCATGAAAAGCAATTGCAGCGGCAGCTTAGATTAAAAGTGTGATAATTTACAACCAAACTAGTCTGACGGCTGAGAAGAATGCACTATGAAAAGAAACTGATGGAAGCGAACGTAACGTCTTTGGAAAAGAGACATGATTACAATGTACATGCTACGAGGAATTACCAACACAGACAGGACGAAATACAGGGGCAAAGGAGGACAAGTGGAAGGTAAAAACGGATGAACCACAGAGATGCTTGGATTAAAATGTCATCAATACTGATCGATAAAAAGTAAAAAACTACGTGGATAGAAAAATAAACGCCCCCGCGGTCCGGCCCAGACCAGGCTTTTTGGAGGAACAAGGCTTGATCAATCAAGCTGTTACTGCTGATTGCACGCAATCCAACATCCGAACCACAGCCCGGCTTGTCAGGAACTAATATGAGGACTCAGTCCAGTTTTCCCTTGAAGACACTTATCGAGGTCTTTCTTAGTGTACACATCGTGCTCCTGTTTTTTTTAATGGAGGTATGTTGCATCGTCTACTAAGTCTATTGTTGTCATATGGAGTGATTTCAGCGTTCAAGTTTGGGACCAGTCTCTCCAGGATTTTCCAGGTGTAAATTATAATGCACCTTTCTTGCCTACGTTAAAAGGAATACAGTTGAAGAGACCTCAAACATTCCCGATAGTGAAAGTTTTCTACGTTTTCAAGATCAGAAATTTCGTTTGACGGTCGCTGTCAATATAGAGCAGTATTATAGCCTGCAGAGAACAATGATTTGAAGAGTATTATTACTGGATCAGTATCTCTTTGTCTTTAAAGTTCTAGTTATCCAACCTATGATTTTCCTTGATGTAGCAATGGCAACACTTGAATTGTTGTGATCCTTGAATGTGAGATCTTCTGACATCATACTTCCAAGTCTCGCACATGGGACTTTCGCTCTATTCAATGATTTGAGTTTGTCCTATGGTACATTACAATCTGCGTAAGGGAAATTACCAACAAATCTCTGGCTTTCTTCAAGAGGGATCTTGATATGTTCCTCAAATCAGTTCCTGACCGGCCATGACGTGGTTTGTACGCTGAACACGAGGCCAGCAGTAACAGTCTTGGTTGATCAGGTTTGGTCTGGGACCGAGCCGCGGAGCATTGACCCCGAAAACATCCTTCAGGTATCAGTTAAAGACCCTCTTCAGCAGATAAAAAGATCTTTGATACTTTAGCATACATACCTCCTAATACCTGTGTTTCATTTTTTTGTGTATAAGGAATTTTTCAGACCATTAGGAAACACTTAGCTTCAGGCTTGTAGAAAATGGTATTATTTTGATAAAGAGCTGCTGCAAATAAACTCAATAACCATTTCAAGAAACGCCAGAAATCTATAATACATTTCTATGCATTTAAAAGATTTGGGTCGTGAGTTGAAACTTCATCCGTGCAAACACAAACAGTCGAGTGCACACATTAGATAAATATGGAACTTGGAACTGGACGACGTTTCCGTTCGTCGTCCAGGAGCATTATTATATTGTAAACCAAGAAAATGAAAAGTAAGCCAGAAGTTAGGTTAGGTGACTGGGAGGGAAGGAGTCACTGGGAGGGAAGGAGTCACTGGGAGGGAAGGAGTCAGTGAGGTTCGGACAAATCACACGTAACGAGTTAGCTGTGAATCGTTTCAAGCTAAGCTTCATCAACCACGAACCTTTAACAAACATTCGTACAGTATTAGGAGCAGCCAAGAATGAAAGTGACTTTATAATGGTCCACAACAGAAACGTAGTCTAAAGTGTCCGCTCTTAGCCAAGTGTGAGTCATTTATGAATTAAGGGGTTGTAGCCAGCACACACTGCTATAACACCAGTTTTCCCGCCAACACTCCTCATCCAGCCAGGCCTGTACAAAAAAGTTGTGTCTTTAATTAATGTTAAACGCTATTTACATGTTAGGGAGAAATCCATCTTGTTTAAAGTTCACTTTCCTACGCAATATACTGCTAGCTCACTCAGCTCACACACTGAGGTCAGGGGATCGATACCCCGGTACGGCTGGAAAACATTAGAACGTATTTCTATAAGACATCTGCCGTCCCTATTCACACATTAAAATGGGTACCTGGGTGTTTGTCGACTGGTGTGGGTCGCATCCTGGGAAAAAACTGACCTAATTTGCCCGAAATGCTTCTGCATAAGAAGGGGCTTTCTATATAGTAGCATGTGATTGATGTCAGCTAGGCCGGTATACCTTGTACATGTACTTGTAGAAATAAAGATATTATTATGCGTGTAGTTAAAAGCCCCTCCGCTATTTATATATAAAACAAAAGATGCAAAAAACTTTTGGCAGTGACGTGTCGCCTTGGAAATAGGAGCGTTATAATCAATACGTTGTTTACGTGAGTTGTGAAGATCGGGTGTAGGGAGGTGTGTGAAGGTGATGTGCTGCTGTCTCCTGGAAGTGTCTCCTGGGTGATGGTGCACCTGTCTCCTAGAAGTGTCTCCTGGGTGATGGTGTACCTGTCTCCTGGAAGTGTCTCCTGGGTGATGGCGCACCTGTCTCCTGGAAGTGTTTCCTGGGTGATGGTGCACCTGTCTCCTGGAAGTGTCTCCTGGGTGATGGTGCACCTGTCTCCTGGAAGTGTCTCCTGGGTGATGGCGCACCTGTCTCCTGGAAGTGTTTCCTGGGTGATGGTGCACCTGTCTCCTGGAAGTGTCTCCTGGGTGATGGTTCACATGTCTCCTGGAAGTGTTTCCTGGGTGATGGTATACCTGTCTCCTGGAAGTGTTTTTTGGGTGATGGTGTACCTATCTCCTGGAAGTGTTTCCTGGGTGATGGCGCACCTGTCTCCTGGAAGTGTTTCCTGGGTGATGGCGCACCTGTCTCCTGGAAGTGTTTCCTGGGTGATGGTGCACCTGTCTCCTGGAAGTGTTTCCTGGGTGATGGCGCACCTGTCTCCTGGAAGTGTTTCCTGGGTGATGGCGCACCTGTCTCTTGGAAGTGTTTCCTGGGTGATGGTGCACCTGTCTCCTGGAAGTGTTTCCTGGGTGATGGCGCACCTGTCTCCTGGAAGTGTTTCCTGGGTGATGACGCACCTGTCTCCTGGAAGTGTTTTTTGGGTGATGGTGTACCTATCTCCTGGAAGTGTTTTTTGGGTGATGGTGTACCTATCTCCTGGAAGTGTTTCCTGGGTGATGGTGCACCTGTCTCCTGGGTGATGGTGCACCTGTCTCCTGGAAGTGTCTCCTGGGTGATGGTGCACCTGTCTCCTGGAAATGTTTCCTGGGTGAGGATGGTGAACCTGTCTCCTGGAAGTGTCTCCTGGGTGATGGTGCACCTGTCTCCTGGGTGATGGTGCGCCTGTCTCCTGGGTGATGGTGCGCTTGTCTCCTGGGTTACAGTGCACCTCTCTCCTGGAAGTGCTTCCTGGGTTGCAACAGATCCCTGGGATGCGTGCAACATAACTCAGGGAGCTGATGCAACTATCTCTGAGAATTCTTGTACACGAAAAAAAACGAAAATCCTTTTCCTTCCTATTCTGTCTCTCAATCTTCCCACCTTTAAATCCATCCTCGTTCACATTTTAATTTTCTACTACTCTTCATCCTCTTGTGAACTGTCTCCAGGATTCTTCAGAACTTTTGCAGCCTAGCCTAAGGCCAGATGATTTCTCAGTTGGAAGTATGATTAACCTGGCTGTTCCTGCCAGCGGCCCGCAGGCACACTTATCTATCACAATCTGCCTGATCTGCCACTTTTAAGAATTGGTCCAGTTTCCTCTAAAAGAACATCTGCCTTAGTTCAGTAAGGGCTCTTACTGTATACCTGCTAGCAGAAGACTGAAAAATCTTGGACCGTGGATGCTAACAGTGTTTCCTAATTGTAGGTATGGCAGCCCTGCTCTTCACTGAGTTTAAGGGGCACATAAGTTCCCCCGTCTTCTAATAACATGTTCATTTTTCCATCATAATGTACCTTGTCCATAATTACTATCGCATTTGCTCACACCTCTACAACACAATTGTCCTCAAAGATTTGTTAAGTTATACCATGAATTAAAGAAAGATCTGGACTTCACCTTACGAAACAGACAAAACAAATGCGATAGTAATTATAGACAAGATAGATTATAGTGGAAAAATAAACATGTTATTAGAAGATTGGAACTTATATGCCTCTTAAGCTACATACACTTCCTCCGGCATCCCTCACTTCAGTAACTTGTTATGGAAGTGCAGTGGGGACCTGACCCTCGAGTGTTTTCCATGTATATAATGGCAGTTCCAGTGAGTACAATCAAAGTAGTTTGATGCATTTCTAGTACTCTAGAACTCTTAAAAGGAGAGTCAGGGAGAGAGGTGAGTCTGGAAGAGGAGAGATGTGAGAGCCTAGGACATGATAAAGGTGAGTCTAGTGAGTGGAGAGAGAGCCTGGGAGAGAAGAAAGAAAGAGGTGAGAGCCTGGGAGAGAAGAAAGAGGTGAGAGCCTGGGAGAGAAGAAAGAAAGAGGTGAGAGCCTGGGAGAGAGTAAGAGCCTGGGAGAGGTGAGTTTGGGAGAGGAGAGAGTGAGAGCATGGAAGAGGAGTGAGAGCCTGGGAGAGGAGAGAGGTGAGAGCCTGGAGAGGAGACAGGTGAGAGCCTGAGAGAGAGAGAGGTGAGAGCCTGGGAGAGAGAGAGCCTGGGAGAGAAGAGTGAGAGCCTGGGAGGGAGAGAAAGAGACTGGGTGAGGAGAGCGAAAGCCTGGGAGAGGAAAGAGTGAGGGCCTGGGAGAGGAGAGAGATTCGACGTTCATTTATGAACATTCTGACAGATCCAACTACAAGTAGTAGTGTCACAGTGTCCAGCTGGGACGGATCCATGGATCCAGGAAATAACAGATTATCATAAACTACAAAAAG
Source organism: Cherax destructor (assembly GCA_009830355.1). Classification (NCBI taxonomy): domain Eukaryota; kingdom Metazoa; phylum Arthropoda; class Malacostraca; order Decapoda; family Parastacidae; genus Cherax; species Cherax destructor. Next base: position 437,280 of record WNWK01000322.1, read on the forward strand.
TCATTCATTCTACGGATTTTTTTTTTCAAATTTAGGTGATAATTCCCCTACTATATTTTTTAAAGGGAGATTAATTTAGGTGGTTTCAAAGAAATAATAAACATTGGATAATTGTGGTTTTAAATATTGGATAATTGTTGTTGGAATGCGAGTGTGGGTTGACAAGTGACTCCTCCAGAGGTAACGTTCTAGCTGATAAATGAGACACTTTTGCAACATTTGGGTATCTTCATTCTGGAAACACTTCGCCACACAGTGGCTTCTTCAGTCCAATGCATAAAAAAATTGAATAAGAGTTGGAGTTTGAGGTAATCAGTCCCTCAGCCTTCAGTCGATGTGTTCAGTCCATCAATCTTGACAAAAATGCAGCATATTCACGGAGATGGGGCTTATATACTGCTGAGAGATGACGTGGAGCAGTGGTAGGGGATGGGGGGTCACAAGCCAAGAAAGGAAATATAATGATACTTTACAGAACGACACAGAAACACCAAGTTGATATTATACTTTACAGATGTTTCAACCCGGTCCCGTGGAAAGTCTATGTGAGACGAACTTTACCTGAGAATGTCTCGAGGGTCAACGTTCCCGTGGTTCCAGGTCAGGCTTCCCGGTGGATAGCCTGATCAACCAGGCTATTGGTGATGTACACCACAGCCCGGATAATCAGGAAATGACTTGAGAAGCTTATCCAGTTCACTCTTGAAGACAGCCAAGGGTGGTAATTTCCCTTATGTATGAAGGGAGGTTGTTCAAAAGTCTTCGTCCCCTCACACCTGTTATCTCTTAGTTTACTCATGGCACCCTTAATTTTCACAAGGAGTATTTTGCACCGTTTGTCAAGCCTCATGATTTCGTAGAAAGTGATTTCTGCGTGCAAATTTGGGACTAGTCCCTCAAGAATTTTCCAGGTATAGATTTTCTCGCCTACTTTCCAAGGAGTGCAGTTCGAAGGACTTCAGGCATTCCTAATAATTTAGGTGCTTGGCCAAGTTTATGCGGGTATTGAAGATTCTCTACATTTTCTGGATCTGCAATTTTGCCTGCCTTAGAACAGAGGTTATAATTATGAGTAAGATAATATTCCAGCCTATAGAGTACAAGTGATTGTTGTGATCGTTGAAAGTGGGATCTTCACATATTATCACAGTCCTTCACGTTAGTTTTTCGTTCAATTTGATGATTTGAATTTATCCTTACACTCAGTTCCAGTTTTAATTTCCATAAGTTTGCATATCGGAGTAACTGAAATTTGTCCTCACTGTCCTCAGCCTGGAGATGTACCTTTTATATTCCTTTGATGAATTTTGAGAGTTTTAATGCTTTCGGAGTGTAGGCCTAGACCAGACAGGTGTGGTGCTCCTGGCGGCCAACTGGCCCACATGTCCACCACAATCTGGTTGATCTGGCACTTGGTGTAGGTACTTGTCCAGTTCCTCTTGAAGACGTCTACACTTGTCCCAGCTGTGTTTCTGATATTTCCAGTTAAGATGTTAAACACTTTGGAAACCTGGATATTAATACAGTGTTATCTTATTGCGTCCACGGTGCCCCTACTTGTCACTAAATTTACTGTACATTTTCTCCCATATCTCTTACTCCAGTATGTTGTTATGGCAGTGTCTAGATTTGGAACTAGGCCCTCAAGTGTTTACCCTTCGCATATGTATTACCATCTCTCTCTCTCTCTCTCTGCCAGTGTCCAGAGGACACTGTGGCGTTCCCAGTTTAAAAGCTTTATTGGCTCTATGTGGGCAGTAAATGATATCAGTATTTGCTCCAGCTCTGATATCTCCCTGCCCTGAACTGAGCCGTCATCACTGACCAATACTTTAAGTGAGAGAGCACAGGCAATTTGAACAGTGTTATAATTGGCACTATTTTCCTTATTTTTAACGTTCTCATTTTCCACTGCGTCATTTTCCTGACTGTAGTGACATTTGCCTTATTGTTTTCTTTGAAAAAAGGTCAGCCGACATAATTACTCCCAGGTTTTTTATGTGTTTCTTTTGCGTTATCTGATGATGAATTAGAGTTTTGTATAGTGTTCCTTTTGAGTTCTTCATTCTTTGTATATTTACGCAGTTGGAACTTATCACTACTGAAAGTCATGTTCTTCACTGCCCAATGAAAAATCCTGCTTAGTATCTTTCAATTTTTCAGTGTCTTCTACCGAGGTGATTTTCAAGATTTTTTGACATCCGCAAATGATCATACAAAATTGTGGGGAGTGTCTTTTTATCTAATGTGAGGATAAGAAACAGTAGAGGCGCCAGAACCATGCCTTGGAGTACTAAGCTTTTAACTTTGCTAATGCTGGATATTGCTTTGTTTATTATCAATCTTTGTATTCTGTCAAAAAGTTGAATATCCATCTGCCTATTTCCCCGTTATGCCTATCGTCTTTATTTTGTGTGCAATCGCCCTATGATCGAATTTGTCAAATGCTTTTGAAAAATCCGTGTATAATACATCTATGTTTTTGGTTTTTCTTCCAATGCCTCCATAATTCAGTCATAGTGGTTTAGCAGTTGTGACAAGCATAATCTCTCAGATCTAAATGGAGAGCCTCTTACTTTCATAGACAGAGATTTCGGTATGCGGATTTGGCACCAATTCCTTCAGAATAATCCTGATGTGAATTGCGATGCATCTTTCTCGCCTACATTCCAAGGAGTACAATTCATGGGACTTCAAAGCATTCCCAGTAATTTAGGTGTTTGACTGAATTTAAACATTTGACTAAATTTAAACAGGCAGTGAAAAAAAGAGAGAATGATAGAGACAAAGAGACAGATAGACAGAACAATAACGTGTGTTTTAACACAATTAACTGTCACAGCTCAAGAAAAATAACGAATTTTTTAACTATTATTCCTGCAGTTATTAACACACACACACACATACACACACATCTGTCGAAATAGTTTCAAAAGTAATATAAAAAGTGCTTCTATAGTGGAACATTTTTAATTACTAATCAAATTTTATTTGGAATTTCAATAGCTGGAATTTATCATGGATGCTACCGATTTATCGAAGTAAACACGTGCGTGTATACGTAGGCACATGTGAATGCTTGTATATGTTTATATGTATGTATGTAGGTACATGTGTGCTTGTAGGTGTATTTATGTTTGTGTTTGCTTGTATATGTATATATTTTCACAAACACTTATGTCAGACTCGAACCTACGATATATGTGTGCGTGTGGATCATTACATAAACACGCACCAGCCGTGGCTAGCTGGTCGCTCCTGCCACTACACACCTCAACAAGAACACAATCACGCACACCCGTGTAAGAGTGTTGCCACAACCAACTTGATGGAAAAAGCCACGAGGAGTATAATTAAACCACAATTTGGTAACGATGGCGTATGTGAACTGCCACTTACACTTGTGTGTTCTGGGTTGCTTTGTGAGTGTCAAGCCTAGTACAAACGGAGGAGGCACTGAGCTACACGCCGGTATTACTGACATGCATCTTGGACAAAGTAATGAAGGGGGATTGATGCATACCTGAAGGATACCTGAAGGATTTTTTTTCGGGGGAAGGTTATTGCCCCCGCGGCCCAGTCCCAGACTAGGCTTCTTGGTGGATAAAGACCTGATCAGTCAGGCTGTTACTGCTGGCCGCACACGATCCAATGTACGAACCACAGTCCATCTGATCAGGAACTGACTTAAGTTCCCTCTTCAAGACAGAATGAGGTCTCTTAGTAATCCTTCCTTACCGTATGCATGATGGGAGGCTGTTGAAAAGTCTTAGGCCTCTTACAGTTAGTGTTATCTCTTAGTGTACTCATAATACCCCTGCATTTCACTGGGGTATTTTGCACCATCTGCCGAGCCTCTTGAGCTTTCGTAGGAAGTGATTTTGGGTGCAGATTTGGGATAAATTCCTCCAGAATTTTTATTATGATGCATCTTTCTCTCCTGCGTTCTAGGGAGTACAGGTAAAGAGATTTTAAATATTCCCAGAAATTTGGGTGCTTTCATGAATTTATACGTGCAGGGGAAGTTCTTTGTGTATTCTTTAGGTCTGCAATTTCGCTAGCCCTAAAAGAGGTTGTTAATGTACATACAGTCCAGAGAGAGAGAGAAAGAGAGAGAGAGAGAGAGAGAGAGAGAGAGAGAGAGAGAGAGAGAGAGACAGAGAGAGAGAGAGAGAGAGAGAGAGAGAGAGAGAGAGAGACAGACAGACAGACAGAGACAGACAGACAGTCAGTATTCAAAGAGTGACACTATGGAGACAGTATCAGGCTCTATTTGAGATTGAATCCTGTGTATCCGTTTGAAGATGATGTGAAACTATCGAGAATACAAAGTTCAGTCCGAGTAAGAGCTAGATTATGAAACTCAGAGTGGTGGGATATGGACACGCCGGAGACTGGAGAGAAACTACAAGTATCACTCAGCAGTAGTCACGTAAAGGTACCCCGGGAAGGGGAGGGGATCGGAGGGTAACGAAAAAAAGCAGTGAATTATCTGGTATCTATCCGTAGAGAGTTTCAAGGATCACTGCCCTCGCTGTCTGTTCCCACACCAGGCCTTCTGGTTGATAGCCTGACTAGTGAAGCTGTTGATTCTCGCTGCAACTCGGCCCAGCTTAGGTATCAAAGACTGGGTGATTAAGATTTTGTAAAATTTCCCATGGCTTGGTTGGAAACGCACTCAGCTCACATACTGAATGTCCGTGGTTTGATTTCCGGCATGTACACTTACGGCCCCGTTCACGGCAAGTGAAATTGAAGATCTGGAGAATGTACAGAGAACCTTCACTACACGTATAAGTACAGTCAATTACTAGGTCCAATTAAAGTACCTTGACCTGTACTCCTTGGAATGCAGGCGAGAAAGATACATCATAATTTTTACCTGGAAAGTAATAGAGGGACTAGTTCCATATCTGCACGCACAAAGCAAAAGACTCGGCAGGCAGTGCAAAATACTCCCATTGAACAGCAGGAGTGACGTGGGTCTTCCTACCTACCTGGAGGATAGGTAGGTAGCAGGAGTGACGTTGGTCTACCTACCTACCTGCTGTTCAGTGGGGGTATTTTGCACATCCTGCCGAGTCTTTTGCTTTGTGCGTGCATATATGGAACTAGTCCCTCTATTACTTTCCAGGTAAAAATTATGATGTATCTTTCTCGCCTGAATTCCAAGGAGTACAGGTCAAGGTACTTTAATTGGTCCTAGTAACCGAGGTGCTTGACTGTACTAAGAAATAACACAATAAGTGTTAGGGGGGGCCAAAACTGTTCAACTACCTCCCAGGATACTTAAGGGGAATTACCAATTTTAACAGTCCGCCAAGCCTTAAGCGCAAATTTGAAACCAATCCCTCCAGCATTGCCAGATATAAATTAAGATATAACTTTTTCGCTTGAGTTCCAGAGAGCACAGTTTGAGAGACTTCAGGTGTGGAACAAGAGAACTGGAGTGGAAAATAAGGAAGAGGGAGACAGAGGTTGCACTGTGTGCGTGTACCAGAAAAGGAAAGTTTGGGAGGTATTACAGGGTGAGGGCGAGGGTGAGGGAGGGGGACGGGAAGTGGAAATGTGAGAAAGGGGAGGGGAGTGGAGGGGAGGGGAGAACAGTGGCCTACAAACACACATCTTAGCTATCGCTACCGCTCTGCTCTTCTCTCCCACACTAGTACATTCCACCTCCAATACCAGCCTACTTACCCTTACTTCATCTCAAAAATCAATATAATGTCCAAGGAGGAACCATTTTAGTCACTCCACTATCTTAAAAATCAAGAAATAAAAACCGAAAGAGAAAAACTATAGACCACTGGCACTGACATCTCACATTTAAGAAGCATGATTTTCAATCACGTGGAACTGTACCATCTACACAAACCAGGTCAGCATAAGTTCAGAACAGTTCGCTCCTGCCTCTCGCAATTGCTGATATATTATGATATGGTTCTGGATGTACTGGAAGACATGCAAAATGTTGATGTAGTGGACATCGACTTCGCAGAAACTACTGACAAATCGGAATTACCTCATAGTTGACACCTATGGGGTAAATGTGTACAAAAATGTATGCAAAGGGAATAACTGGAAAGGTGGGCAGAACCCAAAGAGTAAGAGTAAACTGAGTAAAATTCAAGGTTGCTATACTGAAGAGTTCTGTTCCCAAGGCACAGTACTCGCCCCACTTCTCGTTCTGACATAGACAGGGATACAAACCATAATACTGTATCATCCCTCGCAGACGATCCTAGAATCTGCATAAGAGTTGCATCCATATTAAACACAGCGAACCTCCAAGCTGATATCACTAAGTCTTCCAGTGGCTACTGACAACAGTATATGATGTTCAATGAGGACAATTTTCAGTTAGTGTGTTATGGAAGGATTGAAGAAATAAAACCAAGATCAGAGTACAAGACAAACTCAAATCATATAAATGAGGGAAAAATCTAATGTGAAAGATCTTGGAGTGATAAATGTCAGATCCCTGGGCGTGAGCCCAGGGATCAAAACAATGTCATTACAGCAGCTACATGAAAAATGATGAGATGGATATCTAGAACTTTCAAAAGGAGATGCCAAACCAATGGTGACACTCATTAAGCCACTCATTCTCTCTAGGATGGAATATTTCCGTGTGTTAACAGTCCATTTCAAAGCATGCAAAATTGCCGAGCTGGAAAATGTACAGAGAACCTTCACAGCTCCTATAAACTCGGTCAAGCACGTAAATTACTGGGAGCACCTGAAATTCCTTGAACTGTACTCTCTAGAACGTAGGCAAGAAAGATACATCATAATCTACATCTGTAAGATTCTGGAGGGATTAGTCTCAAACCTGCACACCGAAATTTCTACACATGAGCACAAGAGGCTTGGCAGACGGAGCAGGATACATTTAGTGAAAAGCGATGAGTACATTGAGAGATAACTCAATAAGTGTCTTCAAGAGGGTACTCGACACATTCCTCAAATCAACTCCTGATCAGCCAGGCTGTGATGCATATGTTGGTCTGCGGGCGGCGGGAATCAACAGCCTGATCGATCAGGTCTGATCTGGGACCGGGCTGCAGGGGCAGGAACCTCCAGAAACGACTACAGGTAAGTAGCCAATTCTAATACCTAAATTATTAGGAGCACTTAAAGTTCTTCAAAGTAAACTCTCTGGAATACAGGCGAGAAACACTCATTATAATTTACACCTGGAAAATACTAGAGGGATTAGTACTGGAAATGATCCCCGAACCATCAATAGGTATACTCTTCCCTCGAACCATCAACAGGTACATTTTAACTGGAACCATCAACAGGTACATTTTAACTGGAACCATCAACAGGTACATTTTAACTGGAACCATCAACAGGTACATTTTAACTGGAACCATCAACAGGTACATTTTAACTGGAACCATCAACAGATACATTTAACTTGAACCATCAACAGGTACATTTTAACTGGAACCATCAACAGGTACATTTAACTTGAACCATCAACAGGTACATTTTAACTGGAACCATCACAGGTACATTTAACTTAAACCATCAACAGGTACATTTTAACTGGAACCATCAACAGGTACATTTTAACTGGAACCATCACATGTACATTTTAACTGGAATCATCAACAGGTATACGCTTTCCCAAAACCATCAACAGGTATACGCTTTCCCAAAACCATCAACAGGTATACGCTTTCCCAAAACCATCAACAGGTATACGCTTTCCCAAAACCATCAACAGGTATAACTGCTGTGCCACAAACATCACAAGCAGCATAGCCCCAAGCATCTCTCATCATCACCATGACCCATCATAGATATCTTTCCTGCTCCACATCAATGATCATTAACGTCTACCGGGTCAGGAGAGATGAAGAGGGACGGGAGGGAGGAGACAGATAGATAGACAAATAGATAGATAGATTGATAGAGAGAGGTAAAAGGCAGGGAAGATGAAGAGGGAGAGGAATGAAAGGTTAGAGAGGTGACCCCATGCAGCTAACACCAGGTGAGTGCAACTAATGGATCGCCTGTTAAGGCATTAATGCCCAGATCGCCACTCAAGCACACAGTGAGGGACAAGTACGGGGACCTTGAGTGGGAGGTGAGGGTTGGAGGGAGGAGTATGTGTGAGGTGAAGGTGGGAAGGGAGGAGTGAGTGGGGGGTTGTAAGTGGGAGGAGGGTGAAGGAGAAGTGGAGGAATAAGAGTTAGAACAACTCAAGACGTTGGAGAAGAAAGGGAGAGATAAACAGGAAGAGTTATATATTATTGTAGTGTGTAAAAAAATGTCTGAGTGTAGTGTAGAGGGGAAGTGTGCATGAGGAAGTGTGGAAGGGGCAGTGTGGAGGGGAGAGTTAAGGAACACTGTAGAGGGAAGTGTTAAGGGGCAGTGTAGAAAGAAGAGTTAAAGGGAAGCGTAGACACCTCATGCCTGAAGAACGTTTCCTGGGGTCAACATACATGTATACTATTTATGTATGTATGTATATATATATATATATATATATATATATATATATATATATATATATATATATATATATATATATATATATATATATATATATATATATACACTGTTCATAACTCTCCCTCCACACTGGGTGAGATGTTATCAGCAAATTTTGTTGAAAATAAGAAAAAGTTTTGGAATGAGATTAATAAGTTGAGGAAGCCTAGAGAACAAATGGATTTGACAGTTAAAAATAGGAGAGGAGAGTTATTAAATGGAGAGTTAGAGGTATCGGAAGATGGAGAGAATATTTTGAGGATTTGTTAAATGTTGATGAAGACAGGAAGCTGTGATTTCGTGTGTAGGGCAGGAGGAATAACATCTTGTAGGAGTGTGGAAGAGCCAGTTGTGGGTGTAGGGAAGTTCGTGAAGCAGTGGGTAGAATGAAAGGGGGTAAGGCAGCTGGGATTGATGGGATAAAGATAGAAATGTTAAAAGCAGGTGGGGATATAATTTTGGAGTGGTTGGTGCTATTATTTAATAAATGTATGGAAGAGGGTAAGGTACCTAGGGATTGGCAGAGAGCGTGTATTGTTCCTTTGTATAAAGGCAAAGGGGACAAAAGAGAGTGCAAAAATTATAGGGGAATAAGTCTGTTGAGTGTACCTGGTAAAGTGTATGGTAGAGTTATTATTGAAAGAATTAAGAGTAAAACAGAAAGCAGGATAGCAGATGAACAAGGGAGCTTTAGGAAAGGTAGGGGTGTGTAGACCAAGTGTTTACAGTGAAACATATAGGTGAACAGTATTTGGATAAGGGTAAAGATGTTTTTGTGGCATTTATGGATTTGGAAAAGGCGTATGATAGGGTAGATAGGGGGCAATGTGGCAGATGTTGCAGGTGTATGGAATAGGAGGAAGGTTACTGAAAGCAGTGAAGAGTTTTTATGAGGATAGTGAGGCTCAGGTTAGAGTGTGTAGGAGGGAAGGGGACTATTTCCCAGTAAAAGTGGGCCTTAGACAAGGATGTGTGATGTCACCGTGGTTGTTCAATATATTTATAGATGGGGTTGTAAGAGAAGTGAATGCAAGGGTCTTGGCAAAAGGTGTTGGTCTAAAAGATAAAGAAGCAAATACAAAGTGGGAGTTGTCACAGTTGCTTTTTGCTGATGACACTGTGCTTTGGGAGATTCTGAAGAGAAGCTGCAGAGGTTGGTGGATGAATTTGGTAGGGTGTGTAAAAGAAGAAAATTGAAAGTGAATATAGGAAAGAGTAAGGTGATGAGGATAACAAAAAGAATAGGTGACGAAAGATTGGATATCAGATTGGAGGGAGAGAGTATGGAGGAGGTGAATGTATTCAGATATTTGGGAGTGGACATGTCGGCGGATGGGTCTATGAAGGATGAGGTGAATCATAGAATTGATGAGGGAAAAGGGTGAGTGGAGCACTTCGGAGTCTGTGGAGACAAAGAACCTTGTCCATGGAAGTAAAGAGGGTAATGTATGAGAGTATAGTTATACCAACGCTCTTATATGGGTGTGAAGCATGGGTGATGAATGTTGCAACGAGGAGAAGGCTGGAGGCAGTGGAGATGTCATGTCTGAGGTCAATGTGTGGTGTGAATATAATGCAGAGAATTCGGAGTTTGGAAATTAGGAGGAGGTGCGGGATTACCAAAACGATTGTCCAGAGAGCTGAGGAGGGGTTGTTGAGGTGGTTTGGACATGTAGAGAGAATGGAACGAGACAGAGTGACTTCGAGAGTGTATAAATCTGTAGTGGAGGGAAGGCGGGGTAGGGGTCGGCCTAGGAAAGGTTGGAGGGAGGGGTAAAGGAAGTTTTGTGTGCGAGGGCTTGGACTTCCAGCAAGCATGTGTGAGCGTATTTGATAGGAGTGAATGGAGGCATATGGTTTTAATACTTGACGTGCTGTTGGAGTGTGAGCAAAGTAACATTTATGAAGGGATTCAGGAAACCGGCAGGCCGGACTTGAGTTCTGGAGATGGGAAGTACAGTGCCGGCACTCTGAAGGAGGGGTGTTAATGTTGCAGTTTTATAACTGTAGTGTAAAGCACCCTTCTGGCAAGACAGTGATGGAGTGAATGATGATGAAAGTTTTTCTTTTTCGGGCCACCCTGCCTTGGTGGGAATCGGCCGATGTGTTAATAAAAAAAAAAAAAATATATATATATATATATATATATATATATGTCGTGCCGAATAGGTAAAAGCTGGTCATTTAAAAAGAACTCATTTAAAATTAAGACCTTTCTAAAAAAAATTCTCTTGTACGCTTAAAAATTTATTTTTTTGAATTTATGTAATGTAAAAATTAAAAATTTTGTCCCAAAAGGACCTAAGAAAACTTACCTAACCTCATTATAACAAGCGGAATTTAATTTAGCCTAATCCAACTAAATATATTTTTGATAAGTTTACAATAATTTAATAATAAACAAACACAATGAAATATATATTTTGGTTTGGTTGCGAAATTATTGCATACACAAATTTTCGCTTGCCTTATTCGGCAAGAAGAGTGTTATTATTTAAGCCAAAATAGCAAGTTTCATCTATTCGGCACCACACACACACACACACACACATATATATATATATATATATATATATATATATATATACCTATTGGTGAAAAAAAATAAAAGATGGGGTGGTAGGGGAAGTGGAATATTCAAATGGCTTCAGGAAGAAATCCAAATATTCTTCCTTGAAGCCTTTTATCCACTTCTCCGAGGCTATGGGTCCCACAATTTGTAACAGAGGTGGACCCCATTATATATATATATATATATATATATATATATATATATATATATATATATATATATATATATATATATATATATATATATACCTTTGAAGAGTTTCGAGAGTATCTACTCTCTGAGCCCGGCCATGGGCCAGGCTAGTCTGGTGCTTGCCTGGTCAACCAGGCTGTTGCTGCTGGAGGCCCGCTGCCCCACATATCCATCACAGCCTGGTTGATCTGGCACCTTTGATATACCTTTGAAGAGTTTCGAGAGTATCTACTCTCTGAGCCCGGCCATGGGCCAGGCTCGTCTGGTGCTTGCCTGGTCAACCAGGCTGTTGATGCTGGAGGCCCGCTGCCCCACATATCCATCACAGCCTGGTTGATCTGGCACCTGGTGAAGATATTTGTCCAGTTTCCTCTTGAAGGCTTCTACACTGGTTCCAGCTGTGTTTCGGATATCTTCTGGTAAGATGTTGAATAGTCTGGGACCCCGGATGTTAATACAGTGCTCCCGTATTGTCCCCACCGCACCCCTGCTCCTCACTGGGTTTACTTTACACTTCCTCCCATATCTCTCACTCCAGTATGTTGTTATGGCAGTGTGCAGATTTGGGACCAGGCCCTCAAGTACTTTCCAAGTATATATTATCATGTATCTCTCTCTCCTCCGCTCCAATGAGTACATGTTCAAGACTTGAAGGCGTTCCCAATAATTTAAATGTTTCACTGGCTCAGTGTGAGCCGTAAACGATCTCTGAATTTGTTCCAGCTCTGATATTTCTCCTGCCCTGAACGGGGCCGTCAGCACTGAGCAGTATTCTAAGTGAGGGAGCACTAGCGATTTGAAGAGTGTCACCATCGGCATTATTTCCCTTGTTTTGAAAGTTCTCAATACCCACCCCGTCATCTTCCTGGCTGTTGTGATCTTTGTCTTGTTATGGTCTTTAAAAGACAGATCAGCAGACATAATTATTCCCAAGTCCTTTACGTGTTCCTTTCGTTCTATTTGGTGACCCTCTTGCGTTTTGTATATAGTGTTCCTTTTGAGTTCTTCATTTTTTCCATACCTAAGCAGCTGAAACTTATCACCATTGAACGTCATGTTGTTCTCTACTGCCCACTGGAAGACCCTGCTTATGTCCTCCTGTAATTTTTCAGTGTCCTCTACCGTAGTGACTTTCATGCTTATTTTAGTGTCATCTGCAAATAATGATACAAAAGTGTGCTGGGTGTTTTTATGTATGTCTACTATGAGGATGAGAAACAGCAGAGGTGCCAGGACAGTGCCTTGGGGCACTGAGCCTTTGACCTCGCTGATGCTGGATCTTGCCCTGTTCACTACTACTTTTTTGTGTTGTGTCCTCAGCCTGATTACCTGGTCCCTAACTGTTGTCTTCCTCCTGTTGTGGCTATACAACTGCTTTGGGTCAGATTTGACTTTCGATGCAATGTCGTTTTCATACTGTCGCTGGTCCTTATCTGTGAAACAGGCGAATTGCTTAACAATTCGTCTGTTTGCGAATTGCTAAGCGTTTCAAATGGCTTTCGTTGTCCACTGCATGAAGCAGGATTTGATGAAATAACTTTGAAAACAAGGCTGGTGCCCCGGGGTATGGGGAAACATCGTCTAGCTCTGGCTAGGCGCCCATACTTATCTGGGGTCTGGCTCCGTGGTAAAGTACTGTGTACTCTGATACAGAAATTGCAGGTTCGAGTCCTGCTGTGGGCGTAGAGACAAATAATGTCGATTAGACACTAGGCCTGTTGTATGTATGTATGTGTGTGTGTGTGTGTGTGCAAAACAATCGCAGACAGGCGATGGAAATCTTTAGCTCAAGTACTTTCACACTTCTCAGTGTGTCATCAGGAGCTGCGCAATGTTGCAAAGGCAGAAACAGGAGAAACTGTCTAGCTATTACAAGAAAAATCGGAATAATAGACATATAGGCATATTATTTGACAATGAGAGTATTTCCTGAATATTCTAGAAGGTTCTGGGACATCAGGTATTGTCAGATGACAAAATGAGGGCATTTATTCCGTTTATTTTATTAATTATAAGGTTGCACACAATAGCTGCATTCTGTATGTGGATTATCCATTATAGTAATGTATTTTCATGTTACAAGACCTGTTCTCAGCAGTTTGAAGCTTTGGGCTGGCTATTAAATATCTCCTAGTTACTCAACCTCATGCTATCTGCAAACTGTGAGGACTAGCCCACCCGACCATGTAATGGGGTGGGGTGTGGAGGGACCGGTAGATGGATGGCATTCGGCCGTGCCTCCCTCTCATTCAGAGAGACACTGGCTACCATACTCTGAAAAAAACTTTACCTCAATTCTCCTGTTGCTGCCTTTGTAACATTGCACAGCTCCTGATGACGCACTGAGAAGTGTGAAAGTACTTGAGCTAATGATTTACACCTCATGGCTTATCTTGCATATACAGTGGTACCCCGGTTTACGATGGTCCCCAAACTCACCCTTTTATGTAAGTTTATTTTTTTAAATGCTTTTGTAAGTGTAATTTTGGGGGTCTAAAGGACTAGTCTATTTACAACTTTTCTTAAGGAGATAAATTCGTTTGGTAATGGCACTTTAACAGCATTCTGGAATGAAAAATATCGTAAACCGGGTACCACTGTATATATATATATATATATATATATATATATATATATATATATATATATATATATATATATATATATATATATATATATATATATATATATATATATCATGTTAAATTTATTTAATATTACTTAAAATAAATGATATATATATATTTCGTTTTGTTGACATTGATTGACTAGGGGAAAGGGAGGAACGACTGCACCTAGTCAGCGGTCATTTAGGTGGACGACACAAAGCCTCAACCTTTTTCTTGTCACTGACCTTGTGACCGCCTCTGAGCATCCCTCACCCATCACCTGGCCACTAACCTCTGCATAAGGTCAACACTTGAATCTCTCCTCCTGCATGAGCTAGTCTGACTGCCAACAGGAGTCAATTAGGGAAATAAGGAGAGAAGGAAAAGGAAGGTCAGAAAAAAACTTCTGGAGGTCACTGGCACAGAGGAAGAGGACAAAAGGAAGAGGAAGATAGGGAGGAGGAGTTAACCAGTACACCTAAACCTCCTCCTGCTCTATCCCACCCAGTTGTCACACATACACACGTGGTCTTCACAAATCCCAGGTGTGACACAGGTCTTCATACCATTGATATACCGAGAGTTTTTACACTCCTGACCATGGGCCAGGCTCGTCTAGTGTTTGCCTGGTCAACCAGGCTGTTGCTGCTGGTGGTCCACTGACCCACATATCCATCACAGCCTGGTTGATCTGGCACCTGGTAAAGATACTTGTCCAATTTCCTCTTGAAGACTTCTACATATGTCCCAGCAGTGTTTCTGATATCGTCTGGTAAGATGTTGAATAGTCTAGGGCCCCGGACGTTGATACAGTGTTCCCTTATTGTGCCCACTGCACATCTGATTTTCACTGGATTTATTCTGCACTTCCTCCGGTTTCTCTCTCTCCAGTATGTTGTTATTGTAGCATGCAAAGTTGGGACAAGGCCCTCAAGTACTTTCCAGGTATATATTATCATGTATCTCTCCCCCATTCCAGTGAGTACATATTCAAGTCTTTAAAGCGTTCCCAGTAATTTAAATGTTCACGTTCCGAGCGTCTCACAAGTGGACACATGTTGTCTTCACAAGTCCCAGACGTCACGAAAGCATACACATACCTGAGGAAATCAAGGTGGAGAGGGCAACCTTGATAACACAAGAAGAAAGGGACACGAGACAAGAGCTCTCATCTTTTTTGAGTTAAATGAGGCAAGGGAACATGAGAGGAAAGTACGAAGGCAGAAGCAGGAACAAACAAAAATTCAGATCTGCTGGAAGAAATGGTATCTGCAATTATTAATTATCTGAATTCAATGTCAACACTGTCACAATAATGTAATTATTCATTATCAAACTTTATTACACCTCACCACGTTATACAACTAACAATATCGATATCGTAGCTGCACCAACTAATAACTAACCCACAATATCATGGTTGCAACAATTCACAACTGACTGATCAGGCCATCAACCGGGAGGTTTGGTCTAGGACCGGGCTGTGGGGGGATGAGGTGATGACTCTCATACCTGGAATCGACTACAGGTAGTTTTCGTTTCCAATTTGTAGAATAATAGTGATTCATTAGTGTCTCACGGAGCGAAAAGCTTCAGTAATTGCAGCGGACTGTGGAAGTTCTGCTTATAGAAACTCATGTAAACAAGGAACTCAGTTCGTATGTCTTTACATTACTCACAATACAAACTGAACCTGACAAACTCTAGTGAAATGCAATCCAGGGAGGAAGTGCTTCCTTAATACCAGAAAAGGAAGTGAATTTGGATAAGGAGCTGATGACTGCAACCTGAACATAGCTTCAAGACTATGAATTATAAGGCACAAGAGAAAGTATGATAAAGCTCAAGAAGCCAGACATCAGTAACGCCAATCAAGGCAGTCTAGGAGGCGGGGTCAGGAGCCGAGCCTCGACCCCCGTAAACACAACTCGATGAGAACATAATTTACCTCTGACGAGCTGAAGAAATAAGCCTCAATGCGCAGCGTGGATGTACTATGTACAGTCTGACAACGCTACAGGCGGGATTACTATTTACAACGAGATGTAATTCAACAGGCTTGAATGTAATACGTACACTAAGACATAACTCTACAGGCATACCTTTGATATACCTTTGAAGAGTTTCGAGAGTATCTACTCTCTGAGCCCGGCCATGGGCAAGGCTCGTCTGGTGCTTGCCTGGTCAACCAGGCTGTTGATGCTGGAGGCCCGCTGCCCCACATATCCATCACAGCCTGGTTGATCTGGCACCTGGTGAAGATATTTGTCCAGTTTCCTCTTGAAGGCTTCTACACTGGTTCCAGCCGTGTTTCGGATATCTTCTGGTAAGATGTTGAATAGTCTGGGACCCCGGATGTTAATACAGTGCTCCCGTATTGTCCCCACCGCACCCCTGCTCCTCACTGGGTTTATTTTACACTTTCTCCCATATCTCTCACTCCAGTATGTTGTTATGGCAGTGTGCAGATTTGGGACCAGGCCCTCAAGTACTTTCCATGTATATATTATCATGTATCTCTCTCTCCTCCGCTCCAATGAGTACATGTTCAAGACTTGAAGGCGTTCCCAATAATTTAGATGTTTCAATGGCTCAATGTGAGCCGTAAACGATCTCTGGATTTGTTCCAGCTCTGCTATTTCTCCTGCCCTGAACGGGGCCGTCAGCACAGAGCAGTATTCTAAGTGAGGGAGCACTAGCGATTTGAATAGTGTCACCATCGGCATTATTTCCCTTGTTTTGAAAGTTCTCAATACCCACCCCGTCATCTTCCTGGCTGTTGTGATCTTTGTCTTGTTATGGTCTTTAAACGACAGATCAGCAGACATAATTATTCCCAAGTCCTTTACGTGTTCCTTTCGTTCTATGTGGTGACCCTCTTGCGTTTTGTATATAGTGTTCCTTTTGAGTTCTTCATTTTTTCCATACCTAAGCAGCTGAAACTTATCACCATTGAACGTCATGTTGTTCTCCACTGCCCATTGGAAGACCCTGCTTATGTCCTCCTGTAATTTTTCAGTGTCCTCTACCGTAGTGACTTTCATGCTTATTTTAGTGTCATCTGCAAATGATGATACAAAAAAGTGCTGGGTGTTTTTATCTATGTCTGCTATGAGGATGAGAAACAGCAGAGGTGCCAGGACAGTGCCTTGGGGCACTGAGCTTTTGACCTCGCTGATGCTGGATCTTGCCCTGTTCACTACTACTTTTTGTGTTCTTTGTGTTAGGAACTCAAAATCCATCTGCCTACCTTCCCCGTAATGCCTATGGCCCTCATTTTGTGCGCTATCACTCCATGATCGCATTTGTCAAACGCCTTTGCAAAATCTGTGTAAATCACATCTGCGTTTTGGTCGTCCTCCAATGCCTCCGTAATTCTGTCATAATGGTTCAGCAGCTGTGACAGGCATGATCGACCCGCTCTAAAGCCATGCTGGTTCGGGTTATGTTGGTTGTGCTGGTCCATGAACTTTGTAATCTGCCGTCTCATCACTCTTTCAAAGATTTTTATGATGTGAGAAGTGAGGGCTACTGGTCTGTAATTTTTAGCTAGTGCTCTACTACCTCCCTTATGCAAAGGAGCTATGTCTGCACTCTTTAAGGCCTCTGGAATTTCACCTAGATCTAAGCTCTTTCTCCACAGAATACTAAGGGCTCTTGCTAATGGTACTTTGCACTGCTTTATAAATAAAGCATTCCACGAATCTGGTCCAGGTGCTGAGTGAGTGGGCATGTTGGCCATTTCTTTTTCGAAATCTATGGGATTTGTACTAATGTCGGTTAGGTGGTCTGCGCAGCCTTCTGCTGGAGTGAAAAATATTTCTGCATTTTCTACCTTGCTGTCATTTAGTGGGTTGCTGAACACTGACTCATACTGTTCTTTTAGAATTTCACTCATTTCCTGTTCATCGTCCGTATACGAATCTCCTCTCAATAATGGTCCAATTCTACAGGTAGTTCTTAGCTTGGATTTTGCATAGGAGTAGAAATATTTTGGGTTTCTTGCAATATCCTGTATGGCTCTTTGTTCCCTTTGTACTTCTTCTGTTTTTGCTCTAATTCCGTGATCTCTCGGTTAAGGCTATCTCTCTTCTGTTGCAACATAACTGTGTTTTTCAGCAATTCAGTAACCCGTTTTCTTCTCCTGTACCATCTCCTACGCTCTCTCTCTATATCTGATCTTCTTCGGGGTTTCCTCAATGGTACGTGTTTCATACATACCTTGTATGCTTCTGTATTCAGCTTCTCTAGGCACTGGTGGGGATTTAGGGTGCTCATGTCTGATTCCCATGATATGTCTGATAGCTCTTGGTTTATTTTTCCCAGTCAATTCTATGATTATTAAAATTAAACTTACTGAACATTCCGTCTCTAACATTAGTGTCGCAGTTCCCTAACCCTGAGTTAATACTAGTTTGAACTTCTATGATGTTATGATCAGAGTATATTGTTTTTGTAACTGTTATGTCTCTGATTAATTCCTCGTTGTTTGTGAATATCAAATCCAGGGTATTTTCATTTCTAGTGGGATCAATTATCTGTTGGTTTAGTAGTACTTTTCACAAAGCCTCATTAGTTCCCTGGTATGTGCCTGTTGAGCCAGGGTGCTTCCAGGAGTTATTTCTGGTATAACATTATGGTGCCTCATCTTCCATTTTACATGAGGGAGATTAAAATCTCCAAGGATTAAAATGTTTGGGGTGGGATTCTCTAGCCTATCCAGATAGCTATCTATCTTCTTTAACTGCTCTGTGAATTCCTCCGCAGTTGCTGATGGTGGTTTGTATACTAGGATAATTAATAGATTCTTATTTTCCACTTTAATGCCGAGGATTTCTACTATATCATTCGTAGCGTTCAAAACTTCTGTGCAACAGAGAGTATCTTTTATATAGAGTCCTACTCCTCCCTGTGACCTATTAATTCTATCACATCTATACATGTTATAGTTTTTTATCTGAATCTCTCCGTCCAAAACATCCCTTGTATGTGTTTCTGTAAATGCTCCAAACATGGCATTTGCTTCTGATAGGAGTATACATACTACATCCAAGCCTGTAGAATTAACTCTTAGTATACATACTACATCCAAGCCTGTAGAATTATCACTCTATGTACACACTGCATCACGATCACCACGTGTTGACGGCCCGTTCAGGGCTGGAGAAATGTAAAGCATTTAAATTACTAGGAACGCCTTAAAGTCTAAAATATGTACTCACTAAACCATACCAAGTATGGTTTAGTGTAAGTGCAGCAACAAGCAACGAAAGTGCAGCACCAAGCAACAAGAGTAAGTGCAGCACCAAGCAACAGAAGTGCAGCACCAAGCAACAGAAGTGCAGCACTAAGCAACAAGGGTAAGTGTAGCATTAAGGAACAAGAGTTGTCGTGGGGTTCGCCAAGGAGATGTAGGTGAGAGAATACACACGTAGGATGTTCTAGGAGGCGTATATTTTGAGAGTCTTGAGGGGAAGCCCAGGACCTGCCTTGTCGTCACGGCTAGCGGATGAGGCCTACAGCTAGCGGAGTAGGAGACACGGCTGCGGGAAGTGAGAGGAGGGCCCAGCAGCATAGGGCCCTGGGAAGTGAGGAGACCTACGGCTAGCGGGAAGTGAGAGCGAGGCCTACGGCCAACCGCTCCCATGAGCGGGACTCGTGACGTCACAGCTAGCTAGGGAGCCTTTATATAACATAGCTGGGATTATCTAAGTATACTACACAAGAATTCAGTAACACTACTGACAGAGTAAGTGCAGCAACAAGAGTAAGTACAGCACCAAACAACAAGAGTAAGTACAGCACCAAACAACAAGAGTAAGTGCAGCACCAAACAACAAGAGTAAGTGCAGCACCAAACAACAAGAGTAAGTGCAGCACCAAACAACAAGAGTAAGTGCAGCACCAAACAAGAGTAAGTGCAGCACCAAACAACAAGAGTAAGTACAGCACCAAACAACAAGAGTAAGTGCAGCACCAAACAACAAGAGTAAGTGCAGCACCAAACAACAAGAGTAAGTGCAGCACCAAACAAGAGTAAGTGCAGCACCAAACAACAAGAGTAAGTGCAGCACCAAACAACAAGAGTAAGTGCAGCACCAAACAAAAGAGTAAGTCAGCACCAAACAAAAGAGTAAGTACAGCACCAAACAAAAGAGTAAGTGCAGCACCAAACAAAGAGTAAGTACAGCACCAAACAAAAGAGTAAGTGCAGCACCAAACAAGAGTAGCAAGTGCAGCACCAAACAAGAGTAGCACGAGCACCAAACAAAAGAGTAAGTGAAACAACAAGAGTAAGTGCAGCACCAAACAAGAGTAAGTACAGCACCAAAAACAAGAGTAAGTGCAGCACCAAACAACAAAGAGTAAGGTGCAGCACCAAACAACAAGATTAAGTGCAGCACCAAACAAGAGTAAGTGCAGCACCAAACAACAAGAGTAAGTGCAGCACCAAACAACAAGAGTAAGTGCAGCACCAAACAAGAGTAAGTGCAGCACCAAACACAAGAGTAAGTCAGCACCAAACAAAATGAGACAACAGAGCAGCACCAAACAACAAGAGTAAGTGCAGCACCAAACAAAAGAGTAAGTGACAGCAACAAGAGTAAGTCAGCACCAACAACAAGAGTAAGTACAGCACCAAACAACAGAGTAAGTCAGCACCAAACAACAAGAGTAAGTGAGCACCAACACAGAGTAAGTGCAGCACCAAACAAGAGTAAGTACAGCACCAAACAAGAAGAGTAAGTGAAGCAACAAGAGTAAGTCAGCCAAACAAGAGTAGAGTACAGCGCAAAAGGCAGACAAGAGTAAGTGAAGCAACAAGAGTAAGGAGACACCAAACAACAAGAGTAAGTACAGCACCAAACAAGAGTAAGTACAGCACCAAACAACAAGAGTAAGTACAGCACCAAACAACAAGAGTAAGTGCAGCACCAAACAAAAGTAAGTCAGCACCAAACAACAAGAGTAAGTAGCAACAACAAGAGTAAGTCAGCACAACAACAAGAGAAGTGCAGCACCAACAACAAGAGTAAGTGCAGCACCAACAACAAAATCAGATAAGTCAGCACAAACAACAAGAGTAAGTGCAGCACCAAACAAAAGAAAAGTAAGTGCAGCACCAAGAACAAAGTAAGTGCAGCACCAAACAACAAGAGTAAGTGCAGCACCACAACAAGAGTAAGTGCAGCCCAAGCAACAAGAGTAAGTGCAGCCAACAACAAGAGTAAGTCAGCACCAAGCAACAAGAGTAAAGTGTCAGCACCACAACAAGAGTAAGTGCAACAAGCACCAAACAACAAGAGTAAGTGCAGCCCAAGCAACAAGAGTAAGTGCAGACACAAAGCAACAAATAAGTGCAGCCCAACAACAAGAGTAAGTGCACCACAAAGCAACAAGAGTAAGTGCAGCACCAAGCAACAAGAGTAAGTGCACCACAAGCAACAAAAGTGCAGCACCAAGCAACAAAAGTGCAGCACCAAGCAACAAAAGTGCAGCACCACAACAAAAGTGCAGCACCAACAACAAGAGTAAGTGCAGCACCAACAACAAGAGTAAAGTGCACCACAACAAAAAGTGCAGCACCAACAACAAAGTGCAGCACAAGCAACATGAGTAAGTGCAGCACCAAGCAACAAGAGTAAGTGCAGCACAAACAACAAAAGTGCAGCACCAAGCAACAAAAGTGCAGCACCAAGCAACAAGAGTAAGTGCAGCACCAAACAAGAGTAAGTGCACACAAAGCAACAAGAGGTGCACACAAACAACAAGAGTAAGTGCAGCACCAAGTCAACAAGAGAGTGCACCAAACAACAAGAAGTGCAGCACCAAGCAACAAAAGTAAGTGCAGCACCAAGAGTAAGTACAGCACCAAACAACAAAATGCAGCAACAAAGTAAGTGCAGCACCAAGCAACAAGAGTGCAGCACAAAGCAACAAAAGTGCAGCACCAAGCAACAAAGTAATGCACACAAGCAACAAAGTAGTGCAGCACCAAACAAGAGTAAGTGCAGCACCAAGCAACAAAGTAAGTGCAGCACAACAACAAGTAAGTGCAGCACCAAGCAACAAGTAAGTGCAGCACCAACAACAAAGTAAGTCAGCACAACAACAAGATAAGTGCAGCACCAAGCAACAGAGAAGTGCAGCACCAGCAATAAGTGCAGCACCAAGCAAAAGAGTCAGCCAACAACAAAATGCAGCAACAGATAAGTCAGCCAAGCAACAGAGTGAAGAAAGTCAGAAGACAGTGCACCAAGCAACAGAGTAAGTGAGCACCAAGCAACAAAAGTGTAGCACCAAGCAATAAGAGTAAGTGCAGCACTAAACAGCACCAAGCAACAAGAGTACGAAATTAAGAGCAAGAAAATAAGTAAGAGTAGTGGGTGTGGTGGTGAAGAACCTCACGAAGGAGACAGTAGGCAAGAAAGTGGGTGTTAGAAGCCTGGGGGGAGGGAGGCCATGGGAGGGAAGGTCTGGGGGGAGTCCTGGGGAAAGGGAGGCCAGGGAAAAGAGACGCCTGGGAAGGGGAGGCCTGGGGAAAGGGAGGCAAGGGGGAGGGTCTATTTATTATCACTGTGGACCTACTTTCATCCACCAGCTCCATCACTATACAACGGAACACTCTCTCCATCACTATACAACGGAACACTCTCTCCATCACTATACAACGGAACACTCTCTCCATCACTATACAACAGTACAATCTCTCCATCACTATACAACAGAACACTCTCTCCATCACTATACAACAGGACACTTCTCCATCACTATACAACGAACACTCTCTCCATCACTATACAACAGAACACTCTCTCCATCACTATACAACGGAACACTCTCTCATCACTATACAACAGGAACACTCTCTCATCACTATACAACGAACACTCTCTCCATCACTATACAACGGAACATCTCTCCATCACTATACAACAGTACAATCTCTCCATCACTATACAACAGTACAATACTCTCCATCACTATACAACAGTACAATCTCTCCATCACTATACAACAGTACAATCTCTCCATCACTATACAACAGTACAATCTCTCCATCACTATACAACGGAACACTCTCCATCACTATACAACAGTACAATCTCGTCATCACTATACAACGGAACACTCTCCATCACATACAATACAATCGTCATCACTATACAACAGTACAATCTCTCCATCACCATGCAGAAGCACAATATTTCCATCATTATACAACAGTACAATCTCTCAGTCACTAAACAACAGTACAATCTCTTCATCACTATACAACAGTACAATCTCTCCATCACTATACAACAGTACAATCTCTCCATCACTATACAACGGAACACTCTCCATCTCTATAAAACAGTACAAACTCTCCATCACTATACAACGGAACACTCTCTCCATCACTATACAACAGTACAATCTCTCCATCACTATACAACAGTACAATCTCTCCATCACTATACAACAGTACAATCTCTCCATCACTATACAACAGTACACTCTTCATCACTATACAACTACAATCTCCCCATCACTATACAACAGTACAATCTCCCCATCACTATACAACAGTACAATCTCTCCATCACCATGCAGAAGCACAATCTTTCCATCACTATACAACAGTACAATCTCTCAGTCACTAAACAACAGTACAATCTCTTCATCACTATACAACAGTACAATCTCTTCATCACTATACAACAGTACAATCTCTTCATCACTATACAACAGTACACTCTTCATCACTATACAACAGTACACTCTCTTCATCACTATACAACAGTACAATCTCTCCATCACTATACAACAGTACACTCTCTTCATCACTATACAACAGTACAATCTCTCCATCACTATACAACAGTACAATCTCTTCATCACTATACAACAGTACAATCTCTCCATCACAATCTCTCCATCACTATACAACAGTACAATCTCTCCATCACTATAAAACAGTACAATCTCTCCATCACTATGCAACAGTACAATCTCTCCATCACTATACAACAGTACAATCTCTCCATCACTATACAACAGTACAATCTCTCCATCACTATACAACAGTACAATCTCTCCATCACTATACAACAGTACAATCTCTCCATCACTATACAACAGTACAATCTCTCCATCACTATACAACAGTACACTCTCGTCATCAATATACAACAGTACAATCTCTCCATCACTATACAACAGTACAATCTCTCCATCACCATGCAGAAGCACAATCTTTCCATCACTTAAAGTGCACTTTAAGACAGCAAGTAATGGAGTCAACAAGACTGGAAAATACACTTGACCTTATTTACACAAATAATGATGACCTTGTACCAAATATAACAGTATCGAAGACTATTAATTTAGATCACAATCTAATCGAAGTTCAGATTTGTTAGCACGCGGGCTCTGACTAGCAAAATGCAAACAGTTATTAGTAGTCTTCAACATATTTAACTTTAACAACAAGAACATCGAATATGATCAAATAAATCATCTCTTTGATGAAACATGCTGGGAAGATATCTTAAATGACATGGATCCAAACCAATGTGTAGAAAGAATCAGCTCTGCGGCAGTTGAAGTATGTTAACGCACATTTTCCTAAAAATAAAGAAGGGAAGATGTAAATTAGAGAAAGAGAGAGAGAGATACTCCCTATACAGGTGAAGACGAAGGATCACAGAGTTCTCAAGGGGGCTAGATTAACAGAAATACGGAAGGAAACACTGGCAAGGGAAATAGAAAATAGTGAACATAAGTTAAATGAATCTTACAGGACCCAAGAGAGACAGGAGCTAAAGGCCATGACCAAGGCCTGGTTGACCAGGCAAGCACCAGACGAGCCTGGCCCGTGGCTGGCTCCGAGAGTAATGACTCTCGAAACTCATCAAAGGTATATCAAAGGCAAAGGTATATACCAAAAAAAACAAGTAAAAAATACACATCCAGCATTGGGCCCTTACTTAAACAAGATGGTACTTACACCGATGACAACAAAGAAATGAGTGAGATACTGAAGTCTCAATGTGACTGCGTTTAGTGAAGCGATAATTAGACTCAAGGTTGACAATCCGAATGATTTTTTTATGAACGAGACCCAAAATTTTGCCGTCTCCAAAATTTCTGACATAACCCTAATACCACTGGACTTTGAAAAAGCCATTGACAACATACCCACAAACTCTGCCAAAGGCCCAGGCTCATGGAACTCCTTGTTTATCAAGAACAGCTAGAAACCCCTATCGCATGCCTCATGTATTCTACGAAGAGGAAGGAAGCCTTGAGTGCAATCCATCGAGGACATTTTCAAGTGTACATAAACCAAGTCTTCAAATGGGCTGCAAATGAAGATAAATTCCTGCTACTGTTATGGAAAAATTGAGTGTAAGACCAATTCTAACCAAACAATAGAACAGGAAACTAATGTGAAAGACTTAAGAGTGATAATGTCAAAGGATCTCACCTTCAAGGACCACAACAGTGTTATTATCACAACTGCGAGGAAAATGATAGGATAGACAATGAGAACCTTCAAAACATGAAATGTCAAGCCAATGATGATCCTCTTTAAGTCACTTGCTCTATCTAGGTTAGAGTACTGTTCTACACTAACAGCTCCCTTCAAGGCAGGCGAGTCTGCAGATCTGGAGAATATACAGAGGTCCTTCACTGCATGTATAAGCTCAATAAAGCACCTCAATTACTGGGAATGCTTGAAGTCCCTTGATCTGTACTCCTTGGAGCACAGACGAGAAAGGTACATCCTAATTTACACCTAGAAAATACTAGAGGGACTTGTCCTAAATCTGCACACAGAAACAACTTCCTATGAAAGCAAAAGGCTCGGTAGACTGTGAAACATCCCCTCCCCATGAAAGGTAAGGGTGCTGTGAGTACACAGAGAGAAAACACAGTAAATGTCAGGGGCGCAAGGCTGTTCAATAGCATCTCATCATATATAAGTGGGATTACAAATAGACCCCTATCTGTCTTCAAGAGGGAACTGGACAGACACGTAAAGTCAGTGTATGACCAGATGTCCTGTTGTTCGTACGTTGGATTACGTGTAGCCAGCAGCAACTGCCTGGTTGATCAGGACTTGATCACCATAAGGCCTGGTCATGGACCGGGCCGCGGGGGCCTTGACCCCCGGAACAACTTCCAGGTAGGCCGCGGGGGCGTTGACCCCCGGAACAACTTCCAGTTAGGCCGCGGGAGCGTTGACCCCCGGAACAACTTCCAGGTAGGCCGCGGGAGCGTTGACCCCCGGAACAACCTCCAGTTAGGCCGCGGGAGCGTTGACCCCCGGAACAACTTCCAGGTAGGCCGCGGGAGCGTTGACCCCATGAAAACATCCTTCAGATAAAGGCCCGATACTAGATTTAGCTTTTGTGCAAGATTTTGCATGTGAGAATGAGTATTTTGGTCTTTGAATTGCGTTACCATCACCAGCAATATCATGAAACTGAAGTCCATTCAATGTTTTACGCTGGGCAGGATTGCTAGTATATTCAGTCAGCCTCATGAACATGCAAGATATTAATATAATCTTAAAAATTTCTACTTACATTCAGTAAACACTATTCTTTACTTTCATGTGTTTCTTAACAGTTCTTATTCTTGTTATATTTCTTGTTTGAGGTATAGTCTGAGTGTGCGCCGCGGGAGGCGATGATCTCTGGAATCATTAACATTATCACCTCTATCACGGCATCAATTTCACTCGGAGACGAGAATGAAACAATAAAAAAAAAGGCCTAACGAGCGGGAAAAATTGAAAGACGGGGCCAGGGCAACGGACACCACCGGAACCCTCTACAGGTCCTGGTACAGAAGCACGTTCCTCTGTTCATACTTTAAATTTACGTCAAAATGTTTCCAGAAATTACCGCTCTGGCAACACCATATGCAAATCCTACTGGAGTTTTGTGTATCTGTCTCCGCCAGATTATTATTATTATTATGTGAAGCGCTAAAGCCGTGAGAGTCATTTGAGGCAGGGAGTGTTGGAGGCTTGACCCTATGTGTGCAAACACGAAGCTTACCTAGTTGTACTCGTGCAGTGGTGAGGAGGCACTGTGACTGGTGGTGCGTCTCGATGTAAGGGCGAGGGAAGTGTTTCCTGTTACTAGTTAAACCATCAGGACACAGAGGTTTCACCGAAAGATTTTAATTTGTATTTTGTGAAGCGCTAAACCCACGTGACTCAATCAGCGCAAGGAATGGTGGAGACTCAACATCCTGTCCCTTGATCGCGCCCCCGGTCTCTTGACCAGTCAGGGTATTGGTGATCACCTTCCGCGGCAAGAATGCGCCGGAAAACGTACTCTGCTCTGCTGGTCTACCTTCTGATGGCTCTAGGAATCATGGTACTCGCTGCCCGCTCGCAGACCTGGACTTCTGGTAAGACAATCTGTGCAATACAACTGCTTATGTAGCGATTTATATTCTAGCTTTGGGTGGTAACGTTTGCCAGTAGTAATGACATTGGACCGTATAGGCATGATCCCTTCAATTACCAGATTTTCTTGGTAAACCTTGTGTTTTTTTTTATAACTCAAGGGAAATGTGTTGACAATTAATTTAAATTGTGTACGTAAACTGTGCAAAGTCATGGAGAAGATCATCAGGAGGAGAGTGGTGGAGCACCTAGAAAGACACAAGCTTATAAACGACAACCAGCACGGTTTCAGGGAAGGAAAATCCTGTGTCACAAACTTACTGGAGTTTTATGACAAGGTAACAGAAGTAAGACACGAGAGAGAGGGGTGGATAGACTGCATTTTCTTGGACTGCAAGAAGGCGTTCGACACAATTCCTCACAAGAGGTTAATGCAAAAGCTAGAGGATCAGGCACACGTAACAGAAAAGGCACTGCAATGGATCAGAGAATATCTGACAGGGAGGCAACAATGAGTCATGGTACGTGACGAGGTGTCAGAGTGGGCACCTGTGACGAGTGGGGTTCCACAAGGGTCAGTCCTAGGACCTGTACTGTTTTTGGTATATGTGGATGACATAACGGAAGGGATAGACTCAGAAGTGTCCACGTTTGCAGATAATGTGAAGTTAATGAGAAGAATTAAATCAGTCGAGGATCAGGCAGGACTACAAAGAGACCTGGACAGGCTACAAGCCTGGTCCAGTAACTGGCTCCTTGAATTTAACCCTGCCAAATGTAAAGTCATGAAGATCGGGGAAGGGCAAAGAAGACCGCAGACAGAGTATAGTCTAGGTGGCCAAAGACTGCAAACCTCACTCAAGGAAAAAGCTCTTGGGGTGAGTATAATACCGAGCACATCTCCTGAGGCACACATCAATCAGATAACTGCTGCAGCATACGGGCGTCTGGCAAACCTAAGAATAGCGTTCCAATACCTCACTAAGGAATCATTCAAGACTCTGTACACCATATACGTCAGGCCCATACTGGAGTATGCAGCACCAGTTTGGAACCCACACCTGGTCAAGCACGTCAAGAAATTAGAGAAAGTGCAAAGGTTTGCAACAAGACTAGTCCCAGAGCTAAGGGGATTGTCCTACGAAGAAAGGTTAAGGAAAATCGGCCTGACGACAACAGAGGACAGGAGGGTTAGGAGAGACATGATAACGACATATAAAATACTGCGAGGAATAGATAAGGTGGACAGAGACAAGATGTTCCAGAGAGGGGACACAGAAACAAGGGGTCACAATTTGAAGTTGAAGACTCCTATGAGTCAAAGGGATGTTAGGAAGTATTTCTTCAGTCATAGAGTTGTCAGGAAGTGGAATAGCCTAGAAAGCGACGTAGTGGAGGCAGGAACCATACATAGTTTTAAGACGAGGTTTGATAAAGCTCATGGAGCAGGGAGAGAGAGGACCTAGTAGCAATCAGTGAAGAGGCGGGGCCAGGAGCTATGAATCGACCCCTGCAACCACAAATAGGTGAGTACACACACACACACACACACACACACACACACACACACACACACACAGGGGACCCTGTACACCGTGAATGTCAGGCCTATATTGGAGTATGCAGCACCAGTTTGGAACCAACACCTTAGTCCCGGAGCTAAGGGGCATGTTCTACGAGGAGAGGGGTAAGGGAAATCGACCTGACGACACTGGAGGACAGGAGAGATAGGGGGGATATGATAACGACATATAAAATACTGAGAGGAATTGACAAGGTGGACAGAGACAGGATGTTCCAGAAATGGGACACAGCAACAAGAGGTCAAAATTGGAAGTTGAAGACTCAGATGAATCACAGGGACGTTAGGAAGTATTTCTTCAGTCACAGAGTGGTCAGGAAGTGGAATAGTCTGGGAAGTGATGTAGTGGAGGCAGGATCCATACATAGCTTTAAAAAGAGGTATGATAAAGCTCATGGAGGAAGTGACCTAGGAGCGACCAGTGAAGAGGTGGGGCCAGGAGCTGTGAATCGACCCCTGCAACCACAACTAGGTGAGTACACACAAAAAATTGGTCAATTAGTAAGAATTCGTTTAAAATTAAGTCCTTTCTAAAAAAATTCTCTTATACGTTTAAAGATATATTTTTTTCATTTATGTTAATGTAAAAATTAATAATTTTGTACCAAAAGAACATTAGAAAACTTACCTAACCTTATAACAAGCGCAATTTAATTTAGCCTAAGCCAACTAAATATAATTTAGATTAGTTTACAATAATTTAATAATAAACAAACACAATGAAATATTTTTTTTTAGTTAGGTTCAGAATTTTTTTTGCGAAATTATTGCATACACAAATTTTCGCTTGCCTTATTCGGCAAGAAGAGCGTTGCTATTTAGGCCAAAATCGCAAGTTTCATCTATTCGGCACGACACACACACACACACACACACACACTATATATATATATATATATATATATATATATATATATATATATATATATATATATATATATATATGCAAGACAACCACTATGAAAAAATAGAAGAATTCCAAGCGCTTTCGTGACTACTCACATTATCAAGGAACTATGATAGTTCCTTGATAATGTAGTAGTCACGATTGGAATCTCTTTCATTTTTCATATATATATTATATATATATATATATATATATATATATATATATATATATATATATATATATATATATATATATATATATATATATATATATATATATATTTAACAATTGGGTATCTTTATTGAGGAAACGTTTCACTTATACAAAGAAGAATTGTGAAGATCAGAAGGAGTTTGAGGCAATCAGTCCCTCAGCCTGGAGTCGATGTAATCAGTCCATCAATCTTGAAAAGACTGATCAACTGATTACCTTATATATATATATATATATATATATATATATATATATATATATATATATATATATATGAAAAACAACCACATGAAGGAGTTGAATGATAGCTCTAGGCCAACACTTTTTCAAGAGCTTGCAATAATGCAAAGGGAACAGAGAGTCCGGGCAGGACTCTTAACCTGAAAAGAAAATATACAAGAATCTAAATAAAATGCTGTAAGATTTACCTGACATTTTGTATGTTCAATATACGGAAAGAAAAGATCAGCGATTCTGTCCAAAGTGCAGAACATATAACAGGATTCCTTTCATTTAATTTAATCACTTTATTTTTTTTCCGGTAATGAGAGTCAAGATTTCAGAAGGTATGTAGTTTTTGTCTGGTCGCTACACGATGTAACTTTCCAGGTCTGACACAGGAACCCCCAGCTCCATCCTCAGTGTCTGTATTTAGGTTTACACAATTTGTTTACCTGTCCTTGCTTATATGATTTTTTTATCTGGTGTGGTTTCTGCATCCCCACTCTGGGTGTTATACTATTACAGGTTTTATTTTTTTTATCAATGATTATCATGTTATTTTCTTTTACGCAATGGAAGACTGATGATATATGTTAGTCATTTTTCTGTCTTCTACTGAGGCGAAGTTGATGTTTAGATAGGCATCGTCCATAAAAGATGAAAGGAAATTATGGCCAGTGTCTTTACTGGTTTCATTCTCCTCCATATTTACCATTAAGTCTGTCCCTGAATACTGCGTGATTTAGACGGTGGTGGCTTCCACTGTCCTCAAAATCTTAACCACAAAGCACCCATCATTTCCTCTCACATCTGCCGTCCTTCCTCTTGCCCAACACTTTCCTTCATCATGCATCCTGGGTTATGAAATTTAACAGGTGAAACATAGCTCACTTTTGTTCCCACTATGTCACTGGTATTATAATAGCATACCTGCACACTGTAAGCTTTCTCAAAATAAAACTACCACAAAGACTATGCAACAAATAACTGCAGGAGCATCTTATTTTGCTTAAAAAAATCATGGTATCGTTCAGCATCAGACATGACGTTTGCACACACACACACCTACGACATAAAATAGGTTAACTAGTTCAAAACCACGATTACACATTCACAAATCACGCCTAATAGTCCATCACTCAGACTACACAGTATATTACACTGCGTATGTTCCACACACACACATATATATATATATAAAAGTATGTATATCAGATGGGAGTAACAAATTATTTCCCAACCACGAGTCAAACCAACAATTTTGGAGGCCATTAAGTGAAAATAATGATGTACTTCCTCTTAAAAACAATGACACAACACAGTACAATAAACGAACATTATTTTTCTAAAGCTTAAAACTTATACAAATGTATCTACGAATTCAGTTATGTTTTTATAATTTTATTAACCATCAAAACCAATGTGTATAACAAGAGAATACATTGATAGTAAAAGCTAGTGAGCGCCACAGGTAAAGGGAAACAAACAAGTGGCGTTAAAAGCGTGAGGTGGAAGCAAGATGGCGGGCTCGGCACTCCGCGTACCAAGGTGTGTAGCAACCAAGGAAAAGTGTGTTTATAGGTCGCTACTCAACTTTCCGTTTTCATCACGTCAAGACACGTTGGAATCCCTCTCCGTTGTCTTGTTCTCCTTCTGTTATACTCAGTGCGCAGCTCTCAGGAATTACAACTTAAATATCCAGCTTATAAAACCTGGGCGATACCGTTACATTTGAATAGCGGACGGTCCACACACGGCTGGTGTGCGTCCATTTGATATATGGGTAAGTGGGGCATTACCCACACTACCACCGCGGGTACCGCACTACAAGGCTCTGGCATGGATTTCACTTAAATGGAACACTCTTCCTGCAGCTCATTAATGCACCTACGACACCTTTATATAATGGGAATAGAAAGTTTAAGTTTTACTGACCTAGTGAGTTGTAGCCACTATAGTGAGAACTGGAGGGAAAAAAAAACAATGGAATATTGAAGGGAAAGGTTTTGGGAATTAAGTTTTCTGTCCCTTAATTTATTTCAAAGGTATTTCTATAAGCGTTAATTTATGACCTTAAACTGAAACAGGATATTGGAAGGACACTTATAATGTGATATACATATAATTTAATTTGTAAACAACGGCTATCTATAAATAATATTAACTACGAATTGCTGAAGAAAGAATGAGAAATGGGGGGAAGGGGGGGAGTAAAATAAAGCTAAATATGATCAAAATAAATGCAGCTCACGTATCCCCCTCGTACCTTCCCTGACACCCAGAGAAAGTCCGGTTACCCGGGTTGTCGTCATCTCTAGATTACATTATCCGGAACCCGCTCTCTGTGCTGGAATTACACCTGAGGGCTATTGCAGTGCCACGCATGGTGCGATGGTGGTGGGAGAAGGGCGTGGTGGTGGTGAAGGATGGGCTTGGGAAAACATGGTAGTGGTTAGGGAGAGGGAGGGGATGACGGTGAAATTTGTGGGTTACTTCTGGTATTGCGTGTGGTAATGGGTGTGAGATGGTGTTGGTGTGTGATAATGGTGATGGATGTGTGTTGGCTGGGTGTGTGGTGTTGGTAGTAGTGGTTGGTGTAGCAGAAATGTGGTGATCCGGGAATCGTTGCCCTCACGATCCAGTCATTGACCAGGTCTACGTGGTAACGGCCTGGTCCGTCTGGATTTTAGCACATTCGATACACAGGAACTTGTCGGGTTCCCTTCTGAAGGTTACCTGTAGTAGCTTCCGAGGGGGTCACCGCTACTGCCGTGTTTCTTCGCAATTTCCTTTATATATGAATACATGGGTACAATCTATTTAGATGCGACCGAAAAAACAGGCAACAAAGGAGGGGAAATAAAAGTTGGTCAGTATGCTGAAGAGTAGTTTTATTTGCACTGAGTTACTATCATAAATGATGTAGTAAGGATAAAAAAAAAACAGAATAATTGTTACTGTACTTGTATATAAACCATCAGATAACTTTCCTGTTGAATCGAATACTGTCTTAAAAATATCTGAAACCCAGCCCCAAATATCCTGTTGTTGGTTACTTCAATTTAAGAGATCTCAAATGGAAGAATGTAGCAGATATACATATACTGTAACAGCAGAAATCCCCAGAGTCATAATGACTCCAGTGACCAGACTCCATCTTCTTAGAAATCTAGTTCGCATATTGTCACGTCAGTAATTTTCTTTTACAAGTATTGATGAGTCTGGCCTGCGATACAGTGTATGGACATACTATTGATGGCCTCTTCGAAGTCAAATGTAGAGTTATGTTGGAAATTATAGAGAAGTCGGTAGAATTTTGAGTTTCATTCAAAAGAAATTCATTAGGATTTTCAAATTTTAGTTTAATTAAAGATACACACACACACACACACACAAACACTCCTCCTGTGGTTGTTCTGCATCCTGTATTCCTTATTCGCGATTACTGCGCATATATATATATATATATATATATATATATATATATGCATGCTAGGAATTCGCAAGAGCAGGCGAAATATTCACAAACACTGATCTCTGGCCGTCGGCCAGAGATCAGTGTTTATATATATATATATATATATATATATATATATATATATTAACACATCGGCCGTTTCCCACCAAGGCAGGGTGGCCCGACAAAGAAAAACTTTCATCACCATTCACTCCATCACTGTCTTGCCAGAGACGTGCTTACACTACAGCTACAAAACTGCAACATTAACACCCCTCCTTCAGAGTGCCGGCATTGTACTTCCCATCTCCAGGAATCAAGTCCGGCCTGCCGGTTTCCCTGAAACCCTTCGTAAATGTTACCTTGCCTACACTCCAACGGTTTTGGCTTAAATAGCAACGTTCTTCTTGCCGAATAAGGCAAGGAAACTTACCTAACATTATTATAACAAGCGCAATTAAATTTAGCCTAATCAAACTAAATATATTTTATATAAGTTTACAATAATTTAATAATAAACAAACAATGAAATATATTTTCTTCGTTAGATTCAGAATGATTTTTGCGAAATTATTGCATACACAAATTTTTACGTGCCCTATTCGGCAAGAAGTGCGTTGTTATTGCTATTTAAGCCAAAATCGCAATTTTTATTTATTCAGCACCACACACACACACACACACACACACACACACATAATAATATATAACAACACTGCACTAGCCAAGGACTCGAACCCATGTTGTACTGGTCCGCCTCATGGTGAGCCTGAACTACATGACGCCTTAAACTACATGACCACCCAATCCTACAATAGTGGAGCCGCCAGAGCTAGCTGTTTTACCGCCATCCGAGGACATTCGGTGTTGTGGGAGCTTCTAGGCTAATTTTCATTCTCATCCCTGTTTGGTGTACTAGTCCACGAGCAACATCTATATATTATTGTAACAACGAACGAGTGGTATTATCATACAAAATGCGAAATAGTTTCTAACAATCGACAGATCATTCAGAATATTAGTGCTCTTTTACCAGGAGCACGAACCATTGATCCAGCCAACAGCACTCGCCTTGGGTCCTCTTGGGCCCACTGCCATTAATCTGATCCTAGAAAAGAAAATCTCAGACCTCAGGATGATTGAAGGCAGGATGAAAGACACTGATACACATGATGCCTTCTACCTACTCACCAGGTGCATATCCATCCCAAAACTTACCTACTTCCTGAGATGCTCCCCAGCCTTCAGCAGTCTGAAACTCAAGAAATATGACTACCTCTTTAAGACTATGCTAGAGTGTATTAAATCTTTCCCTTGAAGATGGACAGTGGTTGCAAGTCTCACTTCCAGTCAGGTTTGGGGGGCTGGAAGTACGCAAATCCTCCCAGATTGCCCTAAAAACTTTCCTATCCTCTTCCATAGCATCAAACGAGTTAATAAAACAAATTCTTCCGGACAACCTCAGAGACTCAGCAGGAATACAGGACCCTAGCTACGCCTGTGCCATGACCGAATGGGAGACTCTTGTTGCTCCCGCACCAAAACCTAGTGAAGTACTGGTCTATAAACAAGCCAAACTGGGATGGCCCCATCGCTGAAAAGGTGCTTGCCAACATGCTTAGGGCTGTAACATCAGACAGGAAGAATGCCTGCCTCCAAGCAGTGAGTACACATCACTCTGGAGACTTCCTCCAGTTCCCATTTTGGCTATGGGAACATGCCTCGACCCTAAGAACCTCCATATTGCAGTGGCTCTCTGCCTTGCTGCCCCAATTCACACGGAATATACATGTATTTGTGGTGATGCTCCAAGACACAAGACACAATGAAGTCAACGACATCATAAAGAAAAATCTTGCTACAGCTGGATGCCCAGCTAAGAGAGAGCCCCGTTCACTAGCAGCCAACAATACTCACAACCCAGCCAACCGTCCTGATGGGATCACCATCTATCCTTGGAAGAATGGCAAACTCTTATCATGGGACTATGCCTGCGTGTCGACGCTGGCTGACACCTACACCCATCACAGTGTCGGGCGACAGGGAGGAGCTGCTGATGACAGGGAGGAAGGAGTACAAGATCGGCAAGTACAGACATATAAGCCAAAAGTATCAATTTGTCCCAGTGGGATCAAAGACCTTGTGATCATGGGGAAAAAATGCCACACGTTTCCTTAAAAAACTGGGTTCCAGATTCGGCACCACCAGGGACCCGAGGGTAGCTACTTTCATGTTCCAGCGCCTCAGTGTGGCCATCTAGAGAGGAAATGCTTGCTCCATACTGGGCTTGCGTCCGGCTTTGGAGGAGCTGGAGGATATTCATAATCTTTGATATACTGTACCAATGTATTCATGTTTGTGTTTTTTGTCAATGTATTCTGTCTATTAATAAAGTTCACATAAAATATAGAATATAGGGGGTGATAGGAGAAAATATTCATACTGCTCCGGGGAGAACCTTGAGTTTTCCCTGAAGTACGTTTATTGTCTTCTCTGAGAATGAGGGTTCTAAATCCAGTTCTAGAGGTGGTACCGCCCTATATATTATATATATATTATATATATATATATATATATATATATATATATATATATATATATATATATATATATATATATTCCTCCATCCTCTTCCATTTTAAATTATCTCCTCACCCATATGCTTCCTCACCTTTCCACTGCACTTTCTTACCAGTCATCCCATTCATTTCTGCTCCTGTGACATATCTGTGGAATCATATAAAAGTGCTTTGACAGTTCTACCCTCGGAATCTGAAATGAGGCCAGACTTCACTGACTAACTTATCAATCAGTCTGCTAGTTTCAAGGCAAAATGTCCTTCGTGCATTTCTGCATGCCTGAAGATTCATGTAAAGTTTAATATTTTATTATTCACGGTTAGGTAAGACTAGGTTAAGGCATATTAACCTGTATTTCCGGATAATTACCAGATAATGACAAAATTTAAAAAGACTGGTGGCTTACATCGTATAAGTCTAGTGCGTTCATTTTCACAAGCACGGTACCAAACATACAGTGACTGTATGCGAGGCCTGGTCCATGACCAGGCGGCGGGGGAGTTGACCCCCGAAACCCCCTGCAGGTATACTCCAGGTACACAATCACAAGAAGCTGGCTCGATTGGCCCTTTCAGTTTGCCTAAACTGTACGATACTACATCTCGCTTTATTTCCTGCTTCCTTCACGTCCCCTCAACCTCATTTTAACAAACACCACCCCCCATTTGCTTTCCCCTTCCTTCCCTTACTTTTCCCCTGCCTCCTACACTCTCCACTTATCCTTATTCTTCCTCTGCCTTCTCCCTCCAACACATTGTAGTTTAATGCCAATGATGATACGTTTCAAATCACTTGTTCTCTCTCGTTTAGAATAATGGTCAGTAATGACGGCCCCGTACAGGGCAAGAGAAATATCAGAGCTGAATCAGATACAGTTACGGCCCACATAGAGCTAATAAAGCATTTAAATTATTGGGAAAGCCTTAAAGTCTTAGATATGTACTCACTGGAAGAGACAAAGACACATGATAATATATACCTGAAAAGTACTTGAGAGCCTTGTCCAAAATCTTCACACTTCCACAACTTACTGGAGTGAGAGAGATGGAAAGAAGTGCAAAACAAACCCAGTGAAAAGCATGGATTCAGTGGGAACAACAAGAGAACACTGTATCAACGTTAGTGGCCCCAGACTATTCAACATCTTACCAGAAGATATCAAAAGCACTGCTGGAACAAATGTAGAAGCCTTCAAGAGGAAACTGGACAAGAATCTTCACCAGGTGCCAGATCAACCAGGCTGTGATGGATATGTGGGTCAGTGGACCACCAGTAGCAACCTATAAAGATATAGGTATATCAAGCTATACCTATATCTTGATTTACCTATAGGCCAGGCTCGTCATAAGTATATCAAGATCTTCCTTGAACACTAGCTTATGATGAGGCCATTTTGAAAAAATCTTTTGAAAATTTTAACCGATTACTATAGAAGAATAATCAACAAAACCGTTTAGAAACAGTGGAGAGGCGGGGTCAAGGGGTAGACTCCTGCAACCATAACTCGGGGAGTTCAAATTGCAGCTAAAGTGCTCCTTCAGTTTTATAGTAGTTAGTAAGCGGAACGCAGTAAACGAAGAGGTGTTGGTGGGGCCAGAAGCCAGGACTCGAGCCTTACAAATGAAAATCGGTGAAGACTGATTCCAAAGTAGGAATGATCTGGCCCTGGAGTCCAGGAGTCAGTAAAGACTGTCGATGGGAGTTTAAAGAGGTAGGATCAGGAGCTATGAATCGACACCTTCCACAGAGATAACTTTACGGCTCGCTTACAGCCAATTTAGCATTTAAATCACACTACCATAACAATATATTGGAGTAACAGATATGGAAAAATGTGTAAAATAAACCCACTGAAAAGCAGGGGCGTCAAAGACACCACAGAACAAAAATATTATAATACTAATAATAATCTTTATTTCTACAAGTACATGCACAAGATATACAGGCCTAGTTGACATCAATGACATATTACCATATAGTTTTGGTCAAATTAGGTCAATTTTGTCCCAGGATGCTACCCACACCAGTCGACAAACACCCAGGTACCCATTTTACTGATGGGTGAGTATTGGACAGCAGGTATCTTAAGGAAACACGTCCTAATGTTTCTAACCGTACAGGGGATCGATTCCCGAACCGGAGCGTGTGAGCTATGTGTGCTAGCAGTCGACCTACGGGGCACCCTCTATCAATATCTGTGGTCCCACTGCTGGAACAAGTGTAGCAAGAGGAAAGTGGACATATACATCCGCCAAGTGCCAGATCAACCAAGCTGTGATGGATATGTGATGATGGATATGTGCTTGCCTGGTTAACCAGACAAGCACCACACACGCCTAGCTGCGAGAGTAGAAAAACTCGAAAGCCTTCAAAGGTATATCAACGATATCAGCTATGCGAGTACAAAATATATAATGAATATATCACAATGAACTTCACTGCACACTGTATGAGACTTCAACAACTATATATAGTGATAACTAGCTGGTGGAGAAATGTTCGCCTAATCACAATAACCTCATTATATGGAAACACCAGATTACACAAGTGTTTGTCTAATATCTAAATGTGTTTACACACTCTCTGCAGCCGCCAGCCTCTATCAGTGTCGATTTCCCCTAACTGAGAATGTAATAATTCACTAGGACGAGAGTGAGGATTCACGTTATCTACCTGTTGATGGTTCGGAGGGGATGGGGGGGGGGGAGGCGTCATCGCACCTGGGGACCGGGCCCATACCAGGCCTCTTGATTAATGGGCTGATCACACTAGATAATAAATGTTCATCATCAGTGGAAGTGTGCAGAAGAACTTGTGTAGAACACAAGGTCTTCTGCTATTTGTCTTCCCTTACACATAACGAGCGTGTACTTTCCAACTGTTAAGCCATGACAGGATCTAAGCCGTTAACCCAGGTTATCCTCCCGGGTATGAAATTTAATTATTGACGGTTGACTGTACAGAAATATAAGTTAATTAATGTTAAAGTTTAAATACCTAATTTGTGTGGTGCTAGCCGTGCAAACATTGTTATCTTGACTTATAAAGCAAACGATCGTTTTATTAAACAAGCCAAGAAAACTTATTCAGAAATGAAAGTGTGGGTCCTAGTGGTGGGGATGGAGAGGGAAGTGTACGTAGGTTTCCCCCAAAACTCACGTAGGTTCACTCATGTAAGCTTCTCCATTACTCAAGCTGAGTCATTGTTGTAGGTTCCACCAGTACTCATAGTGAGTCATTGTTGTATGTTCCAGCAATACTCACTGAGTCATTGTAGGTTCCACCAATACTCACACTGAGTCATTGTTGTAAGTTCTGCCAAAACTCGAAATTTATCAAAAGGTATATCAAAGGTGCATTGTGACTTGAGAATGCCACCACAAGTTCCCCAGATCTTAAATGCGAAGTATTTGTGAAAAAGCCTAAATGTATGTAGTTAACATTATTCAGAATAAATTTAGTGATGTTCAGTGTTGAAATAACTGCGAAAAATTAAAGACTGAACGTCACTAAATTAATTCTGAATAATGTTAACTACATATATTTATGGTTTTCACAAATACTTCGCATTTAAGATCTGGGGAACTTGTGGTGACATTTCGGTCCGTCCTGAACATTCTCAAGTCACAATTAATGCACCTTTGATATACCTTTTGATAAACTTCGAGTTCTGGCACAACTTACAACAATTACTCAGTGTGAGTACTGGTGGAACCTACAACAATGACTCACTATAAGTATTGGTGGAACCTACAACAATACTCACTGTGAGTATTGATGGAACCTTCAACACTGAATCAGTGTGAGTACTAGTGGAAACTACAACAATGACTCACTGTGAGTATTGGTGGAACCTACAACAATGACTCAGCGTGAGTAATGGGGATGCCTATATGAGTGAACCTACGTGAGTTTTGGGGGGAACCTACGTACACTTCCCTCCCCATCCCCACCACCAGGGCCCACACTTTCATTTCTCATCCTTGACATGTAATCCCCGTTTTCCCCTTCATGAAAAACATCCCCCCATGATTTAAGAGATGGAGGGGAGGAAGGAGGAATGGCAAGAGAGAAATGGGAAGGACGGGGGGAGGGGGTAAGTGGGAGAGGCAGATAGATGGGAAGGGCGAGAGGGAGTGGGGGCAGGGAGGTGATGAAAGGAGGAGGGGAATAAAGGAAGCAAAACAGACGAGTGAATGAGGAAGGAATAGGAAGGGCACACAGTGGCACTACCGGTGTAGGTTGCCTCTAATATCAAGTAACAATAACAACTGCCAAAGAAAAACTTACTTTCTCGTAAAAAATTGCAAACAGATTTAGAAATACACATTAAATATTTCAAAGTAATAAATTATATATTCCCT
This sequence comes from Cherax destructor, assembly GCA_009830355.1. Classification (NCBI taxonomy): domain Eukaryota; kingdom Metazoa; phylum Arthropoda; class Malacostraca; order Decapoda; family Parastacidae; genus Cherax; species Cherax destructor. Next base: position 477,875 of record WNWK01000322.1, read on the forward strand.
TCGTACGTGCTGTGCACATACACATATATATATATATATATAATATATATATATATATATATATATATATATATATATATATATATATATATATATATATATATATGTCGTGCCGATTAGGTAAAACTGGTCAATTAGCAAGAACTCATCTAAATTTAGGTCCTTTCTAAAATTTTCTCTTATACGTTTAAAGATATATTTTTTCATTTATGTTAATGTAAGAATTTATAATTTTGTACCAAGAGAAACTTTGAAAACCTACCTAACCTTATTACAACAAGCGCAATTTAATTTAGCCTAACCCAACTAAATATATTTTAGATACGTTAACATTAATTTAATAATAAACAAACACAATGAAATATATTTTTTCGTTATGTTCAGAATGATTTTGGAGAAATTATTGCATACACAAATTTTCACTTGTCTTATATGGCAAGGTGAGCGTTGCTATTTAAGCCAAAATCGCAAGTTTTACCTAATCGGCACGACATATATATATATATATATATATATATATATATATATATATATATATATATATATATATATATATATATATATATATATATATATATATATAGTTGCGATTTTAGCTTAAATAGCAACGCTCTTTTTGCCGAATAAGGCAAGCGAAAATTTCTGTATGCAATAATTTCGCAAAAATCTTTCTGAACTTAACGAAAAAATATATTTCATTGTGTTTGTTTATTATCAAATTATTGTAAACTTATCTAAAATATATTTAGCTGGATTAGGCTAAATTAAATTGATCTTGTTATAATAAGGTTAGGTAAGTTTTCTAAGGCTCTTCTGGTACAAAATTATTAACTTTCACATTATCATATATGAAAAAAAAATATATATCTTAAACGTATAAGAGAAAATTTTAGAAAGGACTTAATTTCAAATGAGTGCTTGTTAATTGACCGCTGTTACCTATTCGGCACGACATTTTATATATATATATATATATATATATATATATATATATATATATATATATATACATGTATATATATCTTACATTGATGTGAGAGTTTTCTCGACACCACAAATTCGTCAGTCACACCGACACTTTTTAAAGTATTAATCTGCTGCGTAAATCATTTTAACCATTCAGTAAGGCAGGGTAATTTTTATTTATTTAAATGTAGCGCAAATCCCGTGGGGAAGGATCGTCCAGCGAAAGGAATAGTGAGGGCTCGATCCTCCGTCCACAAAGCGTGGGACGTTCTATGTAGTTGTAGTCACATACCTCCTAACAAGAAACAGCCAGCATACATATCTGGAGGACGAAGTATCCTTACATACATGCACAACGACACAACAATGCAAAAAAAGCTTTTATTTAGACAGCATTTCACGCTTAAGTAAACTAAAAAGACTTTAAAAGGAAATGCAAACAGATGTTTGTGGTGAATACTTATGTCCTTCTCTACTACCAGCATATCTTTGTTTACCTTGGCCACGTGCTGATGGAACTACTCTTAAAATCACAGTGATGCTGGCGAAGTGATCATAATTTAAGGAATTAGAGGTAAACGCCTCTTTTTTCTGGATATACTCAAACAAAGGCACACTTCGGTCTCAGTACTCCGGTACAGTCCTGGCACCATTCTGTCTGAATAAGACACGTGCAAGTTCGGGTATTTTTTATTGTGGAATTAGACACATGTGCAACACTTGGGTATCTTTATTGAGGAAACGTTTCGCCACACAGTGGCTTCATCAGTCCATACAAAGGAGAATGGTGAAGAACAGGAGGAGTTTGAGGTAATCAGTCCCTCAGCCTTGAGTCGATGTAATCAGTACATCAGGATTGATGGACTGATTATATCGACTCACGGCTGAGGGACTGATTACCTCAAACTCTTCCTGTTCTTCACCATTCTCCTTTGTATGGACTGATGAAGCCATTGTGTGGCGAAACGTTTCCTCAATAAAGATACCCAAGTGTTGCACATGTGTCTAATTTATCAACTTGTCGGTTCTCTGAAACATTCATCTACATTTTTTTTATTGTGGAGACAGTTCACCAACTATTGGCTTCATCAGTTCAATACAGAGAATAATCCTGGAGATGGTGACCGACATTTATATTGGGATGGTAAAGCCACTGGTTGGTGAAACGTCTCCACAGTAAAACTACCCAAGCACTGAGCATGTCATATTTACCTACTTATCGCTTTTAAACCGTTAATACAAAATACCATTCGTGTTTGTCATCATCACAGCAGACAGATAATAACACTAACTAGTGTGGTGTCATCTTTGCAGACGACACCACCCCACCCGTTCCGTGGTTTGTTTGCAATTGTGTTATTACGATTTCGTGAGACACCAAAATAAGTATTAAAGTCACCACAGTAGAAGACACAGGAAAACTATATATATTAAACAGATATCTACACAGTCATTAAAAGGGAAAATGAAAATGACAACGTTCAAGGATGACAAATTTCAACTGCTTAGGTATGGGAAAATGAAGACCCCAAAACAAGCACAGCGTACAGAACAGAGGCAGACTCATAGAACATAATGGAACAAGTAAACGACTTAATAAGAATATTTATACCAGATCTGTATTTTAGAAAACACAAGACGGCAAATACAACAAAGGTCAGGAAAATGATGGTACTTTACAATTTACTTGTACTCTTACGACTTCAATATTGTCCTCACTGAATCTTCCAAGGTGGGAGAGAGAGAAAAGCAGGAAAATTCAGAGATCCTCTCCTACCAGTATAAGTTCCATAAAACATCTAAACTACTGGGAATGCCTCAAAGCACTTAGTTTATTCTCTATGGCGCGGGTTATTATTCTTACATTTATAGGGGAGCGCTGAACTCGTAGGGGTTAAACAGCGCCTGAGGGAACAGGAGGCATTCAGGTTCGATCCAAGGAAAGAGAAATAATGCCTTATTCCTTGGATCAAGAGCACTTCACCGGCATCAAGGAATCTCCCCCCTGAGGTGTCTATGGGAGGGAGAAGAGCGATAACTACGTGAAGGACGTTTACGGAAGCCAACTCCCCGGCGGTCTGGTCCTAGACCAGGCCTCCTGGTGGACCAAGGCTTGATCAACTAGGCTGTTATTGCTGTACAGTACGCAGTCCAACGTATGAACCACAGCCGGCTAGTCAGGAACTAATTTGAGGAACTTCTCAAGTCCCTGGAAGACAGCCAGGGGTTTACTCACAATTCCCCTTTTGCATGGAGGAAGGGCGTTGAAAAGTCGGAGACCTCTGATACTCATCGAGTTCTCTCCTAGTGTACTCGTCCCTTCCCTGTTCGTCAGCCAAGTCTCTTGTTTTCACAGAGAGCGATTTTGGCGTACAAGTTTGGGACCAGTTCCCTCAGGATTTTCCTTTTTTTTTTTATGATGTACCTTTCTCGCCTACAATACGAGGAGTACAGTTCAAGGAACTTCAAGTATTCCCAATAGTTCAGATGTCTGACTGAATGTATATAAGCAGTGAAAGTTATCTGTATGTTTTCTAGCTCAGTAATCTCGCTTGGTTTGAAGAAGGTCGTTAACATACATCAGTATCCAAGCATTTAGTAAGTTGAAGAATATGATCATTGCCCAGCGTCTATTGTTTCGAAAGCTCTGGTTATCCAGCCTATTATTTTCCTTGAGGTAGCGATAGTAACATTATTATGATCTTTGAATGTGAGATCTAGCTTTATTATTCCTAAGTTTCGCGCATGGAACTTCCTCTCTATTGAATGATTTAAGTTTTTCCAGTATTCCGTTTCAGTATTTATTTCCTCCATTCTTCCATAGCGAATAAATGGAAACTTGTCCTCATTGAACATATTACTGTCTGAGGCCCATTGTAAGACTTTATATCCACCTGAAGACTCGATGTCTTCGACGAGCGTCATTCGCATAGAGATTCTGCAAGTTAGGGTGCTATGGTTTAGGTCCATGTCGATGTCAGATATAAGAATGAGAAAAACAAGAAGGTAAAGTACTGTGCTTTGATAATGCACGCAGACAATGCTCAAGAGCCTGGTCCCTAACCTGCACACTGCTATAACAACTTGCTGAAGTTGAAGAATGAGACACCTGTGCAACATTTGGAAATCTATATTGTGGAAACGTTTCGCCAGCCAATGGCTTCTTCAGTCCAATACAGAGAAGAACTGAGTGTAAGGAAGAAAGTGTAGAAAAAAGCCCATAAAGGGCACGGAAATGCTGGATACAATTAGAGAACACTGGTAACAACTGTGGTTCAAGACTTCAACCTACTACCAACGGATACCAAGAATACTGCCAGATAAACAGAAGTTTTCAAGAAGCTTGACAGCTTCGTGATACAAGTACCGGATCAGTCGGACTGAGGGACAAAGGGAACAAAGGGCCATACAGGATATTGCAAGAAACCCAAAATATTTCTATTCCTATGCAAAATCCAAGCTAAGAACTACCTGTAGAATTGGACCATTATTGAGAGGAGATTTGTATACTGACGATGAACAGGAAATGAGTGAAATCCTAAAAGAACAGTATGAGTCGGTGTTCAGCAACCCACTAAACAACAGCAAGGTAGAAAATGGAGAAATATTTTTCACTCCAGCAGAAGGCCGCGCAGACCAACTAACTGACATTAGTATAAATCCCATAGATTTCGAAAAAGAAATGGACAACATGCCCACTCACTCAGCACCTGGACCAGATTCATGGAATGCTTTATTTATGAAGAAGTGCAAAGTACCACTAGCAAGAGCCCTTAGTGTTCTTTGGAGAAAGAGCTTAGATCTAGTTGAAATACCGGAGGCCTTAAAGAGTGCAGACATAGCTCCTTTGCATAAGGGAGGTAGTAGAGCACTAGCTAAAAATTACAGACCAGTAGCCCTCACTTCTCACATCATAAAAATCTTCGAAAGAGTGATGAGACGGCAGATTACAAAGTTCATGGACCAGCACAACCAACATAACCCGAACCAGCATGGCTTCAGAGCGGGACGATCATGCCTGTCACAGCTGCTGAACCATTATGACAGAATTACGGAGGCATTGGAGGACGACCAAAACGCAGATGTGATTTACACAGATTTTGCAAAGGCGTTTGACAAATGCGATCATGGAGTGATAGTACACAAAATAAGGGCCATAGGCATTACGGGGAAGGTAGGCAGATGGATTTTCGAGTTCCTAACACACAACACAAAAAATAGTAGTGAACAGGGCAAGATCGGGCATCAGCGAGGTTAAAAGCTCAGTGCCCCAAGGCACTGTCCTGGCACCTCTGCTGTTTCTCATCCTCATAGCAGACATAGATAAAAACACCCGGCACACTTTTGTATCGTCATTTGCAGATGACACTAAAATAAGCATGAAAGTCACTACGGTAGAGGACACTGAAACGATAAGTTTCAGCTGTTTAGGTATGGAAAGAATGAAGAACTCAAAAGGAATACTATACACAAAACTCAAGAGGGTCACCAAATAGAACGAAAGGAACACGTAAAGGACTTGGGAATAATTATGTCTGCTGATCTTTCTTTTAAAGACCATAACAAGACAAAGATCACGACAGCCAGGAAGATGACGGGGTGGGTATTGAGAACCTTCAAAACAAGGGAAATAATGCCGATGGTGACACTCTTCAAATCGCTAGTGCTCCCTCACTTAGAATACTGATCAGTGCTGACGGCCCCGTTCAGGGCAGGAGAAATATCAGAGCTGGAACAAATACAGAGATCGTTTACGGCTCACATTGAGCCAGTGAAACATCTAAATTATTGGGAACGCCTTCAAGTCTTGAACATGTACTCATTGGAGCGGAGGAGAGAGAGATACATGATAATATATACCTGGAAAGTACTCGAGGGCCTGGTCCCAAATCTGCACACTGTCATAACAACATACTGGAGTGAGAGATATGGGAAGAAGTGTAAAATAAACCCAGTGAGGAGTAGGGGTGCGGTGGGGACAATAAGGGAGCATATCAACATCCGGGGTCCAAGACTATTCAACATCTTACCAGAAGATATCCTAAACACGGCTGGAACAAGTGTAAAAGCCTTCAAGAGGAAACTGGACAAGTATCTTCAACAGGTGCCAGATCAACCAGGCTGTGACAGATATGTGGGGCAGCGGACCTCCAGCAGCAACAGCCTGGTTGACCAGGCAAGCACCAGACGAGCCTGGCCCATGACCGGGCTCAGAGTAAAGAAACTCTCGAAACTCTTCAAAGGTATATATCAAAGGTAAAGGTGCCAATGGTGACACTTTTCAAGTCGTCTGTGCTCTCCCTAGTTTAGAAAATTTTTCAGTGTTGACGAACCCGTTAAGGGAGAGAGAGACAGAACAGATTCAGATATCATTTAAGGCCCATATAGAGCCAATAAAGCATTTAAATTACTTGGAATTTAGGCTTCATCCTAAATATGTACTCAATGGAGTGGATGAGAGAGTTAGAGAGAGATACACGATAATACATACCTTGAAAGTACTTGAGGGGCCCTTTTCTCATATCTGCACACTTATAACATACCGGAGTGAGAAATATGGGAGGAAATGCAAAACAGACCCAGTGAAAAACCGGGATGCCGTGGGCACAATAAGATAACATTATTGTATCAACATCTGTGACCCCAGACTATTCAACATCTTACCAGAAGATATCAGAAACATTGCTTGGACAAGTGTATACTTCAAGAGGAAACTGGACAAGTATCTTCACCGTATCCATTGAGAACATACTTTTATATACATATTACTTTTGATGAGACTGCTGCTTTTGGTGGCCTGCTGACCCACATATCCATCACAGCCTGGTTGATGTGGCAACTGGTGAAGATGCTTGTCCAGTTTCCTCTTAAAGACTATTGTCGAATAGTCTGGGTCCTAGGCTCAATCTCAAAGCTGATATAAAACAAGTTTTCCAATGGGCAACGGAAAACAATATAATATTCGATGAGGAAATATTTCAATTACTCCGTTACTGTACACTAACACCCCCATTCATGGCAGGTGAAATAGCAAATCTGGAGAATATCCAGAGAACCTTCACAAAGTGTATTAGTTCAGTCAAGCACCTTAATTACTGGGAACGCTTGAAGTCCCTTGACCTGTACTTCCTGGAATGCAGGAGACAGATACATCACAATCTGTACCTGGAAAATCCTAGAGACTCGTCCTGAATCTGCACACAGGAATCACTTCCTACGAAAACAAAAGACTAGGCAGACGGTACAACATACCTCCAATGAAAAGATGGGGGTGCTATACACTAAGAGAAAACACAATAAGTGTTTAGGGACCAAGACTGTTCAACTGCCTCCCATCACACATGAGGGAAATTACCAATAGACCCCTGATTACCTTCAAGATACCTAAAGTCAGTGCCCAATCAGCCGGGCTTTGGGTTATATGTTGGACTTCGTGCTGCCAGTAGTAACAACCTGGTTGATCAGGCCCTGATCCACCGGGAGACCTGGTCGAGGACCGGGCCGCGGGGGCGTTGACGCCGAACAACCTCCAGGTAGATGCCAGATCAATCAGGCTGTGATGGATCTTTAAGCCAGCGGGCCACCAGTAGCAACAACCTGGCTGACCAGGCAAGCACTAGACAAGCTTGGCCCAAGGCCGGGCTCCGGGGATAAAAAAAAAAAGGTATCCTTCAGATGGGTAAAGGAGAGTGAGCATGTGGCGACTGTGTGAGTGGTAAGTTAGTGTTAGTGTGTGTGAATAGTTAAGGGAGTGTTAGTGTGTGAGTGGGTAAGGGAGTGTAAGCAAAGAGTAGTGGGAGGGCGGGAGAGGGAGGGGAAGCAGAGGGTAAGGGAGGGGAGGAATGGGAGAGACGTCCCCACGTTGCAGCGAGATACAAAGTGAAGCAAACGCCTGTTGATCAATATTACTGGGGAGGCTGGCAAAGAGAGGGACGCCAGAGGGTGGGTGATACAGGCGGGCGGTGGAAGAGTGGGTGGTAAGGTGGGAGAGCGGGATGGAGTAGGTGGAGGAAGCACAAAGGTGTCAACAGAAACCTATTCTAACATCCCATGTTTTAATATATCTGAACGTTTGCCGCAACTATCATCAAGTTCGTTGTGGCCAGATGTATCACGGGAACTTTTATAAATTTGATAATTTGGGATTAAGTGTAGGGGGAGGGGAAGGGAGATGCCACATGAACATAGAAAGGTGGTAGCTGAAGGGAAGACAAGAGTGAATGTAGACGAATGTAGACGTTTTTATTGGTTTATTTAACCTAAACAAACATATCTTAAACTAACTTGAAATAAAGAAAACAGCATTTGTAAGTTTACAAAATTGTTGAGAAATTACTGATGGTAACCTCGTATGAAAATTAACTGCAAAACAGGCAGAGAATAACGGAGATAAAGGTAAAGATATGGAACTAATGGACAGAGGAAGGGAGGCGAGAGGGAGGAAAACATAGCAATTAAGAAGAGATATGCAAAGGATGGAGATGAGAAAAGAGGAAGTGAAGCTGGAATACGATGTGTGGAGAGAGAGGTGGAGATAAAGATAGAGACAGAGAGAGAGAGAGACAGAGAGAGAGAGAGAGACAGAGAGAGAGAGAGAGAGAGAGAGAGACAGACAGACATACAGACAGAGAGGGGGAGAATGGGAGAGGGAGAGACTGGGAGAGAGAGTTGGGGTAAGAAGGGGAGAATGGGAGAGAGTTGAGTTGGGGTAAGAGGAGAATGGGAGAGAGAGTTGGGGTAAGAGGGGAGAATGGGAGAGAGGGGTAAGAGGGGAGAATGGGGGGAGGGGGTAAGAGGGGAGAATGGGAGAGAAGGGGTAAGAGGGGAGAATGGGAGAGAGGAGGTAAGAGGGGAGAATGGGAGAGAGGGGTAAGAGGGGGAGAATGGGAGAGAGGGGAGAATGGGAGAGAGAGTTGGGGTAAGAGGGGAGAGTGGGAGAGAGGGGTAAGAGGGGAGAATGGGAGAGAGAGGGTAAGAGTTGGAGAATGGGAGAGAGGGGTAAGAGGGGAGAATGGGAGAGAGGGGTAAGAGGGGAGAATGGGAGAGAGAGTTGGGGTAAGAGGGGAGAATGGGAGAGAGGGGTAAGAGGGGAGAATGGGAGAGAGGGGTAGAGGGGGAGAATGGGAGAGAGGGGTAAGAGGGGAGAGAGGGGTAAGAGGGGGAGAATGGGAGAGAGGGGGTAAGGGGAGAATGGGAGAGTTGGGGTAAGAGGGAGAGAATGGGAGAGAGAGGGGGGTAAGGTTAAGGAGAAAGAAGATAAATAAGAGAGGCTGGGACTAGGTAACACTGAGGACGCATCACCAAGGTAGTGTTTTGTTGGTGAGGGAAAATGTTGGGTTACTGGGATGTGTTCAAATATTGAAGCACTCAGTAATTAAGCAAGCAGCCGCTGGTGCATGCGTTGTGGGTTACCACCGCAGAAAGCAACACTGGACAACATGGTGTCCTAATATTGTGTATGATAATGTAATAACTTCCACAACAGGTGCTCTATCAAACTATTTCAAAACTGTCACTCTATATATTTAACCCAGGACTAACCATGTGCGTGCACGTGTAGGTTCGTGTGCGTTCATGTGTAAGTTCTGTACTCACCCATTTGTGTTTGCATGAGGTCGAAATTCAGCTTCTGGCCCCGCCTCCCTGATGGGGCCTTATTATACCTACACTTAAAGATGAGTATTGAATTAGACTCCAACACTGTGTCACAAGTCATTCCATTATTCAACCACTCTAAGACTTTGTGCATGTGTAAGTTCATATGCATACACATGTAGGTTCATGCTCGTACGTAAGTAAGTTCCTGCCAGATCAACCAGGCTGTGCTGGATATGTTGACCAGCGGGCCGCTAGTGGCAACAGCCTGGTTGATTAAGCAAACACCAGATAAGCCTGGCTCAGGGAGTAGAAAAACTCTCGAAACTCATAAAGGGAAGGCCAAAGGTGAAGGTACTGGTAGTGACCTCAGCATTACTGGTAGTGACCTCAGCATTACTGGTAGTGACCTCAGCATTACTGGTAGCGACCTCAGCATTACTGGTAGCGACCTCAGCATTACTGGTAGCGACCTCAGCATTACTGGTAGCGACCTCAGCATTACTGGTAGTGACCTCAGCATTACTGGTAGCGACCTCAGCATTACTGGTAGCGACCTCAGCATTACTGGTAGTGACCTCAGCATTACTGGTAGCGACCTCAGCATTACTGGTAGCGACCTCAGCATTACTGGTAGCGACCTCAGCATTACTGGTAGCGACCTCAGCATTACTGGTAGTGACCTCAGCATTACTGGTAGTGACCTCAGCATTATTGGTAGCGACCTCACTCTGGACGACTGCCAAGGACCTCAGTATTCACACACTCGTGTACTACAATAAGGGCATTGCAATGAAAAGGTTTGACGAATGTCGACCCCAAAATGCTCATTAAAATCCTGATGGCAGTCATAAATGTCCACAAAGACCCTACTGTTAACAATGATTAATGAGTCAATTGGACGCAAAACGAAAAAAAAAATTGCAGGATAAATGCTTGCCATATATGTTCCAATATTAACAACTGAGAAGAAATGTGACGAAGGCAGGAAATACACTGAGCAACGAAAGTGAGGTTAGGCTCGGGTATAACTAAGGACAAGCACACACAACAAAGAGATCAAGGAGTAATAAAGCAAAGCGTCAGAAAGAGATTAGTAACACAACACAGCTGAGCAGGACACAGTTACCAACAGGCAACAGTAAGTCACATGGACAGGGGACACCTTGAGACACACGCACGCTAACATGCACTGTACACACTAGCAAGCACACACCACTAGCGTGCACATAAGAACACGCACATGCCACCAGCGTGAACATAAGCAAGAACACGCACATGCCACCAGCGTGCACATAAGCAAGAACACGCACATGCCACCAGCGTGAACATAAGCAAGAACACGCACATGCTACCAGCGTGAACATAAGCAAGAACACACACATGCCACCAGCGTGAACATAAGCAAGAACACGCACATGCCACCAGCGTGAACATAAGCAAGAACACGCACATGCCACCAGCGTGAACATAAGCAAGAACACACATGCCACCAGCGTGCACATAAGCAAGAACACGCACATGCCACCAGCGTGCACATAAGCAAGAACACGCACATGCCACCAGCGTGAACATAAGCAAGAACACGCACATGCCACCAGCGTGAACATAAGCAAGAACACGCACATGCCACCAGCGTGAACATAAGCAAGAACACACACATGCCACCAGCGTGAACATAAGCAAGAACACGCACATGCCACCAGCGTGAACATAAGCAAGAACACGCACATGCCACCAGCGTGAACATAAGCAAGAACACACATGCCACCAGCGTGCACATAAGCAAGAACACGCACATGCCACCAGCGTGCACATAAGCAAGAACACGCACATGCCACCAGCGTGAACATAAGCAAGAACACGCAAATGCCACCAGCATGAACATAAGCAAGAACACGCACATGCCACCAGCGTGCACATAAGCAAGAACACGCACATGCCACCAGCGTGAACATAAGCAAGAACACGCACATGCCACCAGCGTGAACATAAGCAAGAACACGCACATGCCACCAGCGTGAACATAAGCAAGAACACACATGCCACCAGCGTGCACATAAGCAAGAACACGCACATGCCACCAGCGTGCACATAAGCAAGAACACGCACATGCCACCAGCGTGAACATAAGCAAGAACACGCAAATGCCACCAGCATGAACATAAGCAAGAACACGCACATGCCACCAGCGTGCACATAAGCAAGAACACGCACATGCCACCAGCGTGAACATAAGCAAGAACACGCACATGCCACCAGCGTGAACATAAGCAAGAACACACACATGCCACCAGCGTGAACATAAGCAAGAACACGCACATGCCACCAGCGTGAACATAAGCAAGAACACGCACATGCCACCAGCGTGAACATAAGCAAGAACACATGCCACCAGCGTGCACATATGCAAGAACACGCACATGCCACCAGCGTGCACATAAGCAAGAACACGCACATGCCACCAGCGTGAACATAAGCAAGAACACGCACATGCCACCAGCGTGAACATAAGCAAGAACACACATGCCACCAGCGTGCACATATGCAAGAACACGCACATGCCACCAGCGTGCACATAAGCAAGAACACGCACATGCCACCAGCGTGAACATAAGCAAGAACACGCAAATGCCACCAGCGAGCACATAAGCAAGAACACGCACATGCCACCAGCGTGCACATAAGCAAGAACACGCACATGCCACCAGCATGAACATAAGCAAGAACACGCACACACCACCAGCGTGCACATAAGCAAGAACACGCACATGCCACCAGCGAGCACATAAGCAAGAACACCCACATGCCACCAGCGTGCACATAAGCAAGAACACGCACATGCCACCAGCGTGAACATAAGCAAGAACACGCACACACCACCAGCGTGCACATAAGCAAGAACACGCACATGCCACCAGCGAGCACATAAGCAAGAACACGCACATGCCACCAGCGTGAACATAAGCAAGAACACGCACATGCCACCAGCGTGAACATAAGCAAGAACACACCAGCAGCGTGGAGCTCCTACATGATGAAGCATGCTCAGACGCTTGAAAAGTTCAAAGGCTTGCATCTAGAATGGTCCGAGTACATTAAAAGGGAGGCTTGAAAAACTCAACCTGACGACCGTACAAGAGAGAACCTGGGAACACATGTTTACGAAGTACAGGATATTCATGAAAATTAACAGGGTAGATCGGGACAAACCGAAAATGCAAGGGCATGAACTAAGGGACATAACAGAGGTTAGGAAGTGCATTCTCAGTCTTGGGGTCGTAATAAATTGGAATGAACTTTAAGTAGATATGGTTTCCCTCTAGACAATTCCTGGTTACTACCTGTAGACGGTCGTACACCAGGCGTCCTGGAGTGGAGGACATATGTATGATAATATGTATGGGGAAGGTACTTGAGGTCCTAGTCCCAAAGCTGTACAATGCCCTAACAACTTACTGGAGTGAAAGATATGAGTGAAAATGTACAATAAACCAAGTGAAAAGGAAGGGCGTCGTGGGAACAGTAAGAGAATATTTCAACAACATGCGTGGTCCTCGACACTATTGTCACTTAACATCTTGTCAGAAGATATCAGAAACATTGCCAGGTCTTCAAGAGGAAACGCGACAAGTACCTCCGTCAAGTGCCGGATCAATCAGGCTATGATGGATATGGGGGCCAGTGGGCAGCCAGCAACAAAAGCAAACTACTATTTCTTCATGTTCTTCTATGTAGACCACTGAACAAAGACATCATTTCTTTAGGAGTCTACATAAAATCCACAAATAAAGATGATCTCACTCATTTCTACACACACACACCACGACCCTCGCACGAAGAAATGCGTGATCATTGGGGTTTCCAAAGTGCTATCTTTACAACCCTACAACACAACAGTGCCATCTTGTCTGTGGTTACGAAGACGGGCTGTAGAAGAATTCCAGTATATTATCCATGCCTTCACACGCTTACACTATCCTCCCTGCTTTATATAAAATTGCAGACGCATTGCTATTAAAATCTTCAACTTTACGAACAATGCCACCACCGAGAAATCCAGATTCCTGACTCTTCCTGGAGAAGTATCCAGCAACATCAGACCCTTTTAAAAAGCAACATGTAGATGAATGTTTCAGAGAACCGACAAGTTGATAAATTAAGATACATGTGCAACACTTGAGTATCTTTACTGAGGAAACGTTTCGCCACACAGTGACTTCATCAGTCCAATACAAAGAAGAATGATGAAGATCAGGAGGAGTTTGAGGTAGTCAGTCTCTCAACTTGGCTGAGGGACTGACTACATATGACCTAGTAGGTCACAGGTCACTGATGAAAATCATGTGTAAGGCATCAGATCATATAGTGTGTGTGTGTACACACACCTAGTTGTGGTTGCAGGGATCGAGTCACAGCTCCTGGCCCCGCCTCTTCACTTGCCGCTACTAGGTCACTCTTCCTGCTCCATGAGCTTTATCATACTTCTTCTTAAAGCTATGTATGGATTCTGCCTCCACTACATCACTCCCTCACAACTCTGTGACTGAAGAAATACTTCCAACTGTGACCCTTTGTTGCTGTGTCCCATCTCTGGAACATCCTGTCTCTATCTATATGTCGTTATCATATCCCCCCTATCTCTCTTGTCCTCCAGTGTCGTCAAGTCGATTTCCCTTAACCTCTCCTTGTAGGACATTCCCCATAGCTCCAGGATCAGTCTTGTTGCAAACCTTTGCACTTTCTTTAGTTTCCTTACGTGCTTGGCTAGGTGTGGGTTCCAAACTAGTGCTGCATACTCCAATATAGGCCTAACATACACGGTGTACAGGGTCCTGAACGATTCCTTATTGAGATGTCGGAATGCTATTCTTAGGTTTGCTAGGCGCCCATATGCTGCAGCAGTTATTTGGTTGATTTGCGCCTCAGGAGATGTGTCCGGTGTTATATTCACCCCAAGATCCTTTTCCTTGAGTGAGGTTTGTAGTCTCTGGCCCACCTAGACTGTACTCCGTCTGCGGTCTTCTTAGCCCTTCCCCAATCTTCATGACTTTGCACTTGAAGGGGTTAAACTCTAGGAGTCAGTTGCTGGACCAGGCCTGCAGCCTGTAGTTCTTCCTGATCCTCGTCCGATTGAATTCTTCTCATCAACTTCACATCATTTGCAAACAGGGACACTTCTGAGTCTATTCCTTCCGTCAAGTCGTTCACATATATCAGAAACAGCAACGTCCTAGGACTGACCCCTGTGGAACCCCGCTCGTCACAGGCGCCCACTCTGACACTTCGTCACGTACCATGAATAGCTGTAGTCTTCCCGACAGGTATTCCCTGATCCACTGCAGTGCCTTCCCTGTTATCCTTGCCTGGTCCTCTAGCTTTTGCACTAATCTCTTGTGTGGAACTGTGTCGAACAACTTCTTACAGTCCAAGAAAACTCAATCTACCCACACCTCTCTCTTGTCTTACTGCTGTCGCCCTGTCATAGAACTCCAGGTTTGTGACACGGGATCTCTAAAACCGTGATGGTTGTCGTTGATAAGCTCATTCGTTTCTAGGTGTTCCACCACTCTTCTGATAATCTTGTCCATGACTTTGCATACGGTATATTTGCTGTTTTTCATACCTCAGGAGAGATGTTATCCGGCCCCATCGCCTTTGAGGGATCTAGCTCGCTTAGCAGCCTCTTCACTTCCTCCTCAGTTGTATGTATTGTGTAAAACACTTGATGGTGTACCCCACCTCTCCGCCTTTCTGGAGGTCCTTCTATCTCCTCTGTGAACACTTCTTTGAATCTCTTGTTGAGCTCCTTACACACTTCGCGGTCATTTCTTGTGACCTCCCCTCCTTCCTTCCTCAGCCTGATCACCTGGTCCTTGACTGTTGTTCTCCTCCTGATGTGGCTGTACAACAGCTTTCGGTCGGATTTGGCTTTCGCTGCTATGTCATTCTCGTATTGTCTTTGGGCCTCGTTTCTCACCTGTGCATATTCATTTCTGGCTCTACGACTGCTCTCCTTATTTTCCTGGGTCCTTTGCCTTCTATACTTCTTCCATTCCCTGGCACACTTGGTTTTGGCCTCCCTGCACCTTTGGGTGACCCACGGGCTCATCCTGGCTTTTTCGTAATTCCTGTTACCCTTGGGTGCAAACCTCTCCTCAGGTTCCTTGCATATTTTTGTCATATATTCCATCATCTCGTTTACTGACTTCCCTGCCTGCTGTAGATCTTAATACTACTGATTGCGAAAAGGATTTAGGAGTTCTGGTTAGCAGTAATCTAAAACCAAGACAGCAGTGCATAAGTGTTCGCAATAAAGCAAACAGAATCCTTGGCTTCATATCAAGAAGCATAAAAAATAGGAGTCCTCAGGTTGTTCTTCAACTCTATATATCCTTGGTTAGGCCTCATCTAGATTATGCTGCACAGTTTTGGTCACCGTATTACAGAATGGATATAAATGCTCTGGAAAACGTACAAAGGAGGATGACTAAGTTGATTCCATGTATCAGAAATCTTCCCTATGAGGATAGACTGAGGGCCCTGAATCTGCACTCTCTAGAAAGGCGTAGAATTAGGGGGGATATGATTGAGGTATATAAATGGAAAACAGGAATAAATAAAGGGGATGTAAATAGCGTGCTAAAAATATCTTGTATTGACAGGACTCGAAGCAATGGCTTTAAGTTGGATAAATTCAGATTCAGAAGGGATATAGGAAAGCATTGGTTTGGTAATAGAGTTGTCGATGAGTGGAACAAACTCCCGAGTACAGTTATAGAGGCTAAAACGTTGTGTAGTTTTAAAAATAGGCTAGATAAATATATGAGTGGGTGCGGGTGGGTGTGAGTTGGACCTGACTAGCTTGTGCTACTAGGTCAGATGCCGTGCTCCTTCCTTAAGTGAATGTAACCTGACCTGGCTGGGTCGGGGCATTGGCTTATTAAGCCGGTGGGAGACTTGGACCTGCCTCGCATGGGCCAGTAGGCCTGCTGCAGTGTTCCTTCTTTCTTATGTTCTTATAAAGCTATGAATGGATCCTGCCTCCTCTACATTGCTTCCCAAGCTATTCCACTTCCTGACCACTCTGTGACTGAAGAAATACTTCCTAACATCCCTGTGATTCATCTGAATCTTCAACTTCTAGCTGTGCCCCCTTGTTGCTGTGTCCCATCTCTGGAACATTCTGTCCACCTCGTCAATTCCTCTCAGTATTTTATATGTCGTTATCATGTCCCCCCTTTCGCTCCTGTCCTCCAGTGTCGTCAGGTCGATTTCCCTTAACCTCTCCTCGTAGGATATACCCCTTAGCTCCGGGACTAGTCGTGTTGCAAACCTTTGCACTTTCTCTAGTTTCTTTATGTGCTTGGCTAGGTGTGGGTTCCAAACTGGTGCTGCGTACTCCAGTATGGGTCTAACGTACACAGTGTGCAGGGTTCTGAACGATTCCTTATTAAGATGTCGAAATGCTTTTCTTAGGTTTGCTAGGCGCCCGTATGCTGCAGCAGTTATTTGGTTGATGTGCGCCTCAAGAGATGTGCCTGGTGTTATACTCACCCCAAGATCTTTTTCCTTGGGTGAGGTTTGTAGTCTCTGGCCCCCTAGACTACTCCGTCTGGGTCTTCTTTGCCCTTCCCCAATCTTCATGACTTTGCACTTGGTGGGGTTGAACTCCAGGAGCCAATTCCTGAACCAGGACTGCAGCCTGTCCAGATCCCTTTGTAGTTCTGCCTGGTCCTCGTCCGATTGAATCCTTCACATCATCTGCAAACAGGGACACTTCGGAAGTTATTCCTTCCGTCATGTCATTCACAAATACCAGAAACAGCACCGGTCCTAGGACTGACCCCTGTGGAGCCCCACTCGTCACAGACGCCCACTCTGACACCTCGCCACGAACCATGACTCGCTACTGTCTTCCTGACAGGTATTCCCTGATACATTGGAGTGCCTTCCCTGTTATCCTTGCCTGGTTCTCCAGCTTTTGCACTAATCTCTTGTGTGGAACCGTGTCAGACGCCTTCTTACAGTCCAAGAAAATGCAATCTACCCACCCCTCTCTCATGTCTTACTGCTGTCACCCTGTCATAGAACTCCAGTAGGTTTGTGACACAGGATTTCCCATCCCTGAAACCGTGTTGACTGCCGTTGCCGTTGATAAGATCATTCCTTTCTAGGTGTTCCACCACTCTTCTCTTGATAATCTTCTTCATGACTTTGCATACAATACATGACAGTGACACTGGTCTGTAGTTAAGTGCTTCATGTGTGTGTGTGTGTGCGCACTCAATAATAACCCACATACACAAGAAACTCAGGAGATTAAATGATCTGTATATTTGGATCTCCTTCTCTCATTCTCTTGCACCATCCGGAGTGACTAAATTTCCAGGAGCGAAATGTTGTTAATAAAGATGTCTAAAGTGTATGCACGTGTGTCCTTTCATCCACACTGTCAGTGCTGTTATACTTTCTACCTTCTACCTGGCAGTTACAGTTGCCAGTCACTGTTTTGTATTTTATATTCAGCAAAAATGGATATTTCAGGAATGTGCTGCTACACTATTCTAAATGATAGTTACGTGGTGGGAACAAACGCTAACTAGGTTTCCACTGCTATAGTTTTATTAAACAAGGTGTGTTTCATAGTACTGACATATGCCAGCCTGAGGTGAAAAACCTCAGAAGGGCAATTAGGATATCATTAAGGTGAGAAGATCGGAGGGAAAGAGGGAGGAGGGGAATGTGAGCGTTATGGGAGGTTTCTTCTTCTCTTGGACCTAAGTATATAAGACATTATGAAAGGCTTCATCCTCTCCCATAAACAGAGAAAGCTCAACATGTCTGCAACACACAAGAGTATGGTTGCTTCTTTCCGTAAGTGAAGAGGTGACACCTGAGAACACCTGCTTCTGTCCTCACTACTCTCGCAACAACTCCAACTCCAGGGTTTCATTACCTACAATAACAAGATGCCAAGCGTCTATTATTATGTGTAACCTAGCATGAGCACCCACAAGAGAGGACATCACGTTCGTGTACCCGGGGAGACAATCCTTGCCCCTCCCCTTACACTTCCCCGCCGCGCACGGCTACAATATCGAGGGAAATAATGAAACATTTGCATATGGAAATGGCCGGATATTCGTCCCTATAAAAATTGTAAATAGGGTGATGGTGGACGCGGGTTGTTTCTCAACAACATAACCACCAGTCACTACCACCGCTACTACTATGACTGTTAAAACCAATAGTCGCCTGGACATGTCAGTGATCCAATACTTGCTTAGTGTGTGTGTATATATATATATATATATATATATATATATATATATATATATATATATATATATATATATATATATATATATATATATAGTGAGGCTCAGGTTAGAGTATGTAGGCGAGAGGGAGATTATTTCCCAGTAAAAGTAGGCCTTAGACAGGGATGTGTGATGTCACCGTGGTTGTTCAATATATTTATAGATGGAATTGTAAGAGAAGTGAATGCTCGGGTGTTGGCAAGAGCTGTGGGGTTAAAAGATAAAGAATTTAACACAAAGTGGGAGTTGTCACAGTTGCTCTTTGCTGATGACACTGTGCTTTTGGGGGATTCTAAAGAGAAGTTGCAGAGGTTGGTGAATATAGAAAAGAGTAGAGGATAACAATTTTTTTTAGATAACTGAAGATTGGATATCAGATTGGAGGGAGAGAGTATGGACGAGGTGAATGTGTTCAGATATTTGGGAGTGGATGTGTCAGCAGATGGGTATATGAAGGATGAGGTGAATCATAGAATTAACGAGGGGAAAAAGGTGAGTGGTGCACTGAGGAGCTTGTGGAGACAGAGAACTTTATCCATGAAAGCAAAGAGGGGAATGTATGAGAGTATAGTTATACCAACACTTGTATGTATGGGTGTGAGACATGGGTTGTGAATGTTGCAACAAGGAGAAGGCTGGAGGCAGTGGAGATGTCATGTCTGAGGGCAATGTGTGGTGTGAATATAATGCAGAGAATAAGTAGTTTGGAAATTAGGAGGTGTGGGATTACCAAAACTATTATCCAGAGAGATGAGGAGGGGTTGTTGAGATGGTTTGGACATATAGAAAGGATGGAGCAAAAAATAGAAATTGACTGTCGAGAATTAAGGTAAATCCTTGTAGTGGAGGGTAAGGCGAGGGTAGGGCGTGCTTGATGTACCTTAGCAAAAGGTTGGAGGGAGGGGGGCTTAAAGAGAGGTTTTGTTGCAGTTGTCGAGGCTTGAGACTCTCCGCAAGCGCAGTGAGGGTGATATGATAAAGAACGAATGGGAGACAAATGGTTTTATAGACTTACGTGTTATAGTTACAGGTTAACATTTATAAGATTCAGGGAAACAGCAGGCAGGACTATGATTATAAGATAAGTAATGTCTGCACTCTGAAGGGGGGTGTTAATTTGCATTTGAACTTAGTAAGCAACGCTCTCAAGACAGTGATGGAGTGAATGATGATGAAAGTTTTTTTTGTCGGCACCCTGTCTTGGTGGAAACGGCCTTGTTAATAATAAAATATAATATATATATATATATTATATATATATATATATATATATATATATATATATATATATATATATATATATATATGTCGTGCCGATTAGGTAAAACTTGCGACTTTGGCTTAAATAGCAACGCTCTTCTTGCCATATAAGACAAGTGAAAATTTGTGTATGCAATAATTTCGCCAAAATCATTCTGAACATAACGAAAAAATATATTTCATTGTGTTTGTTTATTATTAAATTAATGTTAACGTATCTAAAATATATTTAGTTGGGTTAGGCTAAATTAAATTGCGCTTGTTGTAATAAGGTTAGGTAGGTTTTCAAAGTTTCTCTTGGTACAAAATTATAAATTCTTACATTAACATAAATGAAAAAATATATCTTTAAACGTATAAGAGAAATTTTTAGAAAGGACTTAATTTTAGATGAGTTCTTGCTAATTGACCAGTTTTACCTAATCGGCACGATATATCTATATCATATATATATATATATATATATATATATATATATATATATATATATATATATATATATATATATATATATATATGCGCGCTAGTACCATTTATGTGCAGGTTCCCTTGCCCAAACCAAAGTCACGTGACTCCTTTTGAATCGCGCACGACTTGGACGAAGATCTAGGTAGTTAGCATCCAGACCTACATAGGGGCAGGTAGACGTTGAATGGTTGGGTTTCGTCTTTGTGTTGAATACATCGCCCTATAACAGTCCATCTATTTGTATTTTTGATAACTTCACTTTCCTAGAACCAAACACGACATAAAGTTTAGTAAAATAGTGGTGAAGGGGGCAACTGGTATTAATAATATTAGACTTCTAGTAGACTCGTCTCTGGTGGCGTGCAGACACTTTGGTTATTTTAACCATAATCCTGTGTGTACTTAGGTAGTGTCTACTTACATAATTTGCGGCTATCTACATACCTGGCTACCAGCGGGTAGACGCCAGTTAGGCTTCATAGTTGAGAGCCTGAGCAGTCAGGCTGTTGGTGTTTACAGCAGTGACCGGAGCGGAACAGTTTAAAGTTCATCAAATTTCCTGGTGAAGCCAGTTAGTGGTTCTCCTGCGACCACTTTCCCAGGGTGTGCCTCTCAGACTTTATACCCTAAATCTTTATCAAACCATTTATTAAAGGTCTGAATTCAATTTGTTTACAACACCGGTGGATAATTTATACTAGTGTTGTATTGCTCTAAGAACTAAGAAGTTTATAGCCATTCTTGTATTCCCTCTGCTTCTAATATAGCTGCATGTGTTATCTATTAATAGGTCCAAGGATCATGGTCCCTCGCCCCGGTCTCCGACCACGCCTCTTAAACTGGAGAGAAAACATTACAGTAATAAGAACTTATTAAGAAATACACAGGAAAGTGAAGATAATCACATACTGAGTGTAAGGGGAAATTTGTAAGATTTACCCACCATCTTAATGTTCATGTAATAGAGTTAATTATGACTACCAACACTACCAGAGTGCAAAGCGTTTAACAGGCTTCCTCTTCACCAGAACACATGACAGGAGATTTATACCTCTCTAGATCGTTATCTACCATCCTACTGCCAAAGTACAAAACGTTAAACAATCTTTAGTTTCACGCCGGTATGTCAAGCCTTCAAATATCCCTTATCCCGGTCTGGGGCCTTGACTGGGACTGGGAGGCGGGGGCGATCACCCCTAGAAAGCGACTTTAGATAAGGTTGATTATAACTTGCACACCACATGTATATCTGCCTACAGTGTCTATCTTATCAGTTGCATCTGCCTAATCTAACAAATTATCTACCTATCATCTGGCTTATCATGCTATCAAATTTTCCAATAATCAATCACCTCTTCAAATAACTAGTTATTTCATCACTTTTTTCTTAATCTATTATTATACTTATGGTTGGACTGTATATATTACTAGCTTGTTTCGTGATATATATATATATATGTAAGACAAGCAATGGGGGGCAGAAATCTTTAGTTCAAGTACTTTCACACTTCTCAGTGCATCATCAGGAGCTGTGCAATGTTGCAAAGGTAGCAACAGGAGAAATGAAGGAAAGTTTTTTCAGAATATGGTGACGTGAGTGACACCCGCTAGCACCTCTCAGAATGCTAGAGGCACAGCCGAATGCCATCCACCCACAAGCCCCCTCACACCCCACCCCATATGGGGTCGGGAGGGCTAGGCCTCAAAGTTTGCAGATAGCCAGCCCTAAGCTTCTTCTAATCTAATATATAGTATTCATATATATATATATATATATATATATATATATATATATATATATATATATATATATATATATATATATATATATATATATAATATGCATGTATAAGTGCATGCATCTCACTGATGTGGGTTGGACGGCGGTATTTTAGTAGTATGCATCAAGGATGGGCAGGAGGCAGGGAAAAGTGAATCAGCGTCAGTTTCATGGTAGCATTACAGAGTGGGATTTACCCTGACACAAGTCGAGGGTGGTAGATAGCACCTGGACTGTTGAAGGTGCGCCTGGACGGAGGGTGACACCTTACACAGGTGGGGTGGCACCTTGGAGGAGGGGGATAGGATAAGTGAATGCGGCTCCTGGCACTTATCTGAAAGTGCTTTTAACCTCTTCTAATAATTACTTATCTCAACCCCGTCCCACCCCAACTCTACCAACATAAAAACACAACTATGACTACGATCGACCATGATATTATTGCCAACAAGTCATATACTAGCATAACTTTCATACTCCGACACATTAATTGTACATAGCGGTCTATCCTCCCAATACCAACAGTGTTTTTTTGACATGCTTAAAACAAATTCTGTATACATGTTGTTATTCGGGTTAGGGGAACGTCGATCGATATCTTATTAATAACGTCACATGCCACAGGCTGACAAATTTTATTTTTTCACGATTTGTTCAAATATTTGTTCATAGATTTTACGACACAATAGGTCTGAAGAGGTGCAGCAATATCTTCCACTCTCTTGTATAATACAAGACAGTAGAGGTTGCCACCATTGTTATTGTTTGTTGTTTACAAGTTGCCTGGAGTATCAGTACAGAATTTTGATCACACATTTCGACAGCTTTTTATTTTTATTTTCCTACAGTTTCATGATTTAGTATGCCTAGAGGCAAGACCAGTAACAGGCCGTGTTACTGTTTGCTAAACCAGAGAGATATTACATAAGTGATGGTTACCTTACTCAAATGAAGGGGCTGGATCAGACCGACGTCAGCAAAGAACGTCGCATTTTTTAAGGTAAGTCTATATTTGTTTTCAATTTGTTTTACATTGTTCACTAAATGGTGTGAAGTTTAGAAAATGTGCGCCATGTAAAATCAAGTAGTATATAGCGTATTTTGTTAAGTTTCGTTAAATGGGGCATATCAGTTGTATAAAATGGGTTTCATACCAAACTGTTGCCATATTCAAAATTTCCTTTTTTTTCCCAAAGAATTGGGATGGAAATGTATTATCTTTAGGGTAGTTTAGTAATGCTTCGGTAAAAAAAAAAAAATGTCAGTTATTTCTAAAGTAAACCACACAACAGATGGGATTAGAACCTATGGTAAGTGATTCGTAAAAGTCTAGGTCTGGAGTTTTACAACTCACTTGCCATGGGTTCTAACCTCACCCGTTCGGTGGTTTGTTTGAAATCGAGTTATTTCTAAAATATTTGTTTGCAGTAAATAACCAGTGCACAGCAACAAGCGTAGGATGGTTACTAGTGTGTCAGGTAAGCAAGAGACAAACGTGCTTCCAGTTTGTACTCAGGCTGTCAAGCCTTCCTTAGGTCCTCCAAGGTCGCCGCCAATAAATTGTGATTAATCGATTTGTATCTGCCATTTGTGAACATTTGCATCTGTTTTTCTATGACATTATATATATATATATATATATATATATATATATATATATATATATATATATATATATATATATTAATACAAGATGCAAACAACCACTGGGGAGTTGAATGATAGTTCAAGGCATTTCATGTTGCAATCAACACATCAGTAGCTTGCAATGTTGCAGAAAAGAGAAGGTCCAAGCAAATACGATCAGAGGAAGCGTCATTCAACTCTCCCTGTGATTAGTGATATATATATATATATATATATATATATATATATATATATATATATATATAAAACACTAATCACAGGCCGAAGGAGATTCGAACCTACGAACCTTGGGACAAGGTACACAGTACTCTGCTCACCGAACCACACTGGTCAATACTTTACTCGTAGGTTCGAGTCTCCTTCGGCCAGAGATTAGTGTTTGTGAATATTTTG
Source organism: Cherax destructor (assembly GCA_009830355.1). Taxonomy (NCBI): domain Eukaryota; kingdom Metazoa; phylum Arthropoda; class Malacostraca; order Decapoda; family Parastacidae; genus Cherax; species Cherax destructor. The sequence goes on from WNWK01000322.1 coordinate 502,307, forward strand.
CTTGTTCGGCGAATTCTAAACACACACACAATATATATATATACCACTCAGAAACAAGCGGGTATATACAGAGAAAGATCGCAGTCAGCAGGACTCGATATTGCTACTGAGACGGACAAGATTCCCAGGCAGAGCTCTTATCCACTCGGCCACAAATGCCACATAAGCTGGGCAGCCTGGTTCACAAGCCATGTTTCTTTCCCAGCCCGGGCACGTCAGTGAGCCTCAAGCGTGGATTCAAGCTATTTCAATCTCCTCCTGTATGTTCTGACCTCACAAGCGATTTTTATATCAATGCACCACGCAGAAACAAGCGGGTATATACAAAGAAAGATCGCAGTCAGCAGGACTCGATACTGCTACAGAGACGGACAAGATTCCCAGGCAGCGCTCGTCTAGTGATTGTTTAGTTAACCAGGCTGCTGTTTGGTCTGCCGACCCACATATTCATCAAAACCTGGTTGATATGATCAGGATACTTGTCCAGTTTCCTCTTGAAGATTTCTACATTTGTCCCAGCAGTGTTTCTGATATCTTCTGGTAAGATGCTGAATAGTTTTGGGCCACGGACATCGCTACAGCACAAAACATGCGTGCCAAAAAAAATAACTGAAAAAGTGGATATTGAACTTTGTAACACTTTAAACTCAGAATAACTGTACACAAACTAAAATTACAGGCCTCTTTCTTCCATTTGACAAGGCACAATACTCACACTAAATTTGATCATTCTCATGACATAGATGAACATAAAACAGGGAGAACACCGTATTATCCCTTACAGAAATAAGGATTTTTGTGGGTAACTCATCAAGGACACCAAGTCAGTGGACGCACCAGAAAAGTCAGTGGGCCACAGAAAATCAGCCTATGAACAATGCGGACAAATTTCAGCTACCACCCATGATCCAAAACACTTTTAAAATAAAACTTAATGTACCAAGACACCTCTGTTTTTCAAATTGGAATTTAACAAGTGGCTCTAAACAAACCTGATCAGCCAGGCTGTGGTATCTATTTTGAACATGGGGCAACCTCCAATAGCCTGACTGGCCCTGGGGATGCAGGGTGATGACCATCGGAACCATCAACAGGTAGACCTTCCCCTCACCTTCCCCCTTGTTCACGCAACATAATAGTTCGCTGACTACACGCACTTATTTAGCATAATATCAATATAAATAAGACAGTTAACATGAACTGGCTACAGCAGTCACTTGGACACTCGTTTACGGACAAGAAGAAGCCATCTGAGCTCAGGGATAACACAGTATGTGTAAAGGAAACGAGACTTCAACACCCTTTATACATAAGGAAAATTACAGACTACTGGCTGTCTTCTAGTAAGTTTCTCAAGTCAGTCCTTGATCAGCCAGGCTGTGGTACATATGTTGCGCTGCGTGCGGCTAGCACCAAAAGCCTGTTTGATCAGGCCATCTACGAGGAGGCCAGGTGTGGGGGCCGAGCTGTAGGGACACTGACCACTGAAACTGTCTTCAGGCAAATTTCAGGTATCAAGCTGTCAAAGGTTATCCCTCTTCCCCCTCCCCCGGTCTGTCTTTACCTATCAGTCAGCCAGTCTGTTATATCCCAAACCACCAAGTGTGTGAGTGAGTTCATATAGGTGTGAGTGACATCAGTGAGTGTATTGCTGGACGCCAGTGTTCTGATGCAGATAGGTAGTATATACCTGGCTCATACTTAGTACAAGGAAGATCCACACACCCAGTCCTTGTGTTCAATGACTCACACGGGTTTACCGCTTCCCATGATGAAGAAGAAGAAGAAGAAAATACCGTGTGTGGAACAATTAGATTAGGTTAATCTAACCTAGCGTAAATTAACTAATATTAACATACACTTCTCTGCCAAAACTAGCATTACATAAATGGATGGCTTACGTGTGGCAGCGCGGGAGACACCACTATCAAGCTTTATTGTTAATGGGAAGGACGGGTTACTGTTTAATATATTTGGAGAAAACCTTGTTGAGATTTATCTTGTTTCGGGTGTTTTCCAATTGTGAGGGCCCGGCCCAGGGCCAGGGCCAGGTCTGCATGTTTTTGTAAGGTGTAGTGTAGGCTCTTGTGTGAGGCCTGATGCTGTGTTGCTCATCCACTAATATGAACAACAACACAGTGTTAGCCAGTCAACACATTCTCGACGCGTCAGTACCAAACATCAAGTACGTAACATAGATATAACAAGCAGGTGAATGTATTGTTGCCTCACCTTACCGCCTCGCCTCCCTCCATCTCTTGCTCATTAATGCATGCCACACCTCCACACCACCATCACCTCAACATTCACACACCACACCTCAACATCCCCACACCACACCACACTTCACCACCACCTCAAAACCCCCGCACCCCACTTCAACACACTCCTGCGCCCTCTTTCCTCATCATCAGCCTCACAACTCCTAGCACCCTCCAGCGAGCATTCAGGCCGGGAGAGCGGCTCAGTCTACCTCCACGTTTCCTCAGAAACAATGATTTGCTATTGCTGCTTCCTGTTCCCCTGCTAGCTGTGTCACCCAGTGCTGATTCTGGTACTGTGGTAGTAGTAGTGGTAATGAGGTGGTAGTAGTAGTGGTAATGAGGTGGTAGTAGTAGTGGTAATGAGGTGGTAGTAGTAGTGGTAATGAGGTGGTAGTAGTAGTGGTAATGAGGTGGTAGTAGTAGTGGTAATGAGGTGGTAGTAGTAGTGGTAATGAGGTAGATGTGATAGTGAAGCAGGGAAAGAATTAGTAGCAGTCACAAATGAACGTGAAAGAGGCAGAGAAATACCAAAGACAGAACGGGAGGGAGGATGGTAGCAACAACGGTAGTAATATGGCAACAGTGATAGAGGTAAAAATGAGGAGGTAGCAGAAGCAGTAGTAGTGGAAAACTAAGGAAAAAATAATGGCAGTAGTAGTAAAGAAATAGTAGTAGTTGTAGTCAATAAGAACAGGAATACTACTACTACTATGTTGTTGATCTTTCTTCACTACTACTACACTCATTATTTTTCCTTAATCTTCCATTACTTCTACATCCTTATTTCTACCTCTGTCACTGCTGCCTTACTATTTCCACCACAACCACTAATACAACTACTACCTTCTTTTCCCTCCCTTTTCCCATGGTCTTCGGTCTTTCTCTGCCTTTTTCCTCGTCCGGTTGTGACTGCTACTACTAACTTTTTCACTCCTTCGCCATTACTTCTGCCACTACTATTACTGCTACCTCATTACTTCTATTACTACCACTGCTGCTACTCTTACTACTACTACTGCCGCTATTCTATGCTCTCCATCAACACTTCTACTACCACTAGTGTTTTCTTGCAGATCGGGCAAGCCAAACCATCAACAAAGGACACCATGACATCCCGTATGCTGCTATAAATCAGCTGGAGAGAAAATACGGCCTGAAGATATCAGTATCCCCAATTCCGAAAGGAGAGTTTATTCTCACTACCCGAAACATAAGAGTAGTATGTGGTGCCGCAGAAGGTGAACGACCGCGAGTCACCACTCATTCTCACAGAGCTAAAATCCACAGAGGGGGTGACAAAAGGCCTCTTGATGCTATCCACAGTAACTAAAACATTCTAAAAGCTAAGCGACTCCGAGCCAAGAAAGACGGCAACGAGGCAGGTCTTGATCCAACATAGACTTCTCCCAGCTCAACTGGAACTCGGTTGCTGGGGAAAAATACCAGGTTAGGACGTATAATCCAGAACCTTTAAAGTGCTTCAGGTGCCAGAGGTACAACCACCACAGCGTCCCATATAAGTTTAAAAAGAAGTATGCGGTATCTGCAGTGGATCTCACCCGAACAAGGTCTGTTTGAATAAACTAAAAAGAGGAGAGATGCCACAGAACCTCGGTGTCCAAAATGCGGCAAGAAGCATCATACCTGGAACCTGCACTTCCAGGAGAGGCTCCGCCGGGTCAAGGCATCACGGAAAACCCCCGTTGTCCGCCCTCCAACGCCAAATACAGCCCTTACCACTAAGCAGGAGCCTCGTCCAGAGGTGGCTGCAGTAATACAGAATCCAGTGCCACTTCCCCAGCCGCACCGACGAAGGAAACGGAGGAAATATCAGCAAGGGGTCGCGCCCTCGTTTAGCCGACATCCGATTTTCCTGCTCAAACAATGGCAGCCAGCAAGCCCCATGCTGCAGGAACAGACTACAACCAACTCGTCAACCATAGCATTACAACCCAAGAGAACACAGCAGGACATCCCATATTACCTCTGAGTCATCAAATGATGTCAACTCACGTGCTTCACCGATATCATATGCGACCTGATAGACTCAGAAGAAAAAGAAACATTCAGAACTATTGTGAAGACAAAACAGAGTCCATGCGTTTACTTGCACAATTACCTGACCGCCCAACACACAACCTGAGACAATGATGGGAGGCCTGATGGTCTCAGCCCGTTGTTGTACATAAAATATTTTGCCGTGAAACACACAGGGACTACAGCCAAACTCTGATCACGGCCAGGGCATAACTGAATTATATTGACATCTCCGAGATCCTCAAACGGGTCATCTTAGGTTTAAGACCCGTCTCAGGACGCAGTTCCTGGAGAATCAATCACTTCTCCCAGACGGCCTCAAACCTCCGGCAGAGTTTTTGAGAATTGAGACCGTCATACCATCTCTGCTACTCCTTACGAACTCTGTTAAAGTGGGGAAGGTAGCAGATGAGTCTGTTGAGTTGGAGATGGCTCCCACCATCGTACACACCGGACCAAAGACAAGCTGTTCCCCAGGTACAGGGCGTCTGCGGCGATTGTTGCTAACTGCTACACCACTTGTGCTTAAGATTCACCGTGCCCTTGTTATAGGTTTGTCCCCACCATAGGGCTGTAAACGGTACTCCACTTGAGCCAGACTCACTGTGCCCCTGTGATAGGGCTGCCCTGACATATAGCTGTAAACTGTACATCAATAGTACAAACCCTTAATATCGTTAAACCCTTAGCACCTGGGCAGCTGGTTGGGAGGCAGCCTATATAGGAGTGTGCACATAAGCCGAATAAATTGTAAGATACTCTTTGCATGCCACAGTCACCATCTAGCAAAGACCCGTCAAGACTTCCTTCCTGGCGAATATATTATCGTCATCGTCACTTCTCGCTTCAGTGACACACGTCTAATACCAGGAGATACACCTCGCTCGTTAAGACTAAGGATACAGGCGTATTCGCCCACTTCGTGAGGCAATCTACAATTCATGGAAGATTTTGGCTGCCCTCCTGACGACCATTCTGTAGGTGAAACTATCTAACCTCTTCAGCCCCAAGGACGCTTTCATCGTCGACCGATTCCGTGACGATGAGACAGACAAGATCATCTTTACACCGCAATGAACTTCCTTAAGGACCGAGGGACAAAAAATCGGTGGTCGTTGAGAGACTAGACCGCGACATCATCTAATCAAAACATCGAACTGAAAAAAAATCACTGACAACTAAAACGACTGGGTTATTATTGACATGGTCACGAAAATTATCACCGCTTCCTCAGTGCTCTAGGTCAGTTTTATTGAGATCTTCATGGTCTCTCAAGCACTCAACGACAGCCTCCGAATCATTATTACCACGTCAACCCAAGGAATATCGAACCAGAGTGCTATCACCACATTACCCCGTGCTCGAACTGTTACTCTTATCCTCATCTCGCTATGGACTGCCCAATGAAGAGGAAATATTGTTCTTACTGTGGCAACGGACACACACAAGAACTGCAACTCAACCTCTCAGCCAAAATGTCACAACTACAAGCGTGGCCTTCGCATTCTTGCAGCCAAATGCTCACTCGGAAAATAAATCATATATAAGCAGCAGCTAGAGGAACAAAAGAAACTTGTCTCCACCAGGACACCGACCTATGCTACCATCACTCGACTCCAGGCTGATACTCAGATTCTCCAGGTAGCTCAACAACTGGCCTTTGCAATCAATACTATTTAAATACTCTCAGGCGGCGTTGTCTTTAACATCATGTACTGCATGATCTATGAACACAAGAAAAACGCTACTCTCAATGGGACCTTCAAGTCTACCATCAACCAACTATTTCGCCTCAACGACCTACTTAGCTTCAAGTTTCCTGATACCACACCATCCACAGACATAATGAAAATCCTCTCCGATATTGGAGTCTACCTGGAGGGCATTCCGGGCATCAACGTTCCCGCAGCCCGGTCTATGACCAGGCCTCCCGGTGGATCAGGGCCTGATCAACGAGGCTGTTACTGCTGGCTGCACGTAGTGCAACGTACGAACCACAGCCCGGGTGATCTGGCACTGACTTTAGGTATCTGTCCAACTCCCTCTTGAAGACAACCAGGGGTCTACTGGTAATGCCCCTTATGGCTGGTGGGAGGCTGTTGAACAGGCTTGGGCCCCGGACACTTATTGTGCTTTCTCTTAGTGTACCAGTGGCTCCCCTACTTTTCACTGGGGGTACACGGATGCATCACTGTTACAACAGATTTTCCAATCACTGCTGCCTCTCAAGAAGCCCAAGCCACTCCAACTGCCCTGACTAATATCGTGTTCTTGGTAATATTTCTTGCCAACTACCTGCAACTGACTTGGGTCAGGCAACTTGTCCATGGAGTTCTTTTAATAAAATGATCACTTCAGCCACACTACCCAACCTACTACAAAAAAGGATAACCCTACCCCCAACCTTCATCACTATTATATTAATGATGCTGGTTTGATAAAATCATTTTTTGGGCGAAACCCAAGTGTTACACGTATATCTTATTCATCTTCATTTCTGTCTAATTTTGCTTGATTACTTGTCTATGGCTACAGGAACATAGCTGAGCTCATGGTATAACGTCCTCAGAACTTAGTCAAATGTAAAGCTTTTTAAAGTTGTCGCTCTTCTTTCTTAATTTATAATCTTAGTCTCTTATTTTGCCAGTCGATAGTATAATTTTTTCGTATCCTTTTATAATCTTGAATGCGGTTATCATATCTCATACTGTCCTCCTCTCAGCCAAAGCTGACATCCAATTATTCAGCCTTTCTTCGTAACTCATATTTTTATTTACTTCTGGGATCCATTTCTTAGTAGTTACCTGGTGGTGACGTGCTATGGTGATACTGACAAGTTGTAGGTAAAAGACACGAATACACACTTTAAGACATTTATTAACGAAACGTTTGGCCACAAGTGACTTCTTCAGTTCGTCATTAATGACACGTAAGGTCTTAATGTCTTGATCAGTGCACCTGTGTGTGTTTGTGGGTGTTTTTCTTACTTAGCTTTGTTTGTAGGGGTCGATTCATAGGCTCTTGCCCGCCTTTTAACTCTTAAAGTCTGGATTTACTTATTCCAGGCCTCCAAGACACTATCCTATCTACGCTTCAAACTGTGTATAACTTCCTTTCTAGCTGTAATATATACCCACGGCTTCCTCGCTTAGCACTGCAAACAAGCTTCCCCATCAATTCTATCTAATCGTCATGAATGATTAGGTACATTCTGGTCCTCTTCTAGTGTTGTTAGGTTACCTTCCCCAAGTCTCGCCACGCAGTCCACCCTCCTCAGTTCCGGTATTAATCACCTGAAGATTTACTCTTTCTTTATTTGCTCGATCAGGGTTTTAACGTACTTTGTGTATGTCCTAATATTTTGCTCTGAGCTGCCTGAAAGCAGTTTTTAGGTTAGCTGGTTCTACATATGCTGCTGAAATTAAACGAAATATATGAACCTGTGATGATGCTTACTCTCAGAGCTTTCTCTTAAATGATGCCTGAAAGCATGTGAGTAAGATGACTCCGTGTCAGGCTCCACACCTACTCCCTCACATCCCCTCCCTACGTAGTGCGTCCCTTGGGAGTGAGGGGAAGAGAGGGAGATTATGGAAGGGCTGCCAGACACGAGTGAAGGGTGACAACATTGAGTGAGGGGATGGGAGGAAGAGAATACACTCCCGTGAGAGGGGATGTATTGTAGGAAGAGGGGTGAGAGAAGGAAATGGGTGGGGGTTATGGAAGGGGAATTTTTTTCAATAGAGGGTTTAAAAGAAAAAAAAGTGGGATGAGGAGACGAAGGGCTTTGATGGGTGAAGGGAGTGAGAAACACATGGAAGGGAGAGAACATTAAAAGGAAAGGAAATAAATTTATTCAGGTAAAGGTACTCATAAATAGTTACAAAAATTTTCACACATTGCAGTATGTGTAGATTACAAAGGAAAATCCAAAAAAAGTCAGTGACTTATTTCCAAAGGAGTGAAGGGATAAATGTAGGGAAATATCAGTGAGGAGGGAAAGAACCGTGAGAAGGTAGTGGGGACGTGGGGGTAGATCGTAGAGAGAAGGGGATGGCAGAGGGGGGAATTAAGAGGAAACCAATAGTAAGATAAGGGGAATGGAAGGGAGGGGGAAATGGCATCAATAAAGCCAGGAGGGGTTTGAGCGTCGTTGTTCCCCATACCCTCCCCTCTCAGATCTCCCCCCATTCCCTCTCCTCCCCTCAGATCTCTCCCATACCTTATACTCCCCTCTGCTCTCTGCAAAACAATACAACCCCAGCAACACACCAACTTGTTGCCTGGCTGCTTTGCCATGTAGGAGAGAAAGAGAGAGAGGGTGGCGTGCTCTACTAGAAGCTTCACTTAGACATGCACGCCTATGTCACATAGTATACATTCAACTTGTATATATCGACTAACATTTATTATTATTAACACATCGGTCGTCTCCAACCACGTTAACTTATTTATTCATTCAATAGCTGTCCTACCAGGAGTGCGCAAAAAGAGACCTAGTCTGGGATTGGGCCGCAGGGGCGGTGACCTCCAAATGACCCTCTGAACTGCAACATCTTCACCCTTCCTTCAGAGTGCAGATACTGTACTCTCCACCTCCAGGACTTAAGTCCGTCTTACCGATTTCCCTGAAACCCCTCTATAAAAAATTGTTGCACTGCACACCAAGCTATATATAAGCAACTTATGTTCACTCTGATTTAACACGATCACACAAGCCTGCTGGATGTTCAAGCCACTAGCGCTCAAACCTCCTTCACTCACTCCCTCTAACCCTTCCCTGAACCGTCCCTATCTCTCCTTCATTTCATCCTAGATTTATACACCTTGGTCCTCCTATTCGGTTCCATTCTCTTTAAATGGCTGAATCCCTTTAACCCTTCCTCAGCCCTCTGATTTACACTTTTGATAACGTCGCACCGTTCTCTAGTTTCTAAACCCCCAATACATTGCTCTTAGACATGACATTCCCACTGTCTCTAGTCTCTTTCCTTGCTGCAACCATTAACGCCCATACATCACACTAATAACTGTTGGTACGACTAAAATCAGGTACATTACATTTTTTGTTATACTCTCTCTTTCTCTCCCTACCCCCCTCCCTCTCTCTCTCTTTCTCCAGTCCGATCATTCAAGTGTTGTACTGGGAATGTAACTCAAGACTGGGACTCAGGAAACACTTAGGAGCGGCACAATGGTCGCATTAAGAGTAATTCTGTAAGGACTGTGTAAAGTCTCATGTTCCCAGACAAAGACGCTGAACACATCTCCGGTAACAATGTCCAAACTACCACCTGCTTCCTCGGGGCCTGTTAGCCGGCAGTGGTGACAATCTAGGAAGATCAGTAGTGAGCGCTCGTGCGTACTCGCCTAATTGTGGTTGCAGGGGTCGATTCATAGCTCCTGGCCCCACCTCTTCACTGACCGCTACTAGGTCACTCCCTGTTCCATGAGCCTTATCATACCTCTTCTTAAAGCTATGTATGGATCCTGCCTCAACTGCATCACTTCCAAGACTATTCTACTTCCTGACAACTCTTACCTTACCTTTGATATACCTTTGAAGTTTCGAGAGTATCTACTCTCTGAGCCCGGCCATGGGCCAGGCTCGTCTGGTGCTTGCCTGGTCAACCAGGCTGTTTCTGCTGGAGGCCCGCTGCCCCACATATCCATCACAGCCTGGTTGATCTGGCACCTGGTGAAGATATTTGTCCAGTTTCCTCTTGAAGGCTTCTACACTGGTTCCAGCCGTGTTTCGGATATCTTCTGGTAAGATGTTGAATAGTCTGGGACCCCGGATGTTAATACAGTGCTCTCGCATTGTCCCCACCGCACCCCTGCTCCTCACTGGGTTTATTTTACACTTTCTCCCATATCTCTCACTCCAGTATGTTGTTATGGCAGTGTGCAGATTTGGGACCAGGCCCTCAAGTACTTTCCATGTATATATTATCATGTATCTCTCTCTCTCCTCCGCTCCAATGAGTACATGTTGAAGACTTGAAGGCGTTCCCAATAATTTAGATGTTTCAATGGCTCAATGTGAGCCGTAAACGATCTCTGGATTTGTTCCAGCTCTGACTGACGAAGAAGAAATACTTCCTAACATCCCTGTGATTCATCTGAGTCTTTAACTTCCAACTGTGACCCCTTGTTGCTGTGTCCCATCTCTGGAACATCCTGTCTCTGTCCACCTTGTCGATTCCTCTCAGTATTTTATGTCGTTATCATATCCCCCTATCTCTCCTGTCTTCCAGTGTCGTCAGGTCGATTTCCCTTAACCTCTCCTCGTAGGACATACCCCTTAGCTCCGGGACTAGTCTTGTTGCAAACCTTCGCACTTTCTCTAGTTTCCTTACATGCTTGGCAAGGTGTGGGTTTCAAACTGGTGCTGCATACTCCAATATGGGCCTAACGTACACAGTGTACAGGGTCCTGAATGATTCCTTATTATTAGGTTTCCTAGGCACCCGTATGCTGCAGCAGTTATTTAGTTGATGTGCGCCTCAGGAGATGTGCCCGGTGTTATACTCACTCCAAGATCCTTTTCCTTGAGTGAGGTTTGTAGTCTCTGGCCCCCTAAACTGTAATCCGTCTGTGGTCTTCTTTGCCCTTCCCCAATCTTCATGACTTTGCACTTGGTGAGGTTGAACTCCAGGAGCCAATTGCTGGACCATTTTTACATGGACATAATTTTTATATTAACATAAATGAAAAAGTATATATATATATCTTTAAACTTATAAGATAAAATTTTAGAAAATTGACCAGTTTTATCTATTCGGCCACTGCTTCATATCATTTTTGGACGATGCGAAAATAAACATGAAAGTCATTTCAGTAGAAGACAACGAAAAATTACGTATAAGCAGTCTTCCAGTGGGCAGAATATAACGTAGTTTTCAATGGTGACCAATTCCAACTGCTCAGAAATGGGAAAAAATGAGGAGCAGTGTATACACAATACATGACCTTTCATTTCGAAAGACCAATAAGGGCAAGCAAATGTGAAAGAAAAAATGAAGGGGTGGAAAGTGAGAACTTTCAAGGAGAAATATTACGAATGAAAGCAAGGACGCCATGGGCACAAAATGAGAACATTGTATCAACATCCATGGTCCCAGACTATTCAACAACTTACCAGAAGATTACAGAAACACTGCTTGGACAAATGCAGAAGTCTTAAAGGGAAAATTAGACAAGTATCTCCAACAGGTGTCAATCAACCAGGCTGCGATAGATATGTGAGCCAGCAGAGTGCCAGCAGCAACAGCCTGGCTCACCAGGCAAACACCAAACAAGCCTAGCCCAGAGCCGGGCTCTGGAGGCAGAAAAACTCTCGAAACTTATGAAAGGTATATATCAAAGATGGTGACACTACTGAAATCACTTGTGCTCTCTCGCCTAGAGTCCTGTTCAATGTTAACAGTTCCATGCAGGGAGGGAAATTTATAAGAGCTGAAACAGACAGAAATCATTTACAGCTTGAAGAGCTAACAAAGCATTTAAACTACTAGAAAAACACTTAAAGTACTAAATATATCCTCTCTGATTACCGTAATTCTCTAACCAAACCACCTCACGCAGCCATCAGAATTCATTCTGAATCTGTCATTCGCTGAGTTCAGATGATTTTAAAATTATAGATAAGGCACATAATACTTCAGATTTAAACATTTTTAAAGAGCTTACATATTAAACAGCTTAAACCTGGATTTTCCATATGAGAGGAAGTATTTTGAATTTTTCTTAGTTTCATTTACGGCTTTTTGCTCCATCTCTCCTGGACGTAACCAGTCACGCTTTTCGTTCTTCAGATAGTCTGCTGTCTTTCAGGAGCTCAGTTATTCGTTGTCTTTACCAATAAAGAGTGCGCCTCTCTCTTTCCAATCTGCTCCTTCTCTATAATGGTATATATCTGGAGCATACTTCTAGTGCTACTGAGTTCATCCTCTCGAAATACTGGTTTAGGTCCTCGCTTATCATATTGTCAATAAGATCTCGATTTATTAACTCCCAGTTCACGCTCTTGTAGCTAAAAGTTTAATATGTTAAACATACTCATAACTGGGTGTGTTTTATAGATTAGGACCAGTGGGCATGCATGTTTGAACTTCAAGGTCTGCTGTCTTAAGACACTATTCTGTTCCGTACCAAATTTTCATAATTTGTGAGTATAAAGTCTGGAGTATTTTCTAGTCGGGTCGGTTCCTTAGTTGCTGGCATAAGACGAATCTGTTGTAGTCTTATTTATTACAGTCTTTGCTACATTCTTCCATTTTAAGTGTTTTAAATTGAAGTATCAAGCACTAGGATATCTGGGTCCTGGTTTGATAGGTTTTCAAGATAGTGCTCAATTTTCATTAATCTTTCTTTGAACTGCTGGGAAGTTTTATCTGGTGGTTTATATACAGATACAATAACTAGATGCTGAGTTTCAATTTTAAACAACACAACTTCAACTAAATCGTTCGTGGTGTTAAGTAACTCAGTACATGAACGACTCTCACATACAGTCCAACATCCCCTTCATTGTTGCCTGTTTTCCCGGTCGCATCTAAGTAGACTGTACCCAGGTATCCATGTCATTGTCAACGTAGCCTTGATCATGGATCTCAGTAAGGGCTGTATATGCCACTGTAAACACTGAATTTGACCCAGTGAGGCCCCTGATAAACGACATTTTGTTACTCTGTCTCGGTTTAAGACCTTGAATGTTTGCAAAGACAATAATGTTATGTTGCTTGTTGCTGTGCTGGGAGGCATTTCAGTTAGTTTTAATATCTGTCTCTGGAGAGCCCGCCACTGGCTTCGTTACGTCCACGATGGTTCCTAGGTAAAGGTATATTCTTACATTTTCTTGCATCTTTGTCTGTATGATTATAATTTTCATGATCGGTTGTACGTCCATCTTATTTTATGCACCTCGTTCCTTCACATGGAACACCGGGCAGTTTGCATCATAGCATTGAGTAATACCACATTGCAGAACGAAAGTATGTGCAGGTCTTGCAATGACGTACTCCAGAAGTGTTTAAATTTTCAACTATAAGTTAATTCTAGATTACGTTTTTCAATATTAGTTAATATGGGTTTGCAATTACAAAGCTGTTATAATAACGTGATAAACAAACGATTAATGAGGTCTTTTCTTTTACACACAATATTATAACTTTATTAAGTTTTCGTAAAATTGTCGAGCGGTGATGGCAATTTAAGTTTTTTTTATAGCGGTGACATTAGAAGATTATCACCCATTAGCTTGGCATCTCTTGTTTATCACCCATTAGCTTGGCATCTCTTGTTTATCACCCATTAGCTTGGCATCTCTTTTTTATCACCCATTAGCTTGGCATCTCGTGCCCATAATCAGCTGGACTAGGATACCTACCTGAGTGGCTGAAGAGTGGAACAAGCAGGCGGGAAGTATTGTTTAAATAGTTTGGAAGTTCTCAAATATGGTAAGATAAATACAATAATAAAGTTGGTGAGTGGAACCAGCTGGGTAGCAGCATCTATCAAGGAAACATTTGGAAGTTTATAAAAATGATAATACAGATACATTAATGAATGCGGTTGGGTGTAAAGTGAAGTACTTTGTATGGGTCAGTAGGCGTGCTTCACTTCAAGTTTATTTGTTCTTCTGAGAAGGTCAACCAGGCTGGTCAAAGAGATGACCGCGGTGCCATATCATTATCAAGGTGTACTGCAACCAAGGCTAAATATTAATTGTAAATATTAATTACGTTAACCTCTATTGTGGAAAGCTATTTTTGTGGGGTCAATAAATCAGTTCCCACAGAAAACAAATTAACAATTAAGATGATTATACATCTCACTGAGATAATTCGTAGAGTATAAAATCAACATCACTATACCAGTTTTCATTTCTTAATACTATTTCATTAACAATGTTTAAGCTTATTAAGCATGCACTTAAACATTTAAAAATCAACAAAACCACAATGTGTTCGCGGATCACGATCTATTTTGGCACCCACGAGAGAGACTACTGAGGTTACATAATGTTGTGTAAGCAGCTTTATGGTGGGCCTGGCTGCAGGCACTGCAACACACGCTCATCTTGCAAGTCACAGTTCATGGAGGTGTGAGCGGGGAAAGGGAGTGGCTGCTCGTCACTGTTTTAGCTTGGCACCGTAGTAACGTTGTCCTAACTCCTCTCCTGAAACGCATAACTACACCTTAACCACCCTCTCCCTTTCACTGGGATGTCTTCATACCGGTGAAGGGCTTAAGATCCAAGGAGTTACTCACCCTTTCCTTGGATGAAACATGATTACCCCCAATTTCCAAGTGCTAAAAGACTCCCTGCTGATTTAGCGCTTTCCCATGATAATTATATAACCTAACTTTGCAGTTAATTATGTACTGCAACTCACGAGTTCCTCCTCCACAATTATGACTAACACCTTGTATGAGCTATGATAGCTTTGTTCCCACTACGTGCGGCCAGCAGTAACAGCCTGGTTCATCAGGCCTGGTCAAGAACTGGGCCGCGGGGGCACCACCCACCAAGTAGACTGCACTACAATAGGGCACCAGATCTTCTGGTTTCTGGATTGATCTGTCAAGCTGTTAGTACCCGCCGCCCGAACTCCAACATATGCACCACAACCCGGCTGATTAGGAACTGTTTTGAGTAATATGTCTGGTACCTTCTGACGACAGCTTGGTGTTTGTTGGTAATCTCTTTTATGCATGAAGAGAGGGCGTTGAAGATTCGTGGTCCCTTAACACTTATGCAGTTTAATATAGATAAATGCAAAGTTCTAAATATTGGACAGAACAATAACCATGCCACATATAAACTAAATAATGTAAATCTTAATACTACTGATTGCGAAAAGGATTTAGGAGTTCTGGTTAGCAGTAATCTAAAACCAAGACAGCAGTGCATAAGTGTTCGCAATAAAGCGAACAGAATCCTTGGCTTCATATCAAGAAGCATAAATAATAGGAGTCCTCAGGTTGTTCTTCAACTCTATATATCCTTGGTTAGGCCTCATCTAGATTATGCTGCACAGTTTTGGTCACCGTATTACAGAATGGATATAAATGCTCTGGAAAACGTACAAAGGAGGATGACTAAGTTGATTCCATGTATCAGAAATCTTCAATATGAGGATAGACTGAGGGCCCTGAATCTGCACTCTCTAGAAAGGCGTAGAATTAGGGGGGATATGATTGAGGTGTATAAATGGAAAACAGGAATAAATAAAGGTGATGTAAATAGCGTGCTAAAAATATCTAGTATTGACAGGACTCGCAGCAATGGCTTTAAGTTGGATAAATTCAGATTCAGGAAGGATATAGGAAAGCATTGGTTTGGTAATAGAGTTGTCGATGAGTGGAACAAACTCCCGAGTACAGTTATAGAGGCTAAAACGTTGTGTAGTTTTAAAAATAGGCTAGATAAATATATGAGTGGGTGCGGGTGGGTGTGAGTTGGTCCTGATTAGCTTGTGCTACTAGGTCAGATGCTGTGCTCCTTCCTTAAGTGAATGTAACCTGACCTGCTGGGTCGGGGCATTAGCTTAAGCCGGTGGGAGACTTGGACCTGCCTCGCATGGGCCAGTAGGCCTGCTGCAGTGTTCCTTCTTTCTTATGTTCTTATTATCTTTTTGTGTACTCATGGTCCCTCTGCTTTTCTTTAGAGGTATCTTGCACCGTCTACCAAGCCCCTGGTGTTCATAAGTAATTTCCGTGTGCAGGTTTGAGACCAATCCCTCAAACATCTTCTATAACTTTACCTTTAATATACCTCTGAAGGCTTTCGAGTTTTCCTACTCTCATAGCCTGGCCATGAGCTTGATTAACCACGCTGTTACTGCGGGCGGCCCACTGGCCCACACATCACAGCCTGGCCAGGCGTAGATTGTGATGTTTCTTTCTCGCCTACATACTAAAGAGCACAGTTCTAGGGACTTCAAGCGCTCCCACTAATTTCGGAGTCGGAGTCGTCGCCGCCGCCGCAGCAGCAGCAGCAGCAACTGCCACTGCCGCCGCTGTCTGACAGTTGAAATGAACCGTCAGGAAGGACGGGTGAGAGAAAGGCTGTGGGACAGTACAACCAAAAACCTTCCTCATAGTGTTTTCAAGGCAAGAACATATGTTGGTCTGCTTGCAGTAGGCCCCACACCTGGCCACCTCTTTCCCTAAAAGGCAACAGCAGGAAGCAGTGAATTACCTAACCTGCGTATCCAAGCCTTGACAATGGTGGCCACCACTCGCCAAGGTCTGCCCGACCTGCCTCCCCGCTGCCGCCACCACCTGCCCATACACAAAGGCCTGCTCCCTGTTGGCGCCCTCATCCTCTACTCGACACTTCAGTTTCTTTTCCCAGCATTAATTCAGGGAGGAAAATCCTGGTGCAGATATTTCACTTCATATTATTTCAAAAGCAGTATTTTAGCAAAAAACATAATGATCATTAATGAATATTACTTCAATGAATGTTAAATGCGTGTGGGTCCTTCAGCGTTGGGAAAGGTGATGCTGGATTCTTCATCATTTAACATGGCTAAGTCTCTGATCAGCTAAGTTTGATCAGTAACGCTTGACTAATTTATTCTTACTAAGCCTAAGAGCGTTGAATGATCCACACGAGTTAAAATTATATATATATATATATATATATATATATATATATATATATATATATATATATATATATATATATATATATATATAAGTCATGGAGGTGGGAAGCACAGTGTCTTCACTCTGAGGAAGAACGGTCATAAAATTTGTCATTTCCAGTTTTACACTGGCTTGTCGTGGATTCGAACCTTAACAGTTCCGTGAGCAGTTCGGGGGGTCCTTTGAACTGTGATGTCTGCTCATTTTTTGGCAAGACGACTATTGAATGAGTGATGATAAATGTTTCCCCTTTTTGGGGTCACCATACAAAGCAAAGACTGGACAGACAGTGCAACATACACTAAGAGAAAACACAATAAGTGTCAGGGGCCCAAGACTGTTCAACAGCCTCCCACCAGCCATAAGGGGAATTACCAACAGACCCCCGGTTGTCTTCAAGAGGGAGCTGGACAGATACCTAAAGTCAGTACCGGATCAGCCGGGCTGTGGTTCGTACGTTGGACTACGTGCGGCCAGTAGTAACAGCCTCGTTGATCAGGTCCTGATCCACCGGGAGGCCTGGTCATGGACAGGGCCGCAGGAGCGTTGATCCCCGGAATACCCTCCAGGTAGACCCCTGGCTGCCTTCAAGAGGGAGCTGGACAGATACCCGACCAGCCGGGCTGTGGCTCATACGTTGGACTACGTGCGGCCAGCAACAACAGCCTGGTTCATCAGGCCTGATCCACCGGGAGGCCTAGTCAAGTACTGGGCCGCGGGGACGTTGACCCCAGGAACACCTTCCAGGTACATTGGTGGTATTCTTTTCCTCAGACCTGTGTGAAGAGATCCGCGGCTCTCACCACTAAGCTATGGCACTATGTATCTACCTCGGTGGGAAACGGCCCTTGATGTAAACAAGAATTTATTAAGAATAATACCAAGCAAAACAGGTCATATCTTGTGTCTGTGTCTAGCATTAGGAATAATATTAGGAGAGAAGTAAATAATGAAACTGAATGCTAGGAATGCAGCTGGAGGCCTGAGTAGATCTATAATTCACTGTGATAATTTGAACGTAGGCAAGTTCGTTTATGGAGCACCTTGCAATGTGAACAGACTGACTGATGTTGTGGTTGCCAGGTTTAGGCTTAGTTACAAGCACTTTCGTCGATTTGGCAGACACACCGATGGTCAAACCAAATGCAAAGTTTGTGGCCAGCCCTATGGTCACTATCTTGGACACTTATGTGATTAATTGTCCACTTATTGAGGAATATAGAGATAGACAGTATAATAACCTATACTTTTGATAAGTTTCGAGAAATAACAAAAAAGGCACAATACCATGACTGGAACAATACACACACAACCCGCACATTTATAAAAGGAGAGGAGCTTATATATGTGTCAAGATATTTTATTAATGAAAATAAGATACCAGACATATAAAGCAAATATATCAAATTTGCTTGCAACAGATAAGTGAACTGTAGATACAAATCCAGATGTACTTCTGCTAACCTTTTTGGGGCTAGTTCCTAGGCTTTTGTGTATCCATGTGCTCTTGCGCTACCCTCCACAGGATGGATATGGGGCGCACAATAAACTAGCCGCTTCGGAGGTAAAAATCTAAATATCCATCTTCAGAGTTTGTAATTCTGTTTGTCTCACTTGCAGCTCCCATTTCCTCCACCAGTGTCATAGTTATGGTGGTATGAGCGTTGCTATAGTATTCACCTCAGGTGCAGGTACTTTTCACTCTGATATATGCAGCTTTTCTCAGCCCATGCTCAGTCTGCCCTCACTTCCAATTCGCATGATCTTGCATTTGCTCAAGTAGAACTCAAGAAGCCACTTGTCTGACCACATCTACAATCTGGCGAGGTCTTCCTGGAGTTTTATCACTGTCCTCTCCCGTTCTTATTCTTCTCATTAGCTTTACATAATTTACAAACAGTAACACATAGGACTCAATCCCCTTCGCCAGGTCATTCACATATGTATTAGAAACAGTAGCGGTTCTAAGACCGATCCTTGCGGAACCCCATTCGTTGTTACTCTTTCCAATTCTGATGTTCCATCCCCTACTGTTACTGTCTTTCCTTCACGTGCTCCTTGAGTCTATCTGGAGTAGATATCGGGGGTTAATCAGCCCGCGTCTAGGTTTCAGACCAAACTTCCCAGTGGATGTCCTGATCTACCAGGCTACTGGTGCTAGCTGCCTATTAACTCTGCCTGTTCCTCTAATTTCTGGGCTAATCTTTGATGTGGTATTATGATACTGTACTCGCCAAATGGTGTTTGTGTGTGTGTGGGGGGAGGGGTATGTGTATATGTAAGCGTAGTATTTTGTAGTGCATAGAGGGCTGAATAACCTTTAGCTTGTACCCAGTAATTACGGAAACACTGCCTTAAAATCTATCTACTGCAGATATACTCAATTTTATGAAGACAGTTGTTTCATGAAGATAGCGGGAAAAATATTACAATTCTCTGCCTCTGAAAGATAACCAACCCTCTCTCAATTCGAGTAGGTTATATTGAAGGCACGACTTTTATATTATATCCTATGCTACCATCATTTAGGATTCAGGGCTACCAACTTATTATGTATACTACCACCGTTCAAGGCTAAGAACTACCAACCATTTTATCATATGCACTATCTGCCACACCATATCCTGTAGCCCACCGGCACAAGTCTGCATCACAGTAAGATTGTTACCTAATACTGTCACCAGGGTCACACGCATTACTCAGAGCTATTAACCACTAGTCTTCATGCCGTAACCGGTCCTTAAAATAAACCGATAGTTTTCGAACACGTTTACGCAAGTCATTTTTTCTGAACGATCTAAGCTAACAACAAAATTAAACACTATAACAGTATCATTAGCTACCAATAACCAAATTACAATTACTTAAAAGGGAAGTTGACGTTTGGCAGCGGGGAATACATTGGAGTTGATTATTTTGTTGGAAACGATACGCTAGTTATGAATAGTGAAAACAATCGCTGCATGCCAGAACAAGTCGTCAGAGGGTAGAAGAGACTACAATATCCTATATCCCTCCCAAGGATGCTACACCCTTCCCATTCGTAGTCTGAATCCATTCTTCCCCTCCCTCGTTTGCTTTCTTACATATCATATTTGTTGTCCTGCTGTGTAATGCTGGAGATATCTTCATAAAAATTCCACTTACCCTGTGTATGGGACAGACCATCCTGAGATAGCAATTCCTAAGTAATAGACACTCCAGCTGAAAGGAAACTTTTTAAAAGTTTCCTGTAGATGAACACATAACGGGATGAACACATAACGGGATGAACACATAACGGGATGATAAACACATAACGGGATGATAAACACATAACGGGATGATAAACACATAACGGGATGAACACACATAACTTGATGATAAACACATAACGGGATGAACACACATAACTTGATGATAAACACATAACGGGATGAACACACACAACTTGATGATAAACACATAACGGGATGAACACACATGATGATAAACACATAACGGGATGAACACACATAACTTGATGATAAACACACATAACTTGATGATAAACACATAACGTGATGAACACACATAACTTGATGATAAACACATAACGGGATGAACACACATAACGGGATAGATGACGATATCATCATTGCCCTACTGAGCTCAGGTTGACAGATTTCAACATTATGAATGGAATTCATCCTGAGTGGTATAATATGCTAGAGAAGCAAACCTAGCTTTTGTTCCCACTATTACACTATGTAGCTATTATATACACTAGGGTGGGAGCATAGTGCTGGTGTATCCACCAGCACTATGCTCCAATTTTGTTATAAAAAAAATATGTGGCATTAGCACATGTAAATATGACATAAGTGCATAAGGCTGAGGGAAAGGCAGTTTGAGATGAGAAGGAACACAGATAGTAGCTAAAGAAACATGAGCCACAGGGACGTTAGGAAGTAATGTTTTAGCCTCGATGGTATGTGAATTGTACAATATAAAAAAATGTTGAAGGCAAACACTATACACAAATGATGCACTAGAAGTATTGACAGTAACGACTGAAACCAGAATCTAGTTGTACTTGTACATATAGCACTAGATGCAACTTCCCAGCAGTTTAAAGGCCAGCTATTGAAAATCTGGAAAATCTTTCAAACCCGGCTCCACATATCCTGTTGCTTGGTGATTTCAATTCAAGACATCTAATATGAAAGAATGTAGCAAATACTGTAATAGCAGCGAGAATTCCTGGAGCAAATTTGAACGAATAGTCTTACACAAATGATCTATTGTATGTGACAGATTCGCTTTGACCCAACAACTAGTGGAACCGACAATAGAAAATACCCTTGACCTTATATTCATGAACGATGATGATCTGGTATAAAATACGTCAAAGACCACGACCTAGTCGAAGTTCAGACATGTATGAAAACGGGTCCTGAGCAGCAAACCACAAAGTCATGAGAATATTTTCACCAAATTAACAAGAACATCAACTAAGATCAAATAAATCATGTCTTTAATGAAATATGCTGTGAAGACACTGAATAACATGGATCCGAACCAATGTATAGTGAGGATCAACTCAGGCACTAGAAGTATTCTCAAGGCACATGGCACCATGAAAAAAGATGTATACATAAGCTAGAAACAGAAAGACGCTCCCTCTGCAAGTGAAGATGAAGAATCACATATAAGGATACTGTCTGAAATGCAGAAACAAATACTGGCTAGAGAAACAGAAGATATTGAACATAAATTGAATCAATCATGAAGAGTCCAGGAAAGACAGAGGGAGCTAAAAGTAACTAATCAATACGACTGTGTTTAGTGACCCATTAATCAGGCTAAAAATTGAAAACCCGAATGAATTCTTCATGAACGAGTCTAAAAACTTTGTCAACATCTCCCTAGCTCCATTCGACTTTGAAAAAGCCACTGACAACATGCCCCTGTCCCAGGCCCAGATTCATGGAACTCCGTGTGCATCAAGAACTGCAAAAAGCCACGTTCACATGCCTTAAATATTCTATAGAAAGGGAGCCTAGATACTGGGGTCATCCAACAGTCCTTAAAAACAACGTATATAGCCCCACCCCACAAAGGTGGCAGGAAAACTATGGCAAAGAACTACATACCGCTAGCAGTTTTAAGAAGCAAAACTGCAAACCACACAGATTCGCAAAATTTGCACAACCCATGGCAGCATGGGTTTAGAGCAGGCCGTTCCTGCCTCTCGCAACTACTGGACCATTACGACATGGTCTTAGATACTCTAATAGTAAATAAAATGAAATTGGAGGATGCCATAGTGAAGAGCTCTGTTCCCAAGCCACGGTACTTGCCCTTATTTTCTTTCTCATTCTCATATCTGACAGAAGCATAAATCATAGTACTATATCATCCTTGGCAGACGATACTAGAATCTGTATGAAAGTGGTATCCATAGAAGACACTGCAAACCTCCAAGATGATATAAACAAAGTCTTCCAGTGGGCCACTGACAGCTCTATGATGTTCAATGAGGACAAATTTCAGATTGAGGAAATATAAGACTGGAATATATTAAAACAAACTTGAATCACTCAAGAGCGTAAGACTAATGTGAGAGACCTGGAAGTGATTATGTTAGATCTCACCCTCAGGAAAAATGATAGGTTGGATAACTAGAACTTTCAAACCAAGGGATGACAAGCCAATGATGATGCTCTTTGAGTCACTAGGCCTCTTTAGGTTGGAGTACGTTTGAAGTCCCTTAATCTGTATTCCTTGGGACATAGGCGAAAAAAGTACATTATACCTTAAAAATTATAGGATTGGTCCCAAATCTGCACACAAATCGTTTCCCATGAAAGTAAGATGCTTGGCAGATGGTACAAAATATCCCCAAATAAAAAGCAGGGGTGCAGTAAGTACACTAAGAAAAAAACAAGATTTTACAATGCCCTCCCATTATATACCTTTGATGAGTTTCGATAATTTTTCTACTCCCGGAGCCTGGCCTTGGGCCAGGTTCGACTTGTGATTATCTGGTCAACCAGATTGTTGTTGATGGCGATCACAGAAGGGGGTTACCAAGAGACCCTTTACTCTCTTCAAAAAGGAAATGGACAACTTTCTCAAGTAAGTTCCTGATAAGCCGGGCTATGGTGCTTATGTTGGAATTCGTGCGGTTAGCACTAACAGCCTGATTGATCAGGCTGTCCACCAGGAGGCCTGGTCTGGGACCGGGCGGCGGAGGCATTGACCCTCAAAACACTCTCCTGGCAGAGTTTCAAAAGTAGATATGACCGATTCCTGGAAGCCAGAAATGAGAAAATCAGTTGATAAAACAAAACTAATGACAGGTTGGTAAGTAAGACAAATAGGCAACAGTTAGGCATCTTTAATCCGAAACGTTTCGCCTACACAGTAGACTTCTTCAGTCGAGTACAGAAAGTAGGCAGGAGCAGTAGAGATGTGAAGACCATGTAATCAGTCCATCACCCTTAAAGTCGAAGATTTGAGGTTGTCAGTCCCTCAGCCTGGAGAAGAGTTCTGTTCTATACTCTGAAACGCATTGTTTCAGAGTATGGAACAGAACTTCTCCACACATTGTTTCAGAGTATGGAACAGAACTTCTCCACACATTGTTTCAGAGTATGGAACAGAACTTCTCCACACATTGTTTCAGAGTATGGAACAGAACTTCTCCACACATTGTTTCAGAGTATGGAACAGAACTTCTCCACACATTGTTTCAGAGTATGGAACAGAACTCTTCTCCAGGCTGAGGGACTGACAACCTCTAATCTTCGACTTTAAGGGTGAGGGACTGATTACATGGTCTTCACATCTCTACTGCTCCTGCCTACTTTCTGTACTCGACTGAAGAAGCCTACCGTGTAGGCGAAACGTTTCGGATTAAAGATGCGAACTGTTGCCTATTTGTCTTACTTACCAACCTGTCGGTATTATATATTCACATCCTGTTATACTTTACGTTCTCTGCCACCCACATACCATGGCCAATACACGTTACCTACTTGTATGTGTACTGTAATTTACCTGTGACTTATTTCCGGAGTTTTCCTACTCCTGCTTCCTGCCTGGACCCAGATTTCCCTGCTGATTGCCTGAACAAACAGGCTGGTGTTACTGGCGGCCCGCCGGCCCACATATACATCATAGCCCGGTTGATCTGACACACCACGAAGGTATATTCTACTTTCCTCTTGAATAATTTCACACTTGTTCCTGCAATATTTCTGATATCTGCTGGTATCAAGTCCCCGGATGTTGACACACTGCTTTGTTACTGTGTCCGTGGCCTCCTTCCCTGCTTTTCACTGGGTCTACCTTACACTTCCTCCCTTAACTCTCGAATACGTTATGGTAGTGTGTAGAATTGGGATCAGGCCCTTCGGTATCTTATTTGTATACAGTATATAATCTCTCTCACCAAAGAGTATATTTTAAATTCTTTAAAATATACTAGTTTAAATGCTTTAATAGCTCTATTCCCTGCTATCTCAACTGTCTTCAACGGAGCCTGTAACACTGAGCAGTATGTGACACACATTACTAGACTCCATTCTAGAGTAGATGTAACAATGCCCGATAAATGCAAATCTAGTAGACGTAGGTTAAGCCAACTCAAGAAGGTCTAGAAGCTGTGAAATGACTCTGTAAACGCAACTTGATATGTACATGGGTTCCAGGCACCCCTTGAGCGTTCACAAGCACAGACCCAACACTCATTCACCATCCCTCGGATGGTATTTATCCTTGCATGATTGCTTCCCACAACACTGCAGCAAGGCTATTCCCTACCTTGCAACATATGCAAACATGGTTGCTCTACACAACACTGCACCAAGGCCACAACTCTACCTTCCAATACATGCAAACACCAGCATAACACTTACTGATACGCAAATTACTCAAACATTCATTACCATCTAACTCCTATCTTCCACCTCACACAATCTTATCACCAGCCAAGCTAGCGATATATCCTACCCAGTACCACCTGGCAGAACAAGCACACCACCTGCCCACCAGCTGGTCCTATCAGCTGTTTCCGAGGTATCTCCCGCCGGAGCCAGCCGCACCCTCTTGATCACCAGTACACACTTACCTCCGCTCTTATATCCACACAATAGTCTATCACACCTGCACACGCTACAACTAAGTGCGGGTTTTTGGTGAACTGTTCCAGCCACGGTATTGTGACTTTTTATTATTTAAGCTGTGGTAAACATCCGGTCATATGATACACACTACATGAACCCAAGAGACATGTTGAATAACAACACAGTGTTATCCGTTGATGTTATAGTGAGGTGGATTGCCTGGTCTCATGTAGGGTTGTGAGGGCTGTACCATCAAAACCGGTCACTCGTACCAGAACGTTACTCGAGTTGGTCAGTCTATCCTAACGCCAACTTTTTTTTTCAATAAGCAAGCTGTAACTAAGATTGGTATTATTTTACAAGTATGAGGGATTTGATGCAATCAGGTAATAGTTATTTGTACAGGTAGTGATAGCTGTCGATAGAATACTGTAACTGTAAGGGTAGTGACAAATTCAGCGTGGGACTTGGCTGAGACCAAATTCAGTTCGCACTGTTACTCTCAGCATGGGATTCACTCAGCAAGGGGCTCAGCGATTAAGCGTGGGATTCACTCAGCAAGGGGCTAGGCGACTGTGTCAGAATGTCAGTAAGACAAAACAATACTGCCAACACCACTTGCAACACTGCCCACCTCTAAACAATAAACATGAATCAACAGCCAAGTACTGAACTCTCCCAGACTCAAACTTTGTTTAGTCACTTAAAATGATAAATTAACTAAATCACCTCATATAATAGGGAGTAATTTTTAATAAAAAATCCATATTTATATATACATTTATCTAAGAGCTCATAACGTAGCATTTGCTAAGTTTACTGATAAAGAATAACAAAACTATATCAGAGACAGGTGAGACACTTCAATATCCAGATCATGTTCTCGCACAAGGACACTGCTAAATATACAATTTAAGTAACAGTAACCTAAAGTAGATATGAGTAAAACATAAATATCATCTTTCAACAGAAGCTCCCTAGCTCTATTTCCTTCCATCAAAAAACAATATGTCATTGTGACTCTCACATAAAACAACAGTAAAAAAATTATTAAAAAAAATGTGGTTAGGCACTTTTCAACACAAAGAAAGGGAAGACCATCATACTGATTGGAGTAAAGCATATGTCTTGTGGTAACTTTAGATGTGACCAAACAATTGCAGAACTCTTATGCAAGAGAGATATTTAGCCCCATGACCTTTCCACACCTAAACAAACACCGTGATCTCACTTTGAACAGTAACCTCACCTTGAACATGGACTTAAGAGTTATTTCTCCTTGTATTTTATATTTTGCTGTGTATATACAATACATATAAGAGATAACTCAATATGTGTAAAGGAATAGAGACATTTCGACACCCTCTCTTCATACAAAAGGTCAATCACCAACAGACACTCTTGAAGACAACTTCAAGATTTCCTTGTATCGGAAAACTTTTCCGATTGGCCTGTCAGAAGTGAAGATAATATATGGGCTTGTGTCAGAAGTGAAGATAATATATGGGCCTGTGTTAGAAGTGAAGATAATATATGGGCCTGTGTCAGAAGTGAAGATAATATATGTAACAAATACAAATATTGCAACCTGGAAGTGGCTGGTGGCGATTCCTAGAAAATAAGCTGTCAGGTGCATTGATAAGCAAATCACGAATAGACAAGCAAATCTACAGGTTACTAAGAACTCAAACTGTTCCTCAAAGCGATCTAATAATAATTTCCCTTATTCTACACCTTTCAAGAGATAATAGATCCAGGACTTTAAATCTAACTTTGGAAGAAAGATATATAATAATATAAGCCTAACCTTAGATCTTTCCTCACCTCACTTTTAGTGTTAGTTATGAACACTGGAAGGCTGTGGTTAAGACGGTGGAGTGTGGCAGAAAGAGTGGTGTTGTGTGGGTGGTTCCTTACACTCAGCTACTCTCTCACCACCACCCGACCTTGAACCCGTCCGCTCAACACCTGGTCCACTCTCCTCACTCCAACCTTACCCGCCTCGTAAACTCTCCCCGCTCTTGGTAACCTTCCAAAAAGCCTTCGTGACATTCTCAGGCATAGTAGCTTTCTTAGATTTTGGTGAACTTCACTTTATTTATTGGCCTGAAGTCCCGCCTGGGCATGGTAGCTTTCTGAAGTTTTTATTGTGCTTCACTTGATTTCTTGATGTGACGATTCTATTTATATCCATTTGTTTTACACCGTTCAATTTACAGGATAAGAATCGTTACCCTACATCATTTTATTTCACTGCCCAATTCTCATTCATGTTCGATCCATCCAAATTACTTTCATCTATGTTACAAAATGACATTTGGAATCAGTCCCTTGAAGATTTTCATGGTGTAAATCATGATTTCAAGGGATTTCAAACGTTCCCGGTAATTAAGGTGCTTGACTGAAATACATACAGTGAAGGTTCTCTGTACGTTCAATCTGGAATTTCGCCTGCCTTAAAAGGGACTGTTAATAAGAACATAAGAAGAAAGGAACACTGCAGCAGGCCTACTGGCTCATGCAAGGCAGGTCCAAGTCTCCCACCGGCTTAAGCCAATGCCCCGACCCAGCCAGGTCAGGTTACATTCACTTGAGGAAGGAGCACGGCATCTGTACAGCAGTATTCCAGCCTATAGAAAACAACTGACTTTAAGAGGATCATCAGTGGCTTGGCATGCCTTGTTTTGAAGTTTCTCATTATCCATTATATCATTTTCCTTGTAATCCTTCACGTTAGTTTTATAGTGTTTTTAAATATCCTCTCTATATCCATTAATTCGAGCTTGCCTAGTTAAAAATCTTAATATCTTATTTTTTCAGCCATTTCAGATTTTTTTAATATGGTGTTTCTTTGAGATATTATTTTGCACCGCCGCCCAAGCGGATGCGAGGTAATTCAGTAGATTTAAATTTTGTCACCTCTTTGGTATACCTACCTACCTAGAGTATTCCTGGGGGGTTCGGGGGTCAACGCCCCCGCGGCCTGGTCCGTGACCAGGCCTCGTGGTGGATCAGGGTCTAATCAACCAGACTGTTACTGCTGGCCACACGTAAACCGACGTAAGAACCACAGGCCGGCTGGTCAGGTACTGACTTTAGGTGCCTGTCCAGCTCCTTGAAGACAGCCAGGGGTGTATTGGTAATCCCCCTCATGTATGCTAGGAGGCAACTTAACAGTCTTGGGCCCCTGGCACTTATTGTGTTGTCTCTTAACGTAGTCGTGGCGCTCCTGCTTTTCTTTGGGGAAATGTTGCATCTCCTGCCGAGTCTTTTGCTTTCATATGGAGTGATTTTCGTGTGCAGATGTATCTTTCTCGCCTGCGTTCTAGGAAGTACAAATCAAAGAATTTCAACCATTCCCAGTAATTTAAGTGCTTTATCGTAATTTTACGTGTCGTGAAAGTTATCTGTATATTATCAAGGTCTGCAATTTCGCCCGCCTTGAAAGGGGCCAATATTTAATGTACTGAATGACTGTTTACGGCGTTTCCAGCGCGATAACCCCCAGTTGCGTTTACCTCTGAATAGGCTGTGACAAGGTGAAACAGCACCTACTCTACAAACACGTCTCAGTAAACACTTTAATGCATGCAGAAATATAACTTGGCTGGAAGAGTTCCTGTGTACAGCACAGGAACTCTTCCAACCATTTAATGAGATACAGTGACGCCCACCTAGTAATTAAAGAAGTAAATTTTAGCAAACGTAAATGCCTTGAATCATCTTTAATTGCCATTCCAGACACCATTAAACAAAATAAAGATAGCCTCGTCATTTCTGAGGTATTAGCAAGAATTCTACTTAACAGACCCTGCCATCTTATAGCACTGCATACAACATGGGCCAGTAGATCTACTGCAGTGTTCATACTCATTCACCTCTGGTGATACCTATTTATACCTTCTGTGTCCTCGTATTCTTTATAACGGCTTGACAAAGCTATTAGAGAACGAAACGTTGCCACAATAAAATATCACATTAGTTGCATCTCTGTCCTTTTACCAAACATATTGTCGGTAATTCTGTACCATTCTACTATGTACACTTTACTGCAAGCTCTACACGGAGTTTCGTAAACTCCAGTACCCATTGTCTAGTTGTTAATGCTGTATTTGGAGATGAAGGATGTTTTGGGGGTCAAAGTCCCCGTAGCAAAGTCTTACACTAATCATCTAATCTTTAGCTCTCTTCTGCTTCTATCTCCGGTATTAATCCTACAGCAGTCGCAACTACATAGTGGATGCTGAAGTGTCCTTCCGCTCATATTTTCTAATGTTATTTTTAGTGACTTGGACAAGGCCTTTTATAGTTTTTTTTTTTCACGAGACTCATAATCTGCCCTGAACCGAGGCATTGTTGACAATTAAACAATAGCTTGCCTAAACGAAGTAGATCAAAATTGAGTAAGGGCACAAGTGGCATTCCATGCAAGTTCGGTATGGGATCTGGCTACACTGTTCATGAACTAAACGAGAACAAATACCGGTAAGTCCGCTGACATCAAATTTATGGAACAATTTTGAAGATTAATAAGGAGCTTTATAATGATGTGAATAGGTTACTGTTGTGGTTAATGTGGCAGATGCGGTGTGGACACAAACGTAAGCTCTTCATTAATCTTGGGAAAAAGAGAATAATATCGCTGTGAACTCAATAATAAAAAATAACCAAACAGAAAATATATTACAGAATTATTGGTAGTAATACCTACAGTATTTAGGTAAATGGACACATACGGCTTCATGAGATTCACCAAAACACCGCACTTCGGAGAGGGTTTTTGGTAAATTGTTCCAGATGTCGTATTGTGACTTTATTCTTTAACTTAGTGAGACATTTATTAAGAACATATTTCGCCCTCATGTTAACTAGAAACTATCAGCCCCACTCATTTAAAGCACTCAGGCGACTTTAAACGACCTTCCTGTCCGGAACAAGAAACTAAGTGGTATTGATGTTACAGCACTTCCCTTTTTACAAGGATGCCCACCAAACATGCATTCATCTCCTCTGACGCTAGGTCAACCAAGGGATTTCGTCAACTTAATAAACTTTCAATAACTTTATTTTTCAACAATAATCACTACTCCTGCTGTCTACAATCCATTTTCTATATTTAAAGAATGAGACACTTGAGCAACATTTGGGAATCTTTATTGCGGAAACGTTTCAGCAGCCAGTGGCTTCTTCAGTTTAGTACAGAAAAGAGCGGTGGAAGATGGGGAGAAGTTTGAGGCAACCAGTCCCTCAGCCTAAGGGTGATGTGTTCAATCCATCCTGATGGACTGATTACCTCAAACTCCTCATCTTCCACCGTTCTTCTCCGTATTGGACTGAAGATGCCACACACAGTACAGTAACATCCTGGGATCTTGATACGGGGAATTCTTTCAACGCTGCGGAACCTATTTACACTAGTGGACTTTTTCCACTGGTGACTCCACCTCCTACTACTTCAATTCACCTGTCTGCAGTATATGAACCACTTCTCCGTTCATATGCTGTAGATGATAGTTAAAAAAAATCCTTTAATTTTTAAAGGGGTGAACCGGTAAGCCAGCAGAAGGCCTCGATCAGATAACCAAAAGCTCCTGCTGTGGGTCATCATATGACTAAGACCAGCTTCAGGAAACACTTGTCCTGTTTCTTTGTCGTGTGGGGTTCGATTGATAGATTTGGAAATAAACACACACGAAGGATGGCTGGTAACTTATAATTAGTGGTAAAAATAAGGAGAATGCTCACAGCCTGTCCTGTCTCCTTTCCTATGTCTCGTCTAGAACTCAACTGAGGGCACGGATTCAAAGAGCTCGTGACGTCATGCTAGGTCAGCATTAGTCACTAACGGTCAATGATTCACGTAGGGAGGAGGTGAATCAGTAACGGTTATAACTGAAATACTACAGTACAGTACTACTGACATCTTGACAAACCTAATCATAAGCTGTATTTTTCTCAAGACTGCTGGACTGAACACACTGACTCCAGTCTGAGGAACTGATTACCTCAAACTCCTCATCTTCCACAGTTTTTCTGTGTTGGACTGAAAAAAAAGAACACTGGCTGGCGAAACGTTTCCGCAATAAAGATTCCCAAATATTGCACAAGTGTCTCATTCTTCAGCTTGTCGATTTTCTAAACCATTTACATCTTCTGTATTTGACTGAAGAAGTCTACCGCGTAAGCGAAACGTTTCAAATGTTTTAATTAACAATAAAAATACTCAACTGTTGCACACTGTCTCACTCTTTAACTTGTCAGTATTATATACCATTTTCATCATATGGTATGGATTACGGGTATTGGTTTCCCATTAGCGCCGTCATGGCGAACTGATACATCAAA
Source organism: Cherax destructor (assembly GCA_009830355.1). Classification (NCBI taxonomy): domain Eukaryota; kingdom Metazoa; phylum Arthropoda; class Malacostraca; order Decapoda; family Parastacidae; genus Cherax; species Cherax destructor. The sequence goes on from WNWK01000322.1 coordinate 533,703, forward strand.
CAAACATTGGATGTTTCACCAACATTATCCCTAGCAACATCACATGGGTGCGATATTTAGGCAGCATTCTTGTAATCACTCAATACGAAACCTAAGAATACGTCTGAACGAACACATCTACACATGCAGATGCCAGTGGCTTCCTCAGTCCAATTACCTGGACCTGGTAGATCAGAATGAGTTTGAGGTAATCAGTCCCTCAGCCTGGAGTCGATGTAGTTCAGTTCATCAATTATTCTCTATATTGGACTGAGTAAGCCACTAGCTGGCGAAACATTACCATTATAAATATATTCAAGTGTTGCACGTGTCTCATTAATCAAGTTACACAATGCATGTGTGCAACACCGGAACACTAATAGCCATTTTATGAGATGGGGAATCCCGCCTACCAGTGACAATGCCCCTCATATGACTCCTATAGCGTCATTCTTCCTCCCTATGCTTCAGATTCTTCAAGACTACGATACTCATCACTTGCTCCTAGGGTGAGGGGCTGATTACTTCGTCTTCCATTGTCTTCTGTACTTATTTCTATAGTTTTCAGATTATGTCCATGTATTGTGCTGAGAAAGCCACTGGATGGCAAGGTAAAGATACCCAAATATTGTGAAAATTAGACACATATGCAACATCTGGGTATCTTTAATGTAGACGTTTCGCCATCCAGTGGCTTTATCAATACAAATTCTCGGACATAATTTGAAGACAGTAGAACTATATACAAAAGATGAGGTAATCAGTTCCTCAGCCTTGGAGTTGCTGCGAAGAGCACTGTAGTCGTGAAGAATCTGGAGCACAAACGTTGTTGTAGATTTGCCGGCTGGAGCACAAACAAGAAGGCTGGCGCTTATATACTGGTGTCAGGTGAAAAGGGGGACGGGTAGCACACGAAGGCATTGTCACTGGTAGGCAGGATTCCCCAGGAGAAATAGGTCATACCCAAGGGACAGGTTAGTAGAAGTGAAGAAGGTTGTGGAGATGCCCTCTGAACTAAGATTCCATGATGTTGCAGTGTCTGACAAGTTGTACATGAATGGAATACAATACCGACCAGACGAAAATTAGACACATGTGCAACATCTGAGTATCTTTAATGTAGACGTTTTGCCATCATAAGAACATAAGAAAGAAGGAACACTGCAGCATGCCTACTGGCCCATGCGAGGCAGGTCCAAGTCTCCCACCGGCTTAAGCCAATGCCCCGACCCAGCAGGTCAGGTTACATTCACTTAAGGAAGGAGCACAGCATCTGACCTAGTAGCACAAGCTAATCAGGACCAACTCACACCCACCCGCACCCACTCATATACGTATTTATCTAGCCTATTTTTAAAACTACACAACGTTTTAGCCTCTATAACTGTACTCGGGAGTTTGTTCCACTCATCGACAACTCTATTACCAAACCAATGCTTTCCTATATCCTTCCTGAATCTGAATTTATCCAACTTAAAGCCATTGCTGCGAGTCCTGTCAATACTAGATATTTTTAGCACGCTATTTATATCCCCGTTATTTATTCCTGTTTTCCATTTATACACCTCAATCATATCCCCCTAATTCTACGCCTTTCTAGAGAGTGCAGATTCAGGGCCCTCAGTCTATCCTCATAGGGAAGATTTCTGATACATGGGATCAACTTAGTCATCCTCCTTTGTACGTTTTCCAGAGCATTTATATCCATTCTGTAATACGGTGACCAAAACTGTGCAGCATAATCTAGATAAGGCCTAACCAAGGATATATAGAATTGAAGAACAACCTGATGACTCCTATTATTTATGCTTCTTGATATGAAGGCAAGGATTCTGTTCGCTTTATTGCGAACACTTATACACTGTTGTCTTGGTTTCAGATTACTGCTAACCAGAACTCCCAAATCCTTTTTCGCAATCAGTAGGATTAAGATCTACATTATTTAGCTTATATGTGGCATGGTTATTGTCCTGTCCAATATTTAGAACTTTGCATTTATCTATATTAAACTGCATCTGCCACTTCTCCGACCACTGCATCAGTCTATTCAAATCTTCCTGGAGTGCTCTAATGTCCTCATTTGAATGAATTGGACGGCCTATTTTGGTGTCATCGGCAAACTTGCTTATGTTTCTATTTATTCCCTCATCTATGTCTCATCTTTTGTATATAGTTCTACTGGCTTAAAATTATGTCCTAGACTTTGTAGTGATAAAGCCAGGCCTCTTGCCTGTGCTCTAGATTCTTCACGGCTACGGTGTTCTTCACACCAACTCCAAGGCTGAGGGACTGATTATCTCATCTTTTGTATATAGTTCTACTGTCTTCAAATTATGTCCTACAATTTGTATGATAAAGCCACTGGATGACAAAACGTCTACATTAAAGATACCCAGATGTTGCATATGTGTCTAATTTTCATCTTGTCGGTATTGTATACCATTCATGTACACCCAGATATTGCACATGTGTCTAATTCGTCATCCTGTCTATATTGTATACAAGGGATAAAAAAAGAACAGTGAAGCACTGCTACTGACCCATCTGTGGTAGGTCCAACACACAACCATGTGCCTGTCCAACTTATCTTTAAAGCTACCCTAACATCTTTTAAATTCTGAACATGGTTATACCTGGTTTGGAAAACTGACAAGTTGATCAATGAAACATTTGGGTATCTTTATTGTAGAAGCGTTTCACCAACCAGTGGCTTCATCACTTTTTTATCAAGATTGATGGACTGAACACATCATTAGGCTGAAGGACTGATTGCTTATACCCAGTAATTAGATTTACACACGAAAAAATAGTGAATTATTTAAATTCAAAGTGGCACACGTTTACAGGATAGACTATATCTATCCGGTGCCCAAATTCACTAATGAACAATTAGTATTTCAGATTAATAGTAGTGTTGTTAAGCGATGATTTACGGATTTTATAATTTGGAAAAGAAAATTGGACGACGTTTCGATCCACCTTGAAACATTACCTGGTAGCGCACTAAAAGGGAAAGAAAGTTTAATATGGTTGGGGCAGTGGGAGGTGAGGAGAAAACCAAGGTCTGGTCAGCACAGCGTGTTCTCAAAAACATACGTCTATGCGTATGAGATTAGGATAGATAAGCGTAATTCCAACTTTTATTTCTAATTTGTGGGTTATCTGAAAGTTATTACCGCGGTAGTATCTTTTATTAATAATTTAGGATGTTGGTATAATTCTGTAGCTAATGGTGATAGAGCGGGCAAGGTACACTGTGGAGAACAAAGCTCCCGAGTGAGCCAACACGTGTGAGGCCGAGACCCACCACCCCAGCACGCTACCTAACACTACCCCACACCAGTCTCTTCTCCAATAACACCTTACCCCTACTGCTCAAAGGTAACTTTTCATTTAGGATTGTGTAGATAATATAAAAAAATATAATATTCTTGAGGGCACCCGTTACTGGCACAAAAAGTACATATTATGTAGATTTAACATAGGATAACTCAAGTGACAAGCAATGTCAGTTATTTACATTGCTTGATACCCTCACTCTTGATTATTTTACAATCCTGGGTTACCTGTTGGTGGGTAGGTATTAGGGTGGGCAGTGGCGGGACTACTCATCCATCCAACAAAGAACAAGGCGGTGGGCAGTACTCGCCATGCAACAAAACAAAGAGTGGACATTATATGCAACACAAGGGGAGTGGCATGTACTCACCATACAACGCCGAAGGCACCGTAACCGATGGGTCTGTCTGGTGTGACTTCGCTGCTGTTTGTGGGCGAGGGCGTCGGTGTCTGTCCATGATGTGGTTGCTGCTGCTGGCCGCCCACACCACCCGCGCCGCCCTGCTGTGTGGGCTGTTGCTGCTGGGCGGTGGAGCTACTGCTCCTGAGGTGTGGGTGGTGAGTGTGTATGGCGCCCACGCCCGTGCTGGCCTGGGGCGCCCCTCCTCGTGGGTCCAAGTGGGCGTAATAACTAGGCTGAGCAGCGGCTAAGATAGCGGCGTTATGGGTAGGAGGCACCACGCCCACACCTCTCTCCCCCACGCCCGCCATCATGTGCTGCCGCCCACTACTGGACCGTGTGCCCACGAGAGCCATGGGCGGGGTCTGCAACGCCCCCCGTGATACACTACTAGCCACCTCCACACAATTCACTAACTACACTTTGATTCCCAACCTTTCACAAGATCTTTCACATGAGTACCACTGTGACAGCCTTATTTACACCGGGTTCTATATTAGCTTACACCTGGAAGTTGAAGCTTACACCTGGATGATGAAACTTGCACCTTGAGTTCTAGTTTACACCTGGGAGCTGAGGCTTACACCTGGGACTGAGGATTACGCCTGAGGGATGACACTTCTACCTGGTACAGAAGCTTACATCTGAGGCTCAAGCTTACACCCGGGGTTGAAGTTCACGCCTGAGGTTCAAGCTTACACCTGGGGGCTGAAACTTACACCTAAGGCTCAAGCTTACACCTGGGAGCTAAAGCCTGCACTTGGATGCAGAAGCTTATACCTGGTTGCTGAAGCTTACACCTGGATGCTGAAGCTTACACCTGGATGCTGAAGCTTACACCTGGTTGCTGAAGCTTACACCTGGATGCTGAAGCTTACACCTGGATGCTGAAGCTTACACCTGGATGCTCAAGCTTACACCTGGATGCTCAAGCTTACTCCGGGATAGCTTACACACTTGGGGTAAAGCTTTCACAGAGACGCCGTAGTTTACACCTGGACGCTGAAGCTTGCACCTGGATGCTGAGGCTTACACTTGGATGCTCAAGCTTACGCCTGGGTGCTGAAGCTTACACCTGGATGCTCAAGCTTCTTATCTCTGCTACTGACCACCCACCTCCTGTATGGCTTCTGTACCCCACACAGCACTTCACAGCTGACAACACACAGCAAAAAGACACCAAGCTTCTCAACGTACATCTATCACCTTCGCTACTTTCTTTGCAATCTAATAAATAATCACAAAAATCCCGTCAGTTACCGGAAATCTATCAATATCCACATTAAAGCTTTGTATCCCTCCACACGCTGTTGCCTGGGAGAGAGACACGTCTAATAACCTTCCCCGCTAACGTGTTCTCACTCACTGGCAAGGCGTCGCCAATTCTCTGATGCCTCTCTGATTTAAACTCTCGTACGGAAGTAGCGGAATGTCTAATTAAAAATAAACCATTCCTACATATTTTGCTTCGGTGCAAAATAAGTCTGTCTATCGTTTATAAAGTGTGCTTAACTACATCCTGACAAAGCACTTCTTTGCATATAAAAAGATGCTTCGTAAGTCTGGCAGGAGCATCCAGGGGTAAACTCACCCATGCACTGTGATGTAAAGAACCCGTATTATCAGGATAATAACCTCAAACACTGCTTCTTTTTTTTTTTTTGCTACATAATCATGTCATTGGCCGAAAGCACTATGGTATATTGTAATATCAAATGACACTCAAGAAAATGGCTTAAGGCGCTGTCTGGCTTGCCTTTGAGCTGATCGTCACCACTGAGGGATGGGATAAGCTTCCCATCTCAGAACAAGTTGTCATTTCTCCCTCTCAATAAATTTATTTCCCCGGTATACCGTTTGTCAGCAAACTGCTCTTGTGTGCTGATATCCCCTCTCGCAGCAATGCTCCTCTTGTGTGCTTATGGAACTATGCTGGTAAGGATGTGATGCTGAGCTGCTGTACTGTAATACTAGATGCTTTCTCTAGACTTGTGATGCACTGATGCTGTACTGACAAAGCTATACTAATGCTGGGACGTTACTGGACTGTTGCACTAAGGTAATGGACCTGACTGATGCTGCGATACTAGTCATGTTGTAATACTAGTAATGATGTGATACTAGTAATGCTGCGATACTAGTGATGCTGTAATACTAGTAATGATGTGATACTAGTCATGTTGTAATACTAGTAATGATGTGATACTAGTAATGCTGTGATACTAGTGATGCTGTAATACTAGTAATGATGTGATACTAGTAATGCTGCGATACTAGTGATGCTGTAATACTAGTAATGATGTGATACTAGTCATCATGTAATACTAGTAATGATGTGATACTAGTAATGCTGCGATACTAGTCATGATGTAATACTAGTAATGATGTGATACTAGTAATGCTGCGATACTAGTTATGTTGTAATACTAGTAATGATGTGATACTAGTAATGCTGCGATACTAGTTATGTTGTAATACTAGTAATGATGTGATACTAGTAATGCTGCGATACTAGTGATGCTGTAATACTAGTAATGATGTGATACTAGTAATGCTGCGATACTAGTTATGCTGTAATACTAGTAATGATGTGATACTAGTAATGCTGCGATACTAGTTATGCTGTGATATTAGTGATGTGATGCTAGTGATGCTGCGATACTAGTGATGCTGCGATACTAGTTATGCTGTGATATTAGTGATGTGATTCTAGTGATGCTGCGATACTAGTGATGCTGAGATACTAGTAATGCTGCGATACTAGTGATGCTGTAATACTAGTAATGATGTGATACTAGTAATACTGTGATACTAGTAATGCTGTGATACTAGCGATACTGGTGATGCTGTGATATTAGTGATGCTGCAATACTAGGGATGCTGCTATACTAGTGATGCTATTATACTAGTTATGCTGTGATATTAGTGATATTGTGATGCTAGTGATGCTGCGATACTAGTGATGCTGCGATACTAGTGATATTGGGATACTAGTGATGCTCTAATGTGTGATACTAGTGATGTGATACTAGTGATGTGATACTAGTGATGTGATACTAGTGATGTGATACTAGTGATGGTGATACTAGTGATGTGATACTAGTAATGTTGTGATACTAGTGATAGTGATACTAGTGATGCTCCAATACTTGTGATACTGGTGATGCTGTGATACTAGTGATGCTGTGATACTAGTGATGCTGTGATACTAGTGATGCTGCGATACTAGTGATGCTATGATACAAGTATTGCTATGATATTAGTGATACTGTGATAATAGTGATGCTGCGATACTAGTGATGCTGCGATACTAGTGATATTGAGATAATCGTGATACTGTGATACTAGTGATGCTGTGATACTAGTGATGCTGAGATACTAGTCATGCTGCGATACTAGTCATGCTGCAATACTAGTGATGCTATGATACAAGTAATGCTGTGATACTAGTGATGCTGTGATACTAGCAATGCTGCGATACATGTGAAGCTGTGATACTAGTGATGCTGTGATACTAGTGATGTGATACTAGTGATTCTGTGATACTAGTGATGCTGTGATACTAGTGATGCTGCGATACTTGTGAAGCTGTGATACTAGTGATGCTGTGATACTAGTGATGTTGAGATGTGATACTAGTGATGTTGTGATTTGATACTAGTGATGTAATGATGTGATACTAGTGATACTGTGATACTAGTGATGCTGTGATACTATTGATGCTGCGATACTAGTGATACTGTGATACTAGTGATACTGTGATACTAGTGATGCTGTGAAACTAGTGATGCTGTGACACTAGTGATATTGTGATACTAGTGATGCTGTGATACTAGTGATGTGATACTAGTGATTCTGTGATACTAGTGATGCTGTGATACTAGTGATGCTGCGATACTGATGATGCTGTGATACTAGTGATGCTGTGATACTAGTGATGCTGCGATGCTAGTGATACTGTGATACTAGTGATGCTGTGATACTATTGATGCTGCGATACTAGTGATACTGTGATACTAGTAATGCTGTGATACTAGTGATGCTGTGATACTAGCGATGCTCCGATATTACTGATGCTGTGATACTAGTGATGCTGTAATACTAGTGATGCTGCGATACTAGTGATACTGTGATACTAGTGATGCTGTGATACTAGTGATACTAGTGATACTGTGATACCAGTGTAGAAGCCTTCAAGAGGAAACTGGACAAGTATCTTCATCGGGTGCCAGATCAACCAGGCTGTGATGGATATGTGGGGCAGCGGGCCTCCAGCAGCAACAGCCTGGTTGACCAGGCAAGCACCAGACGAGCCTGGCCCATGGCCGGGCTCAGAGAGTAGATAAACTCTCGAAACTCTTCAAAGGTATATCAAAGGTATGTGATACTAGAGATGTTGTGATACTAGTGATGCTGCGATACTAGTGATGCTGAGATACTAGCGATGCTATGATACAAGTAATGCTGTGATATTAGTGATGCTGTGATACTAGCGATGCTATGATACAAGTAATGCTGTGATATTAGTGATGCTGTGATACTAGCGATGCTGGGATGCAACTGATGCTGAGATACTAGTGATACTGTGATACTAGTGATGCTGTGATACTAGTGATGCTGTGATAATAGTGATGCTGCGATACTAGTGATGCTTCGATTCTAGTGATGCTATGATATTAGCAATGCTGTGAAATTAGTGATGGTGTGATACTAGTGATGCTGCGATACTGCTGATGCTGTGATACTAGTAATGATGTGATACTAGTAATGCTGTGATACTAGTAATGATGTGATACTAGTGATGCTCCAATACTAGCGATGCTGCGATACTGGTGATACTACTGATGCTGTGATACTAGTGATGCTGTAATACTAGTGATGCTGCGATACTAGTGATACTGTGATACTAGTGATGCTGTGATACTAGTGATCATGTGATACTAGAGATGTGATACTAGTGATGCTGCGATACTAGTGATGCTGAGATACTAGCGATGCTATGATACAAGTAATACTGTGAAATTAGTGATACTGTGATACTAGTGATGCTGTGATACTAGTGATGCTGCGATACTAGTGATACTTTGATACTAGTGATGCTGTGATACTAGCGATGCAGCGATACTACTGATGCTGTGATACTAGTGATGCTGTAATACTAGTGATGCTGCGATACTAGTGATACTGTGATACTAGTGATGCTGTGATACTAGTGATCATGTGATACTAGAGATGTGATACTAGTGATGCTGCGATACTAGTGATGCTGAGATACTAGCGATGCTATGATACAAGTAATGTTGTGATATTAGTGATGCTGTGATACTAGCGATGCTATGATACAAGTAATGCTGTGAAATTAGTGATACTGTGATACTAGTGATGCTATGATACTAGTGATGCTGCGATACTAGTGATACTGTGATACTAGTGATGCTGTGATACTAGTTGCTGTGATACTAGTGATACTGTGATACTAGTGATACTGTGATACTAGTGATGCTGTGATACTAGCGATGCAGCGATACTACTGATGCTGTGATACTAGTGATGCTGTAATACTAGTGATGCTGCGATACTAGTGATACTGTGATACTAATGATGCTGTGATACTAGTGATCATGTGATACTAGAGATGTGATACAAGTGATGCTGCGATACTAGTGATGCTGAGATACTAGCGATGCTGTGATACAAGTAATGTTGTGATATTAGTGATGCTGTGATACTAGCGATACTGGGATGCAACTGATGCTGAGATACTAGTGATGCTGCGATACAAGTGATGCTGCGATACTAGTGATGCTATGATACTAGTAATGTTGTGATGTTAGTGATGCTGTGATGTTAGTGATGCTGAGATACTAATGATGCTGCGATGCTAGTGATAGTGTGATATTAGTAATGCTGTAATGGTGTGATTCTAGTGATGTGATACTAGTGATGCTGAGATACTAGTGATGCTGAGATACTAGTGATGCTGAGATACTAGTGATGCTGCGATACTAGTGATGTTTCAATACTAGTGATGCTGCGACACTGGTGATGCTGTGATACTAGCGATGCTAGTGTTGCTGTGAAACTAGTGATGCTGTGATACTAGTGTTGCTGTGATACTAGTGATGCTGTGATACTAGTGATGCTGCGATACTAGTGATGTTTCAATACTAGTGATGCTGCGACACTGGTGATGCTGTGATACTAGCGATGCTAGTGTTGCTGTGAAACTAGTGATGCTGTGATACTAGCGATGCTGTGATACTAGTGTTGCTGTGATGCTAGCGATGCTGTGATGCTAGTGTTGCTGTGATACTACTGATACTGGGATAAGTGATGCTTCGATACTAGTGCTGCTGCGATACTAGTGATAGTGTGATAAGTGATGCTGCGATAATAGAACGATGCTGCGGTACTAGTGATACTGTGATACTAGAGTGATGCTGGGATACTAGAATGATGCTGCGATACTAGTGATGCTGTGATACTAGTGATGCTGTGATACCAATGTTGCTGTGATACTAGTGATGCTGTGATACTAGTGATGCTGTGATACTAGTGATGCTGTGATACCAGTGTTGCTGTGATACTAGTGATGCTGTGATACTAGCAATGCTGTGATACTAGTTGCTGTGATACTAGTGTTGCTATGATACTAGTGATACTCTGATAAGTGATGCTTTGATACTAGTGATGCTGTGATACTAGTGATGCTGTGATACTAGTGATGCTGCGATACTAGTGATGCTACGATACTAGTGATGATACGATACTAGTGATACTGTGATAAGTGATGCTGTGATACTAGCAATGCTGTGATACGTAAGAACATAAGAAAGAGGGAACACTGCAGCAGGCCTACTGGCCCATGCGAGGCGGGTCCAAGTCGCCTACTGGCTTATGCCACTGACCGAACCTAGTCAGGTCCAGGTCACATTCACTTAAGGAAGGAGCACGGCATCAGGCCTACTAGCACAAGCTAGTCAGGTCCAACTCACACCCATCCACACCCACTCATATATTTATGAAACCTATTTTTAAAACTATACAACATGATACTAATGATGCTGTGATACTAATATATCCTGGTAAAATCCCAGATACCAACGCCCGAGCAAGTGATTACTTAGATGGGAATTTCCCATCCTCCTTCTATCTTGCACCTACTGAGCCCACTGAAGTCACCATGATAATCAAGTCACTTAAAAATAAATCAGGGAATCTGTCTCTAGTCCCATCATTATTATACAAGCGAGCCGCCCATGTCCTTTCACATGCTATTTCATTACTTTTTAACAAATCACTAGAAACTAGCACTTTCCCGACACTACTCAAAACAGCGAGGGTTACACCAATACACAAAGGTGGTGACCCCACAGACGTAAACAACTATAGGCCTATATCAAATTTACCGTTGCTATCCAAAATCTTCGAGAAACTTGTGCACAAGAGATTATACTCATTTATAACGACACAAAGCATACTCAACCCCTGCCAATTTGGCTTCAGAAAAAATAAAAGCACTAACGATGCAATCGTAAAAATGATAGAAATGCTTTACACAGCACTCGAAAATAAGGAATATCCATTAGGACTTTTTATTGACCTAAGGAAAGCTTTCGACACAGTAAACCACAGCATCCTACTCCACAAACTTGACCACTATGGTATAAGAGGTCATACACTTGCATACTTTAAATCCTACCTTACTAATAGGTATCAATATGTCATCATTAAAGATACAACCTCCTCGACACGACCACTTGATACTGGAGTACCACAGGGAAGTGTCCTTGGTCCCCTGCTCTTTCTTTTATACATCAATGATCTACCCAATGTATGACAACACCTGAAACCAATACTCTTTGCTGACGACGAATTACTAAAAATATCTACATGGATGACAGCCAACAAACTTACACTCAACACTGATAAGACCTATATTATGTTTGGTAACAGAGAAGGTGATGCACAATTAAACATTAAGATCAACAACACTCCTATCGCTAAACATAATGAGGGCAAATTCCTGGGCCTTCACCTCGACAGCAACCTGAAATTCAGCACTCATATCCAACACATAACAAAGAAAGTGTCCAAAACTGTGGGGATCCTCTCTAAGATACGTTACTATGTACCACAATCAGCCCTACTCACACTATACTATTCACTCATCTATCCCTACCTCACATATGCCATTTGTGCATGGGGATCAACAGCAGCAAGACACCTAAAACCAATAATAACCCAACAAAAAGCCGCAGTAAGAATTATCACGCAATCCACCGCTAGGCAAACCTTCCCTCACTCTTCAAAGACCTAAACTTACTCACTGTTCAGAACATCCACACTTACTACTCTGCAATCTACATTAATAGAACCATAAATACCAACTTTAACCCTGAACTTAAACTCTTTCTTGACAGTTGTGACAGGACCCATAGACATAATACCAGAAACAAACATCTCTTTGACATTCCCCGTGTCCGACTAAATCTATACAAAAATTTCAATGTACATAGAACTGCAGACACAACCTCCATTTTCAAAAGCACCGTTAAAAAACATCTTATCCCCCTTACCGGTAGCTAACCACATGAAAATTACTTTTTCTTGCACATTTCCACCACAAAATTACACTTATTGATATCTGTGATTCCCCCTTAATTTGCAAATGACTGTAGCCAAGATTCTAATACAACTATTGCTTCATAATTCTTAAGCTAGTCATAAGTTTGCCTAAGACACTCCAATATAGAAACTGTATCATGCCAACACGTCACCATTTCCATTAATATATAAACTAATTGTTAAATTCTTTAATTCTTGTACTATCTCAATTTTGTAAACCTAGTTAATCACTACAATTACCTAACCTTAATAACAGTATAATCATTGTATAGAGTAAGTTTGCCTGATTTACTCCAATATTGGAGCAAACTTAGTATTAAGTCTGCCCGAAATGTCTAGCATGCCCAGGCATGCTAGGCATGCTAACGGCCATCTTTGTAATTATAGTCCTTAAAATGTAAAACACACATTGTAATTTTTACAGAGAAATAAATCAATTTGAATTTGAATTTGAATTTGGTTAGGCCTCTTCTAGATTATGCTGCACAGTTTTGGTCACCGTATTACAGAATGGGTAGACTGAGGGCCCTGAATCTGCACTTTCTTGAAAGGGGTAGAATTAGGAGGGATATGATTGAGGTGTATAAATGGAAAACAGGAATAAATAAAGGGGATGTAAATAGCGTGCTAAACATATCTAGCCAAGACAGGAATCGCAGCAATGGTTTTATGTTGGAAGAATTCAGATTCAGGAAGGATATAAGAAAACACTGGCTTGGTAATAGAGTTGTGGATGAGTAGAACAAACTCCCGAGTACCGTCATAGAAGCTAAGACGTTGTATAGTTTTAAAAATAGGTTGGATAAATACATGAGTGGGTGTGGGTGAGTGCGAGTTGGACCTGACTAGCTTGTGCTACTAGGTCAGATGCCGTACTCCTTCCTTATGTGAATGTGACTTGACCTGACTAGGTTGTTTGGCATTGGCTTAAGCCGGTAGGAGACTTGGACCTGCCTCGCATGGGCCATTAGGACTGCTGTTGCAGTGTTCCTTCTTTCTTATGTTCTTATGTACTAGTGATGCTGCGATACTAGTAATGCTGCGATACTAGTAATGCTGCGATGCTAGTAATGCTGCGATACTAGTAATTCTACAATACTAGTGATGCTGCGATACTAGTAATGCTGCGATACTAGTAATGCTGCGATGCTAGTAATGCTGCGATACTAGTAATGCTACAATACTAGTGATGCTGCGATACTAGTAATGCTGCGATACTAGTGATGCTGTGATACTAGTAATGCTGTGATACTAGTGATGCTGTGATACTAGTGATGCTGCAATACTAGTGATGTGATACTAGTGATGCTGCAATAATAGTGATGTAATACTAGTGATACTGTGATACTAGTGATGCTGCGATACTATATATGTGATACTAGTGATGTGTTACTAGTAATGCTGCGATACTAGTGATTCTGCGATACTAGTGATGCTGTGATACTAGTGATGCTGTGATATTAGTGATGCTGTGATACTAGTGATGCTGTGATACTAGTGATGCTGTGATACTAGTGAAGCTGTGATACTAGTGATGCTATGATACTAGTGATGCTGTGATACTAGTGATGCTGTGATACTAGTGATGCTGTGACACTAGTGATGCTGTGATACTAGTGATGTGATAGTAGTGATGTTGTGATACTAGTGATGCTGTGATATTAGTGATGCTGTGATAGTAGTGATGCTGTGATACTAGTAATACTTGTATATTGAAAACGATGTATAATACAGACCAGTTGAAGAGTAAGACACATGTTCAACTGTTGGGTATCTTTACTGTTGATTGAAACGTTTCGCTTACACAGTAGAATTTTTCGGTCAAATTCAGAGGTAGCAGGTGCAGTAGTGAAGTATAGACGATGTCATCTGGCCATCAACCTTGGAGAAATAGTGTTTGAGGTGGTCAATCCCTCAACCTGGAGAAGAGTTCATCTCCATGGTCTGGAACGATATGAAGCAGTAGCATTAGGACTGAGTCCTAAATACTACGGAAGAGGAATTTATAGGCGCAACGAAAGAGGAGAGGTTAACCTTATTGATCAATATGTTCGGTTTAAAAGAGAAGTAAAAAAGGGGATTAGAAAGGCTAAACGTAACTATGAAATTAAGGTTGCTAATGAATCAAAGACTATCGAAATCGTTCTTTCAAGTGTATAGGACGAAGGTGAGGGAAAAAGTAGGACCACTGAAATTTGGGAATGGACAGCTGACGAATAACTAACTGGAAATATGTTCTCTATTTAATGATTATTTTTTGTCAGTCTTTACACAAGAAGACGTAAATGAGATTCCAGAAATTAACAATTATTCAGTTCTTGAAGAAATCAAATTAACTAATATTACTGTCACGAGGGACATGGTTATCAAACAGATAGATAAACTGAAACAAAATAAATCCCCACACAGTGGCGAAACGTTTCCTTAATAAAGATTCCCATATGTTGCATAAGTGTTTTGTCGGTTTTCAAACCATTTATTATACCCGACGACATGGAACTTAGTCAGCCATTAACGAGAGTGTTTAGTGCGTCCATCCTAACTGGTGCCAGAAATGTGGACGATAGCTAATGTAGTTCCTATATTCAAATCAGGGGATAAGTCCATTCCATCAAATTACCGTTCAATAAGCCTGACGTCTACAGTAGGCAAATTATTAGAATCAGTTATAGCTGCTATTATTAGAAGTCACATTGAAGAGCATAATTGATTAATGAATCTCAGCATGGGTTCACGAGAGGTCGTTCCTGCCTGACAAATTTACTGACGTTCTTTAATAAAACATTTGAGGCAGTAGACAGTTTATTTGGATTTCAATAAAGCTCATGGAATAGGAGGTAAAGTTCTAGCATGGATAGAGGCATGGCTTACCAATAGAAAGCATAGAGTTTCCATTATTGGAGTCAAATCTGAATGGGACTGGTCACTAGTGGCGTTCCACAAGGATCAGTTGGATGGATGATGTGGATGAGTACACACACACACTCAGTGACCAGTTGATCAGGTACAGCCTTCTAGTATTGGTTAGGGCCCCACTTTGTCCCCAGAACAGCCTGAATTCTTCGTGGTGCTGGAAGCATTCCTTAGAGATCCTGGTCTATGTTCACATGATAACATCACGCAGTTGCTGCCGATTTATTGGCTGCACTTTCATGCTGCGAATCTTCCACTCTGTTACATCCCAAAGGTTTCGAATTCTGACCATACCATCTGCATGTCGCAGTAAAAATCGCGATTCGTCAGATCAAACTACATTTTTCCAATCTCCAATTGTCTAGTTTTGGTGAGCCTGTACCCACTGTAGTCTCAGTTTCCTGTTCTTAGCTAACAGGAGTGGAACCCTTTGTGGTTTTCTGCTGTTGTAGCCCATCCACTTCGGGATTCGACGTGTTGTGAATTTAGACATGCTCTTCTTCATACACTGCTGTAATGTGTGGTTATCTGAGTTACTGTCACCTTGAACCAATGTTGCCATTCTCCTCTGATCTCTCTCATTATGAAGACGTTTTCGCGTACAGAACTACCGCTTACTGGATGTCTTGTGTTTTTTCTACACAATTCTCTGCAAACTCTAGAGACTATTGTTCGTGAAAATCTCAGATCAGTTTCTGAGATACTCAGACCACCCCGACTAGCACCAAAAATCATTCCACGGTCAAAGTCACTTAGATCATATTTCTTCCTCATTCTGATGTTGTCTGAACAACTGACCCTCTTGACCATGTCTGCATGCTCTTAGGCATTCACACGCTACCACGTGATTGGCTGATTAGATATTTTCCAATAACGAACAGGTGTACCTAATGTAGTGGCCACTGAGTGATTATGTAATATACACATAAGAAACTTTGCCTGGTAGGTATTATTTTTATCATTAACATATTCATATGAACGATAAACTCATAGGGCTGACATAGTGGCTGGTAATGAGAAGTAATCTGGTTCACTCTAGAGAGGACAGCTCCTATTTCTGTGATCAAGAACCCTTGAGCAGCATCAACGTACCCCCTTACCCGCCATCTGGGAAGTGTCACAACAGCATCCTGTGTCTCCTGCTTGGTACCTCTCTTTGGCATACGGGTTTAGAGCTTTTCTTTAATACTACTGGTTATTTATTGTTACAATGTATGTGTGTGTGTTAGTTACCATTTTGTCCTAGGCACATATCGATTAGACACTAGGCCTGTTGTATGTATGTGTGTGTGTGTAACGAAACACTTCGAAATGTTTCGGCCCCGCCGGGAATTGAACCCTGGCCCTCCGTGCGTGAAGCAAGAGCGCTAGCCACCATGCGTGTGTGTGTGAGAGAGAGAGAGAGAGAGAGAGAGAGAGAGAGAGAGAGAGAGAGAGAGAGAGAGAGAGAGAGAGAGAGAGTCAGTTGAAGCAAGGAAAGTATTATTGACTACGAACAATGACAGACAAGGAAGGGGAAGGAGTCGAGAGAAACAATAGTTATTATTAACTAAGAAGAGAGAAGATAACAGAATGAACAAGAGGAGCAGTGCCGCGTTGTACCACCAGACTGTAGTGTCTGCCAGGGTGTTATCACACACCTGATAACTTAACAATAGGTAAACCGTATAATATATGCAAACAAAAATCATATTTTTTTTTGCACCACCGAATTAAACAGTTAAGAGGTGTTATCTTTTCTCAGCTTATTTCAAAGCCCAGCCCTGTCTAAGATATACAACCTGAAGATTGAGACACTTACGCAACATATGGGAATCTCGCCACACGGTGGCTTCATCAGTCCAATACAAAGCAGAAAGGTGTAAGGAGAGGAGGAGTTTGAGGTAATCAGTCCCTCAGCCTGGAATCGATGTGTTCAGTCCATCACTCTTATAGAAAGTAGACCATAGGTTAGGTTCGTCAGGAAACAGGACAAGTGTTTCCTGACGCGGGTCTTAGTCAGATGATGCCCCGCCGTTGGAGCTTTTGGTCATCTGACCGAGATGACCATACGGCCGGATTATTATTATAATCAAATAGAAGCGCTAAACCACAGGGGTCATACAGCGCTGCAGGTTATTGCAGGATGCAGGAGAATGGGTTGTAAGAGGGAGATGGATGATTAGTAGGGTATGGAGTGCAGCAGGACAGTGGATAGTGCAGGGAGAGAGGGTAGCAAGAGATCGAGGTAGAAGGGACTGAGGAAGGTGCTAAAGGTATAATCTTCAGAGTTTGTGTAGTAAGTCAGTTTCAGTCAAAAAGTCAACGAGAGAGTCAGGATTAAAGGAGGGTCCATCAGCAAGAAGGGAAGGTAAAGAAAGGGCCGCAGAGTGAAGACGCCGTTGGAGGTAAATTCTGCGCGTTCGTTGATAAAGTGGACAGTCCAACAGAATATTTCGAACAGACACTGGAACCTGACAATGCTCACAGAGAGGGGCAGGGAGCCTCTCCATGAGGTACCCGTGTGTAAGACGAGTGTGGCCGATGCGAAGACGGGAGAGTGTAGTCTCCTAACCTCGACATTGGCGACAAGAAGAAAGCCAGAAACCTATACTCGGTTTAATAGAATGAAGTTTGTTATTTAGCAGGTCAGACCAGCGTTGTTGCCAACGGGTGCGAAGGTGGGTAGCAATGACCGCAAAATAGTCCGTAAAAGGAACACCTCTATATGAAACTGGAAGGTCATGTACTGCTGACCGCGCAGCAGTGTCTGCCTGTTCATTGCCCTGTACGTCAACATGACCAGGGACCCAACAAAAAACAATATCTTTGTGCTTGCTAGAGATACGGCGTAACCAAAGTTGGATACGAAGAACTAGGGGATGAGGTGTATTAATTTTATGGATAGCCTGTAAAGCACTAAGGGAGTCTGAAACGACCATAAATGGTGATACAGGCATAGATGCAATACGGATAAGTGCCACAAGAATGGCATACAATTCAGCCGTAAATATGCTAGCCGAGGGTAATAGATGCCCTCGCATGACGCTGTTCGGAAACACTGCTGCGAATCCGACGCCGTCAGACGACTTTGAACCATCAGTGTACACTGCGATGGCATGGGAATGAGAGCGGAAGTGGTCTAGAAAAAAAGAGCGAGAAGCCGCCATAGGTAGGCGCCAACGTAGAGGAATAGAACAGACACGGACAGCAGGAACTTCCCAAGGGGGTAGGGGAAAGGAAGATGTCGCATGAACATATAGAGGTGGTAGCTGAAGGGAAGACAAGAGTGAATGTAGACGAAGAGAAAAGGGACGAAGTAAGCAAGGGCGACGAACAAATAAAGAGCGTCTACTAACATCTGTAACAATCCTATACATGGAAGGATTGCGGAGGTCATGAGAGCGAACATAATAGCGAATGCAATGTGCATCATGACGATACGGACAAGAATGGAATGTTCACTTCTACATAGAGGCTCTCAACAGGGGAAGAACGAAATGCACCAAGGCATAAGCGTAATCCCTGGTGATAGATGGAATTAAGGATGGAAAGAGTAGCAGGGAAGGCCGCCGAATATATCTGGTCACCATAATCGAGTTTTGATAAAATTAGGGCTGAATGTAGATGAAAGAGAGTTCTACGATCAGCTCCCCATGAAAGATGTGCGAGGGTTTTAAGGAGGTTCAGCCGGCTGTGACAAGTTGCCTTAAGAGAGGTAATATGAGGTTTCCAGGACAATCGATGGTCAAACAGGAGGCCGAGAAACCTGACTGTATCACGTTCTGGAATACGTGAGCCGTATAGGTACAATGGATGATCAAAGACCACTGAACGTCTAGTAAACGTAATTTGATGAGTTTTGCCACTAGGAAATTTAAACCCATGAGTGGTGGCCCAATCAGAAACCCAGTTGATGGCATGCTGGAGGGAAACTGCAATGAGGTGACAGTCAGCACCTGCACAAGCTATAGCAAAGTCATCCACATAGAGCGATGACCAAATATTGGATGGGAGAACAGATGCCAGATTATTTATAGCAAGGAGAAAGAGTGTTGTGCTCAGAACACAACCCTGGGGGACACCTTCAGCTTGGACAAATTCCGGGGAAAGCTCATTACTAACCCGGACACAGAAATGTCTGTCAGTTAAGAAGGCCTTAATAAGAAAGAATGGTAGGTTGCCTCGGAAGCCTGAGGAGTGGGCCTGGGCCAAGATATTAAATCTCCAAGTTGTATCATAAGCCTTCTCAAGGTTGAAAAAGATGACGATAACCGAGTGGTTATTAGCGAAGGCATTATGAATATACGTATCCAAGCGCAGTAAGGGGTCAATGGCAGAACGGCCTTTACGAAAGCCATAATGACTAGGGGAGAGACTATTGTGCGTCTCTAAATACCACATCAAATGTATATTAACTAGACGTTCCATCACCTTGCAAACTGCACTGGTAAGAGCAATGGGACGGTAGTGGGAGGTATCACGTCCCGTAGTACCCGGTTTGCGAAAAGGGAGAACAATAGCAGACTTCTACAGCTGGGGAAGAACTCCTTGTGACCATATAAGATTATAGAGTCGTAAGAGGACAGTAAGAGCAGACTGATGTAAATGCTGTAGCATACGAATATGTATGCCGTCTGGCCCAGCTGCCGATGATCGGCAAGCAGAGAGTGTTGCCTCCAGTTCTTGAAGGGTAAAAGGCACATTATAAGATTCTTCTCTAAGAGAAGAAAAATCTAAGGGCTTTAACACGCTGGCAGACTTAGAAGAAAGGAACGAGGGGCATAGATGGAGCCCCTGAGAAATGCGGACCAGATGATTACCAATTTCAGTGGCAACGGCAAGAGGGTGTGCTATTTCGACACCGGCAACCTAAAGAACAGGAGCCGGGTCGGGGGGTGAATTTACCACTTAATTTCCGCACTTTCTTCCAGACTGCACTCATCGAGGAATCCGAAGTGACAGTAGAAACGTAATCTCGCCAGCAAGTGCGTTTAGCGTCACATATGACATGGCGAGCAATAGCTCTCTTCTGCTTAAAATCAAGGAGTCTCTCTGTGGTTCTGTTATACCGATACCTACCCCACGCAGCGCGTTTCAAACGTACTGCCTGAGCACAAGCAGGAGACCACCAAGGCACACACTTCTGAGAATGCTTGCCCGAGGTTTGGGGAATAGAATGTGAAGCCGCTGTGAAGATGGAGGACGAAAAGAGATATAAAACCTTATCAATGGAGGACGAGGAAGGAACCTCATGAAAGGCAGTAAGATGTGCGTAAAGGTCCCATTTCGCCTGGTCAAATTGCCAGCGTGGGCAACGAGGAGGTGGAAAAAATGAAGGGGACTTAAGGATGATTGGGAAATGATCGCTGTCATGTAAGTCCAGGAGGACAGACCAGGTGAAGTCAAGGACTGTTGAGGAAGAGCAGATGGAGAGATCAATACAGGAGAAAGAATGAGTTCGAGGATCAAAATGGGTAGGAGTACCCATATTTAAAAAATGGAGGGGGAGAGAAGCAAGAAATGCCTACAACTGAACGCCATGGGAGTCACAGTGCGACCCTCCCCAGAGAAAATGGTGTGCGTTAGAATCGCCAAGTAACAGAAGGGGTGGCGTAAGGAAGAAACTAGAAAATCAACATCTGGGATAGACAATGCCCGCGAAGGGGAGATATAAAGAACGAGTGTATACCACTTATTCAAGTGGATATGGACTGCAGTGTAATGTAAGGAAGAAGGAACATAGAGCTGACGGTATGGAACAACAGTGCGTATAAGAAGAGCACTTTCATTACAGGTTCCATCGGAAAAAGGATCCGATGAATATAACAAATCATAGCCTGAAAAGGGCCTGATAACAGTGGATTGTAATTTGGGTTCTTGCAAACAGACCCCAACAGGGAAAAACTGGGAGAGCAACACCTGAAGTTCACCCTGGTTACCCCTGAGGCCTCGGATATTCCACTGCAAATAAGCCATGATTTATGGAGAGAAAGATATAAGTCGAAGAGAGAGGAATCTATGGACTAGGGTTAGAAAAGTCCACGTGTGGAGGCAGCGAAAAACCTGTAATCAGAAAAGGAGGAGGGCATTGTGAAGGAAGGAGGGGTGTAGACGAAGAAGAGAGAGGAGGAGGAACCTCAGGTGGAGCGGTGTCCAGCATCGTTCCAGTCTCTGAAATAAATTCTGCCATAGCTTCCCGTGTTTCGGAAGACAAAGATGCAGAATGTGGGACGACATTAGAAATGGAAGGAGAGTGAGCAACTATCTGGGAGTCTATAGACTGTACTAAAGTAGAAGGCGAGGAGATGGAAGAGGAAACTGTCGAAGGGACTTGGGAGGGGACAGGGGATGAAGGTAGTGTACGAGGAGGAGGATGAACCTCCACACGTTACAGAACTAGTCGGAGACGAAGAACTCGGCAATAGGGATTTTTTGCCGGACTTATGAGAAGAAGGGGGGCGCTGAGGTTTAGGCGAAGGACGAGGACGTGTAGACTCAGAACTGTGCGAGTGAGTAGAGGAAAGAGTGTGCACAGTATGGGATGCCGAGGTAGGGACCTCGGAGCCAAGAACATCAAAAGGATTCGAGACAGGGGTGACTGAGGATGTTGTAACCACAGAGGAAGTCAAGGAAGTTGGGACCCCAGAAGTGGGGTGACGTTTAGCAATGTGAGAATAGGAAATACGGGGAAGTCTCCCTTGAAGGCGTAGATGAGAGATGGCCATAGCATATGAGAAGCCTTCCACTTCTTTGAGACAACGAATTTCTAATTTCCCGCTCATTCAGGTAAACCTGACAACGGCGAGAGTACGATGGATGTGCCTCATGACAGTTAAGGCAAGAGGGAGGTAGAGTACAAGAAGGACTGGCATGGTCGTCGGCACCACAAACTGGGCATTCGGCCATGGACCTGCAATATTTTGCTGGATGACCAAAACGCCAGCAGTTTCTACACTGTTGTGGTGTAGGGGTCACCTTTTGAACTTGTAAACGTTGACCTGCAATGTAGACCGAAGGTGGGAGTTCACGGCAGTCAAACGTTGAACGAGGACATTGCAAGGATAACGTCTTCGCTTATTAGCTGGGAGGACAAAAGTGTCAACTTTAAGGATAGGGAGTTCTTGGAGCTCAAGCTGCTCCAAAATGTCATCACCACATGTCTGGAAATTCCATTGGACAATGGTGTGGGGTAAAATGACAGTACCACTACAAGAATTAAGAGAATGATGCTTGTCAATAGTGATATTATTATTATTATAATCAAAAGAAGCGCTAAACCACAAGGGTTATACAGCTGTCAATAGTGATAGGAATAGTATCTATGGTCGTAAGAAGAGAAATATCGCGAGCTTGGCCAGCATTCTGGACCGTGATGATGCGAGTGCCGCTCTTGAGAGCGTGAAATGAGATATCTTTACCTACATGGCGTAGGAGAGCTTTACCAATATTTTGATCGGAAAGATAGGTAGTTGGAGTAGTCGGTCTTAGAGTAAAAAACTGTCCATTGAGTAGTGTGAAACAAAGTGTTTAAGGGGAGTGCGTGACGAGTTGGTCGTTTCTGAGATGAATGAGAAGAAAGTGTCGAATCGTCATGTAAGGGTCTTGGTCGTTTGAATGTGGGACCGGGGGTGGTCCGATGTGGGATGGGCAAGCGATCCGAAAATTGCCGCACCGTTGAGGGAGAAGCCGGAATCAAGGTCAGAGAAGAGCGAAGGTCAGACTTGTCAAAAGGGTTGGTTGGAACCCTGGTACCTGAAGCAGGTGACAAACCGGCACCAGCAAGAGGTACAGGGGTATTAGAGATGTCCGAAGAGTTGTCCATTAACGAGGCAGGGTCAGTACTGGGTGCGGTATCAGGAAGGGGCCTGGGGGTAGGTTCACAGTTTAGGGCATCCATGGTTAGGTTCACGGGCTAGGACATCTGGTTAAGTTTCTTCTTTCTTTTTGTTTTTAAGAAAAAAAAAAAAAAGAGAAGAAAATAAAAATAAAAAAAAGAATAAAAAAAAGGGGGGAACGTAGAGGAATAGCTCCTAGGAGGAATGAAAGGGGCGCAAATCACCCTCCGTACCCAAGAGGACCTCAACACCGCAAGTAGGGCAGATGCAGCATGGAACCCGTGCCATACCCTACCCTTCACGCCAGTAAACCGGTGATCCGGGATAGCAACCTAACATCCACTGAGCTACCTCGGCGGACAAAAGAGAGGGCGGCCGGATATCCACCACAAAGCATACCTCCTTTGGTCACCACCCCCGGAATCCGAAAGGTGGCCTCCAGAGATACACCCGTCGCCCGAAAGATACCCAATGCCACCCCCCGGGAGACCGGAGAGGGAGGGCATCCCCAGGCGATCCAGATTCCATGGCAAACCACACCACCGCCAAGAACCTCAACAGAAAGGGAAGACCACGGACCCTTCCCTACCTAGGAACTAGAATGCCTGTGGAGGAAGCTCCAGGAGAAAATGGAAGGAAATAAGGAAGGGATGAGAAGGAGGAGGAAGAAAGGAAAAGGGAGGATGGGGAAGATGGGAAAGGGAAGGGGAGATTTGGGGGTATAGGTTCGGTCTGAGGAAGAAGACCAAGAGGTCCAATTCCTCAGACCGATAGCCTCTTACCACAACAAGGAGCCC